>CM056501.1:31522546-31852306 GCA_029783415.1 Anisodus acutangulus
ATATATTGATTTAATTTAAATTAAAAGATAAATAATTTAGATTAGAACATAAATTATCTGAAATTGTTTTGGAAAATTTTTAATGAACAAGAATTTTACTACCCTATTTTATCTTTATAATAACATATAGATTTTTAATTTTATCTTTAAAAAATAAAAACAAAAACAACAAAGATAAGAAAACAAAATGATAAAAACACAAACAAAAAAAAGAAGAAGAATAAACTAAGTAAAAAAGAAGAATAAAATAATTACAGTAATTGTTGCTTTGGGTTGGGGCTACTGATCTTAACCCCCCCCCCACCCCCATGGTACCCCACGTCCAACTCCCACTTCCCCATTTGCCCCTTAATATGCACTATGCATACACAAGTATATAAGCTATCACCTATTGATAAATGGCTCGATCTAAGCTAATTCTGGATTGCATGTGCAATCCAGATCATGCTCGATATTGTGGTTGATACATCGAAGAAGAGACAAAGAATTTTGTGGAAGCTTTTCCCAATTCTCTTTTTCTAACTACTACAATATGAAGAATGAACCTATACTTATAGTGGTAACTATGTGAAGAAAGGCAGAAAGAAAATACATAGTAACAACTAACTACCTCTAACAACTTCACAACTAACTTCTAACAAACTTTAACTAACATGTGAATGTAGAGTGTGTTGAGTGTGGTGTGCTATTGCTGCTTGCTTTGTGTTGTTGTTGTTGCTGGCCTAGTGTATCTTGTGTGTCGTTAGAGCGGAGCGAGCTTGAATTCGCTTTCTTTGTTGCTGCTTGCTTTGTGTTGTTGCTGCTGTTGGCCTTGTGTATCTCAACACCCCTCCCCAAGCTAAGTACTGAGAATAAGTTTTTCAGACCTAGCTTGAATAACAAATAAGCATGATGTCCATGAGTTAACAAATAAGCATGATGTCCATGAGTTAACCCTTTAGTTAGCACATCTGCAGGCTGATCAGTGGTAGGAATATACAAGGTAGAAACCAATCCTTGTTGCACCCTTTTCCTGATGAAATGACAATCAATATCAATGTGTTTTGTACGTTTATGGAACAATGGATTGACAGCAATTTGGATAGCATATTTGCTATCATAATATAAAGAAACATGCAACTTCAATTGTATATCCAGTTCAGCAAATAAACCAAAAATCCACACCACATCTGCCACAGCAGAAGCTAGGCTCCTATATTCAGCTTATGCTGAACTTTTATATATTGTTGATTGTTTTTTAGACTTCCAAGAGATAAGAGATGAACCAAAAAATACAAGGTATCCTGTAACAAATTTCCTAGTGTTGGGGCAGGATGCCCAATCAGCATCATAGTACGCAGACATACAATTAGAATCTGGTTAAAGGGTCATTTGCACTTTTGTTCCTATTTTGTGTTGTTCTTCAATTTTCCCCCTCAAAATAAATAAATTTTTCATGTGACATATGTTTATATTTTTACATTGTAGTAACCCATAAATTATGCCGGACTCCTTTGAAAACTTATGTCCCGCTAGGCATAAGTTTGATTTTGAAGGGAGGAAATTAAAAACCAGCCCATTTGAAGCACAAATCGTGCAATTTCTTCATGGCTAAATCCAAATCACCTCAATGAAAGGAGATCCACCACTTTTTACCAAGTAACTTCTTTGGGAAACAGGGAATATATGAACATTGGCTTAACATGACATGAAGGCGATTAATTGACGTGGCTTTTAGGTGATATAATTTATGAATGACGATATCATTATGCATACATTATCTCAAACGTATGAAGTTTTTTTTTTTTTTGACAAAAACCAAAAGTACAATAAGAAAGTGTGTGACTCATAACGATCATCTCCATAATTATAAATAAGTGTATCTTGTTCATGAAATAAGATGCACACTCATACAACACAATATATCGATAATCAAAAGTCTAAAAATTCCCTAAAGGACTTAAGTCTTGATGATTGACCATCAATATCGATCACAAAGCGATACTTAATATCATTTTTCTCAATTCTTTCATAAGCTTCATTAATTCTATCAGGTGTGACTATCTCTATGTCACACATGATATTGTACTTCCCACAAATGTCTAGCATTTCTTGTGTTTCTTTTATGTTCCCAATCATGCTTCCTTTCACAGTTCTCTTACCTGCATTTCACAATTTTAAGGGGTTATTATTGGAAAATCTTCAAAGTATAAAATGAAGTGTTTTTAATATAATAACGTTAAAAGGAAATGAAACCATTAAAATGAGTAGTACTATTACTTACCAAATATTAATGGAAATGCTGGAAGGCCCATGGGCTTGTCTGGTGCACCCACTATGACGAAAGTTCCTTTAACTTTTAGCAGTTCCAGGTACGGCCCAAGAGAGTGCTTTGCTGAGACTGTGTCCAAAATGAAGTCCAAGGTCTTCTGCCTCGACTGTCATTGTGAAATCCAAGACAAAGAAAATTGATTAATAGCAACTCTAAAAGTTTATGCATTATAAAAACATGTTTTTATGTGGGCATATAAATATTAGGGTAGTTCAATGCATAAGACATCTTGTGTTCACGTAAGGTTTGAGAAAGGACATCGTGATTGGTTCCACGGGTCAAACTCGCGACTTATAGATCACAAGAAATAATTTTACTATTGCTCCAAGACTCTCCTCTTCACACATGTATAGATTTCCTAAAAGAAAAAGAAAGATGAAGGGTACATATTTAACAAACCTGCATTTGTTGCGCATTAGAGCTAACAATGAAATCATCAGCACCTAATTTGGTTTTGGCCTCTTTTTCTTTGGATAAAGAAGTGCTTATGACAGTGACATGATGCCCAAAAGCTTTTGCAAATTTAATACCCAAATGTCCTAAACCTCCCAAACCAATAACTCCAATATTTTTCCTTGGTGAGCCAATCAAATTGTTGTCTTTCATTGGGCAAAACACAGTTACTCCTGCACATAACAGTGGTGCTGCTCTAGGTTTTCTGGTACAGCAACCACAAACCTTCAAAATAGTAAGCAGAGAAATTAGTTTTTATAGTATATTAATTCGGCGGATTCAGAATTTAAAAGTTATCGACTTTTACAACAACTTCAAATTAGTATTTTTTTCTGTCCTAATTTACGTGGCATTATTTTTTTTAGTTCGTTCCAAAATGAATGTCATATTTTCTTATTTGACAAGTATTTAATGGCACCATCTCTATTTTACCTTTGTTGGGTCACACTTAATTTTAAAAATATATTTATTGTGAAGTTTGTCATCAAAAGTAGGCACTAAAATAAGGGCAATTTGGTAAACATAACAAAGTCGTGCCTTATTTCTTAAATTTCGTGCCCGATCAAATGGTGCCATATAAATTGGGACGGATGAAGTATTTAATAATAACTAAATTCACAATCAAATATATATAGATAATTTTGTAAATTTCTTAATAAAAATATAGGATATGTGTAAAATCTAATGGATTTACATCCTACAGTTCGGCAGAACCCAGTAACTTTTGCCCAAACCTTGTATCTGTTGGAAATTTGTCTTTGGTGGGAGTTACGTCCAACCATCTTTAATGACTTAAACACTAGGGTTCCGCATGTTGGAGACTTTGATTCTTCACACGTGCATAATCTACTAAGTGAGTAGATGACCGTACGGCCAAGGATCGTCAAATTTCGTTGAGAAATGAAAGAGATATTGGTCTACGAAGTGAGGTGTTTGAAGCATGAAAATGTGGTATAGACCAATTCTCCCTCATCGGTGGGGGAAAGAAAATTTGTTTAGTTTATAAGTCTCAAAATTGGCTAAGGGCTTGGGACCCCAAGGGGTAACCCATGTGTTTGAAGGAGGGAGGGCCTAGATGTGTTTTGGTTCGAGGCTAAGCCCACACGCGTTCCGCCGCCCGCCCGTCCCGTCTGGGTCTTGCGCTTGGGCTTAGGCTTCTTCTGAATTATATTTTTGGACCCAAATTACTTTATATTTACAGTTTGGTCCCTGAAGTTTCAAGTAAGATAAAATTGGACTTGTGCTTTTGCTGTTGGTTTTGGAACGTTAACCTCCATTAATATGCACATCAGTTCAACCATTACTTGACTGAATAACTCTCACTAATGGTCTAATCCGTTGCACATTAATTCCGTCATTCATTTGGCTGAATTACTACTCACTAATTTCCATTACATGGCCAGTAACAGTAATTATGTGGGCAGTTGATGAGTCCCCTCCATGCACTATATAATGAACCCTTTGGCTCACTTGTTGAAACTACACACACAAACGAAAAAATAGAATTATTCCTACTACATTCCAACATCATTTCATTACTCAAACTTCTTCAAAGTAACACTTGAGTTTCCTTTGCTCATTTGTTGAGTTGCTATTTTATTTTGGGAGACTATTGTCCAGAACGTAGAAAGGATATATACAGGGCAATCTTGTCTTAAAAGACAGAGTGTCATCACTCGACCCAGCATATCAAAGTGCTTGTAATCTCAGTTTCTTGTTTTCAATTTATTGAAATTTCAGTTGTTGTAATTTCATTTTGTTGTAATACTTAGCAGTTACTTATTTTCCGTTTCCTACAACCATTGTAATCAACAGTAACTATGTGTATAAATAATTGATCAAACCTAGTAAACTACATTTTTTAGAATCGTGTACCTATAAATTCAACATCCTAACTCCGCCCCTAAATTTTACGTGATCCTATAGCTTATATTATAAGTTAGTTCCGCCCTTATTTATATAAGGAAGAAAATCAGAGAGATGGAAGAAATTAAGGAAAATATAACAATTAAATACTTCACCTATAGTCTGCAACTAGCATCTTGGAGTAGCCTCCATAGGTAATGCTACCATCCCAAAAGACACCATTGTAGGTGAACTGAACTTTGTCACAATAATTTTCTTCTGAGTTCTTGCAAGATTCACATTGTAAGCATGATGCTGACATGCATCCAACTCCTACTTTATCCCCTGTTTTGAAGTTGGTCACGTTGCTCCCAACTTCCACAACAATCCCTGTAATCTCATGCCTATATTACAAGAATTGAAAAAAAATATTAGAAAATTAAATACCAATATAAAAGTAAAACAAAAAAATGAGATATGTTTATTTGATTATTACCCTGGAACAACAGGATACATAGTGATACCCCAATCATTCTTGGCATAGTGAAGGTCAGAATGACAAATTCCACAGTACAAAATCTTGATGGTCACATCATTTACACCATTCTCTCTGCATAAGCATGATTTGAAAATTTTAAGTTTCCGAATACAGGATGTGATGATGTGTTATTCTTTATGATTATTAAAAATGAAAGAGTGTCACGTAAATATTAAGCCGAAGAGAGATTTGTGTATGAAAATAATGAATACCTTCTATTGAAGATGTAAGGTGTAATTTTGCCAGAAGAATCCAGAGCTGCCCATCCAGAAACAGCTTGAGTGTGATTTGGGGTTGTTTTAGTCATCAAATTAAAACTTTCGTTTAATTTATTTCTTTGTGTGTGTGTGAGAGAGAGGACAGATTGGGAGTTGTTGCCTGAAGAATAGAGTTTGAGTGGGTTATTAGAAAGTATAACACGGAGCTCTTTTTATAGTGTTAAATTACACTAGAAAACTAAAAGGGTTATTAAGACTCTACTACAATACACTTTCGTTATCAGATTGAAAAGTATCCTAACCTTATTTCCAATAAAAATACATTCAATAAAATGAGAAAAATAAGTGTAGAGATAATGGCCAAACTTCTTTTTTCATGAAATAAATAAATAGATAAAGAAAAGAAATGAAAATTCGACAGAAATTCCTCCTCTAATTTTATCCGTAATAGTATTTGTTCATTCTTTTTTAAGTCATTCAATAAAAAATGCGTCGTTGGGTGTATTTTTTATTCACGTATGACATACAAATAAGATTTTCTTCAATCTCATGTACTTTCTTTTACCGTTTCAAGAACTTAAAGGGGTCGTTTGGTAGGAGGGATAAGTTATCCCATATAGATGAGATTGAGTGGAATAGGATGTGATAACTTATTCCACCCTCTATATAAAATAACTTATCCCACCTTTTATACCATATAGATGGACTAGGTGGGATACCAAAGGAGTTATCCCACCAACCAAACATGAGATAATTTCAATCTCATGAGACTAATAAGTAAGTAATAATTTCATCTCATCCTATCTCAATCTCATGTGATTGAGTGGGATATCAAAGGAGTTATCCCACCTTTTCGCATGCGGTGCTATATTTTATACTCATTTCGTCGCAATTTATGTGATATCATTTGACCGGACACATAATTAAAGAAATAAAGGGAGATTTTATTATGTTGACTGAATTGTCCTTTATGCCTACTTTTGTTGATTTTTTTCCCACAATAAGTACATTTTCAAAATTAATTGGGACCCAACAAGGGTAAAATAGGGATGATGTCATTAAATAGTTGTCAAATAAGAAAAAAGATGACATTCTTTTTGGAACAAACTAAAAATGAATGGTGTCACATAAATTGGGGCGAAGGAAGTAGTAGAAATAAGTTAGCTTAGAACTACAAACATGAAAAACAAGATTCTTGAGTTTTCAACTTTGAAACTATAATTAATCATTATTGTTGTTTTTATGGGGGCAATTACAGGCAAAAAAAAACACTGATAAATAAATACAACATTAACTTAATGAAATATAACAAAGAGGAATAAAATAGCCATCACACCTTTTCTTTAGTCAAGTACTACTAGTTATTAAATCTACACAAAGTGAAATGTGAAAGACTAATGATAGTATTAGACTCGATCCATTTCCACTTCTTAGAGACTTATTAGTGGACCATCCCAAAAGTTGTTAAGCCTATAGAAGAAAGACAAGAATAAATAAAATGGAAAAGTAGAGAACCTTCGTATTAAGTACGAAAGAATTTCTCGTTGATTTCCTTGAATCTAATCTCGATTTCACCCATGAATTTCCTAGAATCTCGTCTTATTTACTTCTCACTAATAAGATATGGTACTCCACTAGTATAATTACTATTTTTAGGTCGTGACAAGTCAAATTTGAACTCAAAATCTAACGCTAGTAAAGAAATGCAATGGTTATGATCAAGAAATCTTTTTGTTTCGTCACTTTCCGATATGAATTTGAATTTAAACGTCCATAATATGAGTACCGAATATTAAATAAAAAAAAGAAACATTCCGTTTAAAGTGGTAATACACTTTAAACATTTCTTTTGATGTTTTAAATTGAAATTAATAACGCGATCACATCAAATCAATTAGTGAAATACTCATCAAACTTCAAATCTTATATCAGTACTTTTTTTTTTTTACTTTTCATGTGGAACTTTGATCACACTCCATACATCCACAACTATTTTCCCCTTGAATTAAACTCAACATGACTCATCGCTATTCATAAGCTAATGTGGAGATTAACTGTGTGTCAATGTTGCGGCTAAATGTAATAAACCGGTCAATGAATGGGCAATGACAATAAGTCGGGCCCCACACCATTACTATGGCATCTCTATATTCATCCCATCAAATTATTGACATTGATATCAATTATTGGGTTAAACCAGCGAAAGATGCTTTTAACATGATGCAACATTATCTATTTTCGCTCAAGCCCGCACGATTTTCCTCCAGACCTCACACCATTAAGAGTATTTAATATCAAATAATTTTTTTATTCTACTTTTTCATGTGGGACTTTGTTTACGCACGCCTAATACAATCAGTCATTCTCTCACTTTTTGTATTTTTTTTATAATTATTTTCATTTACTCTTTTTTTCTATTGGTTTGAGTTCTTGTGGTTAAAGAAATTAAAGAGTATAACTTTGATTTCTAAGTAGACATTTATCTCAAGGATAGATTTTTCTAGTGGCCTTTTGCATCGCATGAAAAATATTACTATCCTAAAGATGGTTTTCTGAAAACACCTTCCTTACTCGTTACATATTTTCAATTAAACACTACAAAAGTCTATGTTTAACTATAAACTTTGTCAATAAGCACTAATCGAATTTTTTGCTAACCTGTTGCTAAATAAGAATAGCAACGGATTTTGTTGTTTAGTTACAAAATTTGTCCACCGCTAATTCCTATCTTGTTTACTTTACTGATGAATTTATGATAGGTTAGAAACACGGGGTTTTAGCTATATTTTGTCTTTTACTACATTTTAATTGTGTTTGAGTTATAATGTGAGAATTTTATAATATTGAAATAAGTTTTATTGTGTAGAACTTGATTCTGAGGTAACAAACACTTTTGAGGCTAAAACTATGCTTTGGTACTTCAAAATCTGAGTAGGAATTCAAAAAAAAATCGGAAGTTGTCGAGACACTATTCCATTGGAGAACGGAATTTGTGTTCAGTGCAACTTCGACTTAAATGTGGTGAACTAATTGCATGAGATGAAGAATTTGTGAGGAAGAAAAGTAAATTTTCATTATTCACAATGATGAATACAATGGCATATTTATGCACATACCTATCTACATCTAGAATCTTCTAACCAACTAATTAATTACTTCTAACAACTTGTAACTACTTCTTAACCAACTAACAAACTCCACTAACTAACAAAATAGAAGATATTCCATGCAACACTCCTCATGGCACTATTGTGCATTTCACTAACTCTTTTACACCCCCTTCAAGATAGGAGATATGAAGATGTTCTTCATGCCCAGCTTGGACATCAAATGTGCATGTTGTGGTCGACCAAGAGCCTTAGTTAATAAATCTGTTGGTTGATCTGCAGAGGGCAAAAATGCAGTGTGGATGAGACCTTCTGTATTTGCTCCATTATGAAATGACAATCTATATCAATGTGTTTTGTATGCTCATGAAAGACTAGATTGGCAGCAACCTGGATTGCAGATTTGTTGTCAGTATAGAGTGAGACTGGTGTATGAATCTGAACACCAAGCTCTTGATATAACCTAGTGAGCCACATCACTTCTGTTACTGCGTCAGTCATGGCGCTATATTCAGCTTCTGCTAAGCTTCTGGACACTATTTCTTGCTTCTTGGACTTCCATGATATTGGTGAAGAACCAAACACCACCAAATATCCATTAGCTGATCTTCTGTTGTTAATGCAAGATGCCCAGTCTACATCACATAATACTTCCAACTGAGGGATACTAGAGCTGGACATAAGAATTCTTAATCCAGGTTCTTGCTTGATATATCTCACCAATCTAAGTGCAACTTCCATATGTGATGCCTTGGGTGTATGCATGAATTGGCTTAAACATTGCACTGGGAAAGCAATGTCTGGTCAGGTAGTTGTTAATTACAACAACCTGCCAATTAACCTCCTATAAACACTGGGATCTGACAAAGGCAAATCTTGCTTTGGTGGTAACTTAACACTAGCATGTTGTGCATCAGAACTAACATGTTGATCAAATTCAGCTGTAGTAAACTTCACATTCACATCCATATGTGAAGAAGCAGGTTTGGCACCTGACAACCCCATGTCTGATATAAGTTCCAAGACATATTTCCTTTGATGCATAACTATGCCTTGATTACTTCTTGCAAATTCTATCCCAAGAAAGTATATGAGTTCTTCTAGATCTTTTATCTTAAAAGCTGACTGCAATGTCTCCTTGGTGGACTGAATAAGAGCTGGATCATTTCCAGTAACCAGCAATTCATCTACATACACCAATATCACCACCATGATGTCACCTCTCTACTTGGTAAACAAGAAATAATCCATGTGACTTTGCTGAAAACCAGATGAAATCAAAGTTGTAGTGAGCTTAATATTCCACTGCCTTGATTCCTGCTTCAAGCCATACAATGATTTTAACAGTCTACACACTTGCTTATTCCCATATATGACATCAAAACCTTCTGGGACTGTCATATACACCTCCTCATATATATCTCCCTGCAAGAAAGCATTATATACATCCATTTGGTAAATTGTTCATTGCTTGGCTGCTGCAATTGAAATTACAGATCTCACAGTGAACATTTTAACCACTGGTGAAAATGTCTCCTGGTAGTCAAGACCTTCTTTTTGGTTATATCCTTTTGCAACAAGTTTGGCCTTGAACCTCTCCACTTCTCATGTTGCTTTATATTTGATTTTTTACACCAATTTGCATCCTATATAAATCTTTCCTTTTGGGAGTGACACCAACTCCCATGTGTTATTGTCTTCCAAAGCCTTGATCTCATCCTTCATTGATTCAACCCACCTATTATCCCTTGCAGCTTCTGAATAACTATACGGCTCAGTATTAAGAGAAAGTTGAGCCACAAGACTTTGATATTTAGATGACAATCCAGTGTAATCTACCCCAATAGATATGGAATACAAGCAACTGGAAGAACCATGCTTAATGACATAGTCCTTGTGCCAAATGGGAGGTTTACTAGTCCTTGCAGATCTCCTAGTATTAGAGTCTGGTGCATTTGTGGCAGATAAATTCTCATCTTGAATCACCTCCTGAACCTCCAAATGTGGTTTTCTCTGTTCATCACCTGTAGGTACTATGGTTCTTCTATGTTCATCACCTGTAGGTGCTATGGTTATTCTCTGTTCATCGCCTGTAGGTACTATGGTAGGCATCTGTGTGATCTTGGCAGTTTGTGGATGAACTAGATCATCAAAACAGAAATGTTCATGTGATCTGATACAACTGAGATTATCATTAGCTCCTCCTTTGGGAGAAAAACTGTCTTCATGAATACCACATTCCTACTTATGAGTAATGTTCTTTTTTCCATATCATAGAGTTTGTATCCCTTTTGTGCTGACCCATAATCAAGTAGAACATCTCTTACTGCTCTAGGACTGAATTTATCCTGTCTAACCAGAGATGTTGCAAAATACAGACAACATATCACTCTTAAATAAGCTAGTGATGGTGCCTTACTGTATAACATTTCATAGGGTGACTTATTACCTATGATAGTAGAAGAGATTCTATTCATTATATATACAGCCCCCTCCACACAGAACCCCCAAAACATGTCTGGTAGTCCTGCATGAAATTTTATAACTCTGGATGTCTCCATTATATGCCTATGCTTCCTTTCCACTACACTGTTTTGTTGTGGTGTATGTGGACAAGAACTCTCATGCACTACACCATGCTATAGGAATAATTCCTTACAGTTTTGATTTAAGAATGCTATGTCATTGTCTGATCTTATTTTCTGTATCTTCACTTCAAACTGAGTATGGATTTCAACAAAGAAATTTCTAAGTATTGCAGCTACATCAGACTTCAATCTCATTGAAAAAATCCAAGTCCATCTAGAATAGTCATCCACAATTGTTATGAAGTACTCATTCCATTATATGTTTCTACTTTGTAAGGACCCCATACATCAATATTCAATAATTGAAATGCTTTTGTATTTCTACTAGTACTGACAGGAAATGGAATCTTAGTCTGTCTAGCCAAAGGACACACTTCACATTTATTCAAAACAAAAGAGCTGTCATTTTTGAAATATGAGATTTTCTTTAAAACACTCATAGGTACATGACATAACCTCTGGTGTCATGTGCTTGCATCCACCTGCTGAACTGCTGCCAAGCATCTAGTCAAATCTTCTCCTTTATTTTGTGCATCCAAACTTAATATGTATAGCCCTTCTTCTTCACTATCAATCCCCCTCACCTTCCCAGACGAGAGATCCTGGAAAATACAATATTTTGGAAAAAAAGCAACACTGCAATTCAATTCTCTAGTTACTTTTGAGACTGACATGAGATTAAACTTGAATGTTGGTACACATAAAACATTTCTAAGCACTTCACCTCCTCCTAGATAATAATCACCAACATGTGGCACTTTAGCTGAATCACATGTTGACAATTGCACCTTTCCTGTATTTTCTGTCAAAGTTTTACTTAGTAAGTATTTTTTTTATCACTAATCTTGTAGTTAGTTGCTCTTGTGTCTACAATCAACTTCATCAATATTTCTGCATCAAATATACCTTTACCTGCCATGTTAGCAACTGCTTTAGTTTCTGCTTTGTCATTAAGTAGATTGAGAAGTTGTTGATGTTGGCTACGTGTAAACTAGGAGTGGCCAGTTGGCCGGGCTCGGGTCTGGCGGGGTCGGGGTCGGGGCGGGACGGGAGAAGGGGCGGGATCGGGTCTGGCGGGCTTTGGAGGGGTCGGGTCTGGCGGGACTGGAGCAAGTCCCGTCCCGATCCCGATCCCGTCTGGCTCGGGTCGGGGCGGGCTCGGGTCGGGGTCGGGCTCGGGTCGGGATACGGCGGGTTTTCATTTTTTTTTTTTTTTTAAATAACATATGTATAAAAAAACTCAATAAACAAAATAAGATAATGTAATAAAAACATCCCAAGACTGTTTTTGTGCCTCTTATATTATTTAATAGACATTTGATTTTTTTGTAATACAAATACAATTGTCTAAAATCTAAATTGCAACTTTGTGGTGTTGTCCAAAAGTTACAAATTACATAATAAAATTACAATTAAAAAAATTACATTCTCAAAAAAACCTGTTCTAATTGCTTGATGATTTCATGTGGTTCTTCGGTTGGAATTGGTATTTGTTGGTCAAATTGATCCACGTCGCTTCCACTACCTTCGGTTAAGATTTCGTTGTAGTTTTCATCATCTTCTTCGTTGATCACCGATTGACCGCACCTTCTCCGCTCCGCTCGTATCCAATCTCTGAATAATACTGGAATTTCCAAGCTGTCTCCGGCTAATGAGTGTCTGTGGTCTCCTATTTGATATCTGCCTGCAGAAAAAGCGCTTCAGACTCGATTGGCGACGGCAGAATGTTCAAAACATCTCGAGCCATCAATGAAAGTGTCGGAAAGGTCTTCTCATTCCCCTCCAAAGATTTCAGCAAGTCTTCATGTCCATCTTCATTGATAACTTCTTGATACGATACAGAACCCTGTAAAACAAAAATATCCAACTCGCTAATTTGGTTAGTAGTAGAGGTACGACCGCACATTCTATTTCTGAGGCTTTCAATACTAGCCGCAGAAACAGCATGTCTTTTGTGAGGTTGTATTGAAGATGAAGAAGATGGTATGGAAGCTGGTAAGTTACTTGCATTTTCTTGTTGATAAAATATATATATATTTTTGCATTGGTGTTCTACGCTAGACAATACTTCTTCTTTAGTTTGTTCAATAGGTGGTGGGTGATTTAGATTTTTGGGACTTGGAGGTGGTAGTACTTCTATACAATCGTAAATAGTTTCAATTAGTGATTTAGTACCGTCTATTTTAATAGTAGGATTTAATACAGAACCAATAATATAAATAGAGGGAATAGGAATAAAATATTTTTTTATTTTGAGAAACATTTTTTTAATAGCTGCCTTATAAGCTGATTTTTCTATATATTCACTAAGTAATAAAAATATTAGAGTTATATAAAATAACATAGTTGAAATAGTAGAATAATATATACCGGAAAATTCTTTTGTTGCTTGAAAAAATTTCTCTAAAAATACAATAAGTTCGGAAATTTTTTTCCAATCACTATCTAAAATCATATCAGCTGGCTTTTTATTATGAGAGTTAAAAAATAAAGTTATAGGTAATTTATAGTCATAAGCAACAAGTAGTTGCTCGTATAAAGAATTCCACCTAGTGGATACTTCTTGTGGAATTTTTCTAAAAGGTAGTCCACAATCATGACAAATATTTTTATATTCTTTTCTACGTTGTACTTTATTACTTTTAAAAATAAAGTTTATAGCAAATTGTATTTTACTAAGAATGTCTTCAAAAAGTGATAGACCATCCTTTACAATTAAGTTATATATATGACACGCACATTTTATATGAAAATGGTCTGGAAAAGATGGAGTTAAACTATTTTTTAAAATTGTAATTGCGTAATTGTTGTTAGAAGCGTTATCTAATGTAATAGTCATAATTTTATCGGTAATTCCGTAATAATCGCACACTTGATAAATATTTTCTGCAATAAAAGTACCAGTGTGCCTATCATCTATATATCTATACGCTAAAATACGTTTTTGTATAGACCATTTATAATCTATCCAATGACAAGTTACAGTTAAATAATCATGGCCGTTAGTACTACGACCTATATCAGACGTGATGGATACTTTGCCATTAAAATGATATAATGAAAAACGTAAATATTGTTGATATTCATGCGCGAATTTAAATACATCTCTCTTAACAGTTGATCTAGGAAAACCGTTAAAAGCAGGATTATATATATCTCTAATGTAATGAATAAAATCGGAGATGAAGGAAATGAAAAAGGCAAACCCTCCACAAAGAACTAATTTTGATATTGCTTCCCTATCTCTATGTTTATTGTATTTAGAGCCTACAATTCCCCGTCATAGGGTTAATTTGACCAGACTTGGTTCGGGACGATGTCGATATGTGAACCTTGTCCCGATGGAGCGGGCGTTCTTTTACCGGTTTTGAAGCCTGGTATTGGGCATACCTATTTGGATGAGCACTTACTACGTGTCTAATTAAACCCCGTCCCACCGTGACCTTTTCGCTTTTAAATTTTAAAACATTTTTACAAATTTTACATATGGCTACTTGATTCTCTACGTCCCTATCAAAAAATGTCCATGCATCTGATTTTAATGGTCGTTTTGCTGGACCTCGTCTCATACTAGGGGGAATAGGAGGTATTTCAGTTGAAGGTGCACTAGTGGGTGTGTTGTCATCAACATTAGTGGGTATATCATCTAGATCATCGTCTAACTTAAAGTCTTCTTGAGTTCCAGAAAATAGCTCGTGGTCTAAATCTAATGGTATTGTAGGAAAATGTTGAGTATCAACAAAATCATCCTGTGTAGGAATAAGATGACTAGAAGAAGTACCCTTGCCCTGGTTGCCCCTACTAGAAGAAGCACCCTTACCCTTAAACATACCTTTTAATCCTTTCATTTTAATTATGATAATAAATAAATAAATAAATAAATAATTAAAGACAATAAAATTAAGTGATCTAAACTAAATAAACAGACAATAATAATTTAATGAAGGAACGAATGTACCAAACGTCGACGTAACGTCGACGTGTAATCGAGAGGTTGAAAATTGAAACTTTGCTCGATGGAAGATCCTCAAGCTAGTTGCCAACTTCACTACCAATTCCCAAATGAATAAATAAAATTGAATATTTAGCAAACAATGTAGACTTGTAGAGAGATATATTGAGAAATTAGAGAGATTGTAGGAAGATTTGTGAGAAAGATGAAGAGAAAATGAGTTATTTATAGTTGAAAATTGGGTTAAAGTGTAAATATAATAACTTATGGGTTAAAAATAAATATTAAGGGGTAGGGGGTTGGGGGAGGGGGGGCTAAAATGGTCGTTGGCCAACGGCCATTTTAGATTATGGTCGTTGGTGCAACGGCCATTTTTGCAAAGGGGCGGGATCGGGGTCGGGGTCGGGGCGGGCTTGGGTCTCGCGGGCCTGGGGCGGGCTCGGGTCTCGCGGGACGGGACATCGGCCCGTCCCGAAGTTCGAGTCCCGCCTGCATTTTTTTTTTGGCGGGGTCGGGGCGGGACCGGGGCGGGCTCGGGACGGGCTCGGGTCGGGGTCGGGCTGTCCCGGCCCACTGGCCAGCCCTAGTGTAAACTGCATGAATTGAGATGTATGTTGTGGAATCCTTTGGTTGTGACTGTGGTCTGTCATTGACTGAGATTGTGAATTTGTCTCATAGTATTGTCCAGACTGTTGTTTCTACACACACCTTATATCATTCTGATACATTTTATCCTTTTGACCAGTGTCTTTAAAGGACATATTTCCTCATGTCACCACATATCCCTTTTTGGCTTTACTTTTAAAATTCTCAGGATATCCATGAAATTTGTAACAATAATTTTGTATATGTCCAGTTTTGTGATAGCAGTCATAATTCATCAGTTTGAAACAATCCAGCTTAAACTGACCTCTTCCATGATAAAAATCATAAAAAACATTGTGATTGTATGTCTTCTTCTGTTTTGATCCTCCATTTCCACCTCTTCCAACTCCACGTGTAGCTATAAACATGGCAGAATAGTCTATTGTTTCTTGCATCACTCTACTGGTCCCTACAACTATCCTTTAGCACTCTTCTTGATTGATCATTGCATACACCTGATTCAGATTTGGTACATGATGCATCATAATCACCTGACTTCTAGCCTGGCTATAACTCTCATCTAAGCCCATTAAGAATTATAACATCCTCTGATATTGCATGTGATCAATAAACTCTTTAGATTTAGAACAACAAGAAGGTGGTGGTACAATTGAATCATACTCATCCCAAATGTCCTTGAGTTTGGAATAGTACATTGAGACTGACAGTGTTCCCTGCCTCATTGTAACAATCTCTTTGTGTAACTGGAATGCTCTAGAACTGTTTATTTTGTCAAACCTTTCCCTCAACTCTTCCCAGATGACATGTGAGTTAGAGTTGAACAATATTCCACTGAGCAAATTTTTGCTCACATTTCCCATCAGCCATAACACCACAATAACATTGCTTCAGAGAGATTTTGGCACACATACAAGGTGCCTACTTTCATCAATCTTTTAGCGAAAAGATATTGCATCAGGAGAGGTAGCTTCCGCTTTGAACCTTCCCTAATTGAATACCATCGAACTTACTTACTGCGAGGAGAACGTGATGTCTTAAATCGTCAGTGTTTAATGTAAGCCTAGACAATGGTACCAACATAATACCTCCCCTTTATTCGTTTCTTCTTATTTTTATGTCCGTTGTGGCCGTGGACACACTTGGATTCTTAAGTGCGTTCATTTGAGGCGGCATGTCCTCGCACTTAAATAGGTGATCTCCTACAAGGTATCCTGATATACCCCACTTCACAAGTGTTAGGAATCATTAAAATTTCCCTAACCTTTACCTCAATCGTTTGAGGATTGTTAAAGGTTTGGAAGCTTAATATTTACCCACCATGCAGGTAGGACTTTAATTTCTATCGCGGGAATGGCTTTGGATTCATGTTTCTTTACGAAAATCATAATCTGAAGTGCTCTTGCTTCCACTGAAGCGTTTAACTAAACCTTTTGCAGCTTAGTTTTCCCATTGAACCAAATTCTTGGGATCTCCAGTCAGTATGGTTGGGTTACCACCGCAAAGGTTTGTATTGTTTGGGTTTTAAGCTCATTCCCCTAGACTTGCAGAACTCTTGATCTTCGAGTAGCCCCTTAGTTAAATGGTCCGTTATATCCTTTGATTAGTAATCAAGGAAGTGACACCCGTGATGATCAACTGTCATACGGTCCTATGTCTCCGACAAATCCGACAGATATGTCCAGACGTCGTCATCCGTGTCCTTCCTAAAGCCGACCGGCTAGCCACATTGTATAAATGATGAAGGCACGGATTTCTCCCACAAGGGACGTCCTCTAAGGAGTTGTGAAGTTACTCAACTTCTTTTCATGCTTTGTTTAAAGCGGTAAACTCCGATTCCATCATGAATCGGCCGATGCAAGTTTGCTTAGAGGATTTTCCAAGACACACTATACACATCTATTTGTGGCTTTGGTGTTCTTCATATCTGATGTCCAGTTTGCATCACTTTGTTCTCCCAGAATCGCTGGACATCCAGAATACCGTAATCCGTAGATAAGCGAATATTTCAGATATCGTCATATCTGACTTAACGCCTTCTATCGATCATTTCCAGAATCACGAGTGAACCTTAGTTCAACTGATCTGCTTTGTAGGCCGATATCAGGTCGGTTGTAGTGTGTACAATATATTGAACTACATATGACATGCATATCGCTCCTTGTATATGGGTGCACCATGATTCCAATCAATTTTATTATTCATATCCATTGGTGGCTTCAACGAGATCGTCAACTATCTCACAACTGAGTTTGGAGTTAGACCAGTCCGTTAGATGTCTTAGAAATCTCAATTCCTAAGATGTCATCTGTGATACTCATATCTTTCATATTGAGACTTTTGTTTCAATATGACTTTCGCTTTCAGATTGTTGTATTTTCAACTGTTGGCTTTCTAACTTCAGAGTCAATGTTTCTGTTGTTAGATTCATTATTTTTGTTTTAACTGAAATTTCCATGACAAAAATGTAAACATTTCAGGGACCAAATGAAAGTATAGGAAGAAGCCCAACAGTCCAACAAACCAACTCTGGTCCTCCCCTTTCAACTCTCCGGTTAGGAAGGTTATTTCAACACCCATATCACGCAAGACTGCAATGGCCCTTGATGTTAAGCTATTCACAAGGGAGCACATGTACAACTAGCCGAGGCCTTATACTCGTCAGTATATCCATCTACTTGGTACTCACTTTTGAGTATCCACTTTCACAACCCAAAGATTTTTTTTCCGGAGGAAGGTCAACTATTACACAAGTATGGTTCTATATGATGGAATCTATTTCACTCTCTATAGCTTCTTTCCAAAGTAGCGCTTCTGGAGATGACAATTCTTTGTTAATTGTCCATGGTTTGTTCTTAATCATACAAGCTAGAAGGCCTGTAACAAGTCTTTGTCCCCTCTTTGCTCTGTCTCGGTTCAACATCTAGAATCCCTGAGTTTTGTAGATCTGGAATATTAAGTTTCGGATAGTCAGTAACTTTCGAGTCATGTAGATCTGGAACGTCTGGTTCCGGACAATCAGGCACTCGCGGGTTCTTGTTAACCTCGAGCAATTACTTATTTTCCTTCTCAATGAAAGTTATCTTCAAAGAATTTAGCATTCTTTGACACCAAGAGGCGATAAGCACTACTGTTATTTGCAGATCCAGTGAATATGCAATTTACAGTCTTAGGTCTAACTTAACCTATTTTGGTATTCCAACTTCTACCAAGCCACCCCACATCACAACATTTGTATATGGGATCTTTTCCATGTTTCACACGGAGGGTTATCCTTATGCGTAGTTCTGTTGAGAATCTCATTAGCCGTAAGGATCTCCTTGCCCCACATGTTTTTGGCGTACGACTTTGCGATTGGCTAACACCGTTAGACTGAGGTGAGTAATGAACAACCTCTTGCTCATGGTTTAGGGTGTAATCGGATCATATGTGATCTGGATATTCTGGCCCACTCCAGTTGCTTTGGCAGAGTGAGTGTCCAATTTCTTTTATGCCTTTCTTTTAGCCTTCAGATCATTTAAAACCTGGAAATTCTAGCCCACTCCAGTTGTCCGTAGGCTTTGTGCGACCGAGTGTCCAATATCATCCTATCAACTGAATTCTGGCCCACTCCAGTCACTCAGTCGTACAAAGCCTACGGGCGACTGGAGTGGGCCAAAATAATATCATCCTATCAAATGAAGGATCTTCTATCAAATAGTGTGACAGGTTCAACGACTTAAGAAAAGTCATTATCTCTTAGTCTTCTTCCCTTGTGATTGGTACCCAGGAAAATCCATAGCGCTTAGTTAAGAGTGGTAACAGTTTTCACACAGTCAGTGGATATCTCTCCTTCGAATATGCGAACATACTTTACACACTTTTAATAATTACACTCAAAAGAACGGATCTTTTAAGTTTTGTTTACAATAGTCCAATCTTTACACGGGAAGGAAGAAGATTCAATATCTGATTTTAGAGTGTAGGAAATATAAGTTTTTAATGAAAATACTTTCATATTCTCAGCCTTGCTTTACACACATTTATTCAGATATTAACTAAACACATTATAGATAAGAAAGGATTATTAACTTAGACCTTTTGGATTCTGACCCACTTCAGTTAGACTGAGTGTCCATATCCTCCTTGCCATAATTTAGATCATTTGTCTGGGACAGATATAGGCCTTCAATCTTCTCCTCTTGTCCCAGTTAACATCCTCAACCTCTCGTGGGCGCTTGTTTCCACCACCCTCGTGAGCAGTGACACCAACTCGTCCTTGATCTTTAGCCGTACTAGAATGACTATCAGCAGTATCTTGAAGCTCAGCATCAGATCCAAAGATCCCACCTTTGACGAAAACAGATTTGTAGTTGTTGTCAAAGAGAGAACCAAAACTAGGACCAGATTTGAAAGCACGGTTGTTGACAGAGACAGTGTTTGAATTGTTAACAGAACTGTCAATCGAGCTGTTTTCAAGAAGAAAACCACAACCATATTTGGTCACACACTTGTCGACCAACATCTTTCAAACACTAATACAATCTTGTCTTAAAATTGTTGGATATGTAAAGCACGTACGAGAATAGTAAATAACTATTACAGTGATCGAAAGGATAAACAACAAAGATTACAACAACAAGTTGTCAATATCTTGATCTTAAATTGAAACTTCAAATATGGATCTTGTATTCGGAAATACAAGAACATGAACTGCTACACTTGTGGCTTGTAGATCTGCTGAGAATCCGAACGGTTAGAGTCCTTTGAGATTCTAGTTCACACCTGAAACACTTAGCAACCAATTAGATAATCACAACACCACCGACTGAGTCGAGAGATGACTCTCTATCTTTAAGACAAGATTGCCCCCGTATATAGAATTTACAGAAGTGTGGACAATAGTCTCCCAAGATGAAATAACAAACTATCAAGTGTGCAAAGCCTACACAAATAATCTCAGCGAAGAACACGAATAATGAAGATTGCTAAGAGAAGGATTGATATCAGGAAAATCTGATCTTTTTGTGGTGTTGTTAACTTGTTTTTCTATTCATGGTCCTCTATAGAATTGAGCCAAAGGCCTCAATTTATAGGTGTGCAATATGGACTTTCAAATGCCTCATAATGGCAATCAATTATCATGTAATGGATGGCATTTAACCCACAAGTAATGCAACAACATAATGGTCCAAGTAATGACCATTATTGGGTGGATTCAATGCTTTTGAAACCACTTCAACAGCCAAACCTTTGGGATTCCGTCGAGCAAACACTGCATGGGAAGCGTCGTGGCGCTGCAGCATTTAGCGTCGCGGCTCCAGAAGCCAAACAAGGAATTAGCGTCGCGGCGCTACAAGGGGGGCGCTGCGGCGCTACAAGGGGGGCGCCGCGGTGCTCCGGCTCGTTCCATCTTACACCTCGCATAATCCTTCTTTCGTTTACCAACGTGGAACACTTGTTATTTATCCAATAATCATCCATCATTTTATGTCTCAAACATTTCACTTACGTACCAATATCTCTTTCATTAACGAAATTTACGATACTTGGCACTAAGATTGCACGTGTGTGGAAATGATGTTTCCGACGTGCGGGGCCCAATTGTTCGAGTCATAAATAATGGGATAAACTTAATTTCACATTAGTAAATTTCCAACATAAAATTTGTATGGAGGCATCATCAAAGATTTAAGATCATATTAATAAGGGTTGTGATGAAATGAATATAATTTCTCCATCTTTAATCAGAAGTCTCATACCAAAAATCCATGTTAGGGAGCGTTTTCTCCTTAAATGAACCTTACGCGACACAAATATGAATTAGTTGGGCCACCAGTGCAGGTACCAGACACCAAGACATGGAAAACCAAAACAAAATATAGGATTAAAACTAAATTGTCGTCCTAAAATGCAGTAAACATCATTAACTTATTAACATCTTAAACTGAAAATGATATAGCAGTAGAATTATTCGGATCAATAAAAGCACTCCTTAGCCATAGTTGTAACTTGTAAGTTATTGTTGAGGTGTGTGATCATAAAATTAGATATATTAATTAGTCATCAGTTACAAGATTAGAATCGAAGGAAGAAAAGAATTGAAATCATATATAAAAATTCTTATCTAGGAAAATCGAAGAGATATTGAATTGAAGATAGTTAAGGGTTCTTCCACAAAACTCACTAGAGTCTCAATATTCTTAATCAACAAAAATGAACTAACCCTACGAAATCTATTTACATGAGCTATTATAATGAGTCTAGATAAAATATATTTTTTATTTAATTAATTATATATTTGTATCTTGGGTCCATTATTCAAGAGAATGAGAGATAGACGATGATGTCACACATTGTATTGGGGCGGGATGGATGAAATAGAAGCTCACCTCCGGAGTCTTATGTGATAAGAAGGTGCCACAAAAGCTTAAAGGTAAGTTCTACATAGTGGTAGTTAGACCAACTATGTTGTATGGGATGGACTGTTAGTCAGTCAAGAAATCTCATGTCCGAAAGATGAAGGTGGCGGAAATGAGGATGTTGAGATGGATGTGTGGTTATACTAGGAAAGATAGGATTTGGAACAAAGTAATTCAGGACAAGGTAGGAGTGGCCTCGGTGGAGGACAAGATGTGGAAAGCGAGACTAAGATGGTTTGGGCATGTATAGAGGAGATGCACGGAGGCACCGGTGCGGAGGTGTGAGATGTTGGTTACGGATGGTTTCAGGAGAGGTAGGGGTAGGTTGAAGAAGTATTGGGGAGAAGTGATTAGACAAGATATGGCGCAGTTACAACTTACCGAGGACATGACCTTAGATAGGATATTGTGGAGGACGCAGATTAGGGGGTGTTGTCTCGTGTACCGTCCTTTGTTTCTGTAGCTTTTTTTTTTTAATCTGTTATCCTTGTACTTCAACTATCATATTAGTTTGCGGCAATTAATGTTACTTTTTCATAATGTTTATTTATAGCATTTTGACATGGTTGCTTTACTTCTGTCATTTGTTGTCTTACCTTTTGTTATGATTTCTCTTGAGATGAGAAAAGAAATCAGAAATATTCAAGAATACTATTGAATTCCTAGGCTATATTGTAGATAGTGAGGGAATACAATTGCAGGAACATGTGGTAACAAAGATTAAAAACTTTAAAGAAAGATTGGAAAACAAAAGAGAAGTGCAGCAATTTCTTGGAGTAATAAACTATGCGGCAGACCACATAAAAGATTTACCATATCTGAGAAAACCATTGCAAGATTTGATTAAAAAAGATGTAACCTTCGACTGGAAGGAAGAACATACCAATGCGATCAACAAGATTAGAGAGAAGGTAAAATCATTACCAAAACACAGAGTACCTACAGACCAAGATCAACTGGAACTCTTTACAGATGCTAGTGACATAGGATGGGGAGCAGTCCTAATAGCATATGATAAAGAAGATGTAGATAAAGAAAAAATGTTAATTTGTGGATATTGAGGCGGAACGTGGAAGCCCAACGAGAAGAACTACCATATCAACGAAAAAGAATTATTGGCAGTAAAATTTGGAATTAAAAGATTTCATTACCATTTACTACCAGTAAAATTCATTGTTAGAACTGATAATACTCAGGTGAAAGCGTTTATTACAAAATGTAATAGATCTTTTACCCGAATCAATAAAAGAAGAAAATGGCAATCATTCTTCTCATTTGTTACGATTTTATTGTTAAGAATATATCTGAAACTAAAAATGTTTTAGCCGATTTTCTTAGCGAGATATAATATCAATTGACAAAGAAGACTTTGAAGAGTACATAGCAAAAGCTATGCAAGAGATTATCGAGGACAAATGAGATATTGATTACCAGATTACAAGAAAATACCCAAACCATCCACAAACTAGCGGAAGCTACACAAGATTTTACAAAGGTGAAAAGCTTACAAAAAGAAAAAACAAAGAATACAATCTCACCAGACAACAAAAACCTTTGTACCATTCTCATCCAAGCTTGCAACAATGTCACCACGGTAGTACCTTCAATTTCATCGGCAGTATCCATGGCAGACACTTTGAAGTTTGGACCTGAAATGATTACAGCTTATGAGAAGATTAATAAATTCTATGATTACAAAACTAACCCTGATATTTTACGCAGCGCAAAACTGAGTAAATATCCTAGATTCATTTGCAGTGAACGGGCAAACCCGAATGTTGTTGAGAGACTATTTACATATGAATTTATTGACAAAATTATCACTGATGAAAAAATGAATAACCTGACTAAACTACCACAGATTATTACCAGATCAACATAACTGATGATGGAATCCTTTGGCAAAGGGATTTACGGAATACATATATTAGACGCTTCAACAGATCTAAAAGGTAAGCCGATTATCATATGTCAAAATTTTAAAACAGGAAGGAATAGTACCATTAACGGGGAAGACAAGAATTTGAACCAAAAGATTCCCTGTACAATGGAGAAATTCCAGGACTGGATGAGTAATAAAAGAACATTTGGATTAATAACTTTGAAAACCAGAATAGAGGACATGATTAGAAACCGGAAAGCATCCGTGATAGGATCTTCCAAAGGTGGAGATGTCGAAGAGATCATGACCCTTTACTACGACAATGATATTGAAGTAAAGGAGACTACCGAATTAACCCTTCTATTAGACAAGATTGTTAACCTAAAGCATACTCATACTGACGAGACTATTCGACACTACAAAACTATGACTGAACAAAGAAGACGTCCAGTGATTAGAACAGAGACGGCATCAACGTCTACTGTAAGTATCAAAAAAGAACAAAGTCCTGATCCTTTTGAATAAGGAGGGAAAAAATGATTATTTTTGCAGGTACAATGTAATTTCTTGCGAAACGGCCTTAGGGCCCAAAAGATTATCATGACAGGGAACATGTAGTTTTACTACTTGTAACCCAAGAAAAGAGGTCCTATGGACCCAAAAGATTATGGCCTTATGGCCCAAATAAAATTAAGAGCCTTATGGCCCAAAAAAGATTATTAGACTGGTAACCCAGTACAAGAGGTCTTATTGACCCAACAGAATAAATTAAAACGTGTAAGTTTTATTTACACAGATCCTATGGATCCAACTGATTAAAACACTGGTAACCCGTAAAAGAGGTCATAATGCACTAAAAGAATATGGTCCAATGTAGTTTAAACTACAGAAAGCCCAAACAAAAGAGGTCTTAGTGCCCAAAAATAGATTATGGCCTCACGGCCCAATATGATTATTGAGTTACAATTTCAACCGGACAGCTGGAAAGCATTAAATGTAATGAAGAATGACAGAATATGACATTTCTCGCGAAAGTCTTGCCGTAATGAACAACCGACAGATTAGCGGATATTGACAAAACAAATTTTACGGAAAGCGTGAGATGTGCACTATTGCCTTTACGACTTTTTGGAAAGCAAAAGACTAAACGACAAAACAACTTTACGGAAAGGAGCAGACAAGGCACTGTAGACACTGTAGCCTTTATGACTTTTGTAAAAGTATTTTATCGACATCAAGCACTTTAAGACTTTTTGAAAAGTAATACTGTTTACTTTAAAAAAGTTAGAAATAGTGAATAGCCGAGGTTATCTATATAAGGAGCCTCTTGTCAAGACGAAAGATTCATTCGAAAAATTCTGAAATACAAACCTTTACAAACATTCTCTCTATGTTTAGCTAAAGCACCCTTTAGTCTATAATCGAATATCATCCCAAGAACAGAATAAGATTAGATCAACTATTATCCAAGAACAACATAAGAATAATTTAATATCCACCAGCTAGTATCATAAGAATAAGAGTATCATACTTTGATAACTTATGATTAGAACCATACTAGTAAGAATACAACATCTTTTTAAAGATAGTCAGAGGATACCCGTAACTGACTCCCAGGCTCCCAGGCGACAAAGTACCCGCGGCAGGAAGGCAAAGGGGAAATACATGCCAAAGGAGGGTGAGACTACTTCGGTGATCTGAATATCGGATTAAAGGTATGTGTTCTAACTATATGTTTCTAATTATGATTTTGATAAGTATATTACCTTGTTGATATGATGCTTGAAGGTTGATATTATATTACTGTTATGATGTTTAGACGATTAATATTGATTGTTCTTATGATGTTTGGATTGCTGATAGGAGATTATAGACTCAAAATTAAAAAATGAAATTGAACTTAAGATTATCACCCAGATTGTTATATGATTACGTTTTGAATAACTCTGAAAAAAGTTTGATTAAACAGATTACCGTCTATGTTCTAGCCTCTAGGGGTATATAGATGATGAAAAGATCCGCAGGACATCCCGTCCAGAAATTGGTATCCAATTGATATACTATTGGTAATCTGAAAATAGTTTGTCCTAAAACAATTCTCAGCATCCGTGATAGGATCTTCCAAAGGTGGAGATGTCGAAGAGATCATGACCCTTTACTACGACAATGATATTGAAGTAAAGGAGACCCCAGTTGTGGGATTATACTGGGTAGTTTGTTGTTGTTGTTAATCATATCACCAATATATTCTCTTACATAATTCTTTTTAATGGATTAATTATAACACCAATATATTCTCTTACGTAATTCTTTTTAATGGATCAAGCAAGTGAAAATTATTTTTAATAACATATGGTTGTGAGACTCTAACTAGGAATTTCTATTTGCTCTAATATTATGATGAAGTGTGATAATCTCATTTAAATATTTAAGTTATTAAAAAGAACACACTTTTTATTTATTTAATTTGGAGAAGTTACACATTTGACCATTTGACCATTTGACCAAAAAATATTTACATCCCACCAGCCAATATATGTACATATATTATGTATCTATTATACATCTTCAAATTATCATTTTTTGGATGGGAAGCTACTTATGTCAATTTTCCCATTTAATTATGTCGTCAACCGTTGCAAGTTGCAACGATTGTAGCTAGCAAAATGGCCAGTCTTACAAGAAGGGAAAAATTAAAGGAAAGAGGGCCATTCTTCTACATTTAATTGACCATTTGCCCATATAGGGCCTTCAGCTTCGTCAAGTGTCACATTGATACGTTTCCTTTTCATATTTATATCTGATGAAATTTGTGGGCTCGATAAATCCTATTGGGACAGTTCACAGTTGGACAACTTTAGGGAAGTTTCCCGAATGTGGATATAACGCTTATAATTAAGCATAATTAATTATCACTTATTTCTGCAGTTCATATTGAAAGAAACATGTTGGCGTGTATTAATTGTCATACTATTGTTAAAATCTAATGTTTCATACTTTCATTGAAATCATGGTTTTATTTAGTAGCCATAGAGTAAACTGGAAGTACAACATTTCATGTGTATACTTTCTCCATGCAGTGTAATAGCTTTTTCCTAACAATAAGAATTAAATTATTCTTACCACAATATATTGTACATTTGAACTTCCTTATATTTTGTCTATATATTAAGTAAGTATTAGTTTTATAACAGAAGTGCCAACGTTAATTGGTCTAAAGCAAGCTAATGGCTTTGATACAATGTGATAGAATCTAAGCATTTAACTAGTGTATATTCTCTAATATAATAGAACAACTTTTGTTTTAATCATTTTTTTCTACAAGGCCCAATTAATCCGAATTTGCGTCGTAGATTGTCATAGTTGAAGGTTTTAGAACTCCCTACGAGAAGGACTGTATTCCTAAGCCTCGAAGCTAAAATCTCTGATTAAGAAAGAAAGAATCTTTTATCATTGCATAACTTGTTGTGAGCTAACCTTTAAAGTATATAAGACAGTTAAGATGTCTTGTTAAGATACCACAAGTCAATTATAAGTGGACATTTACCATAAGCCTTTCTGAATGTGGATGTGCATTACAACATAATCATGTACTAATCGCACCAAAAAGATATATTTATAACTAAGTATATATATGCCCTTGCCTCTTGATAATGTGGAAAATATTATTAGTATATAATTCAAGGTAAAATAAATAATGAGAAGTTATCGAAATTGTTTATTGACAACGCTAGGTGAAAAAAAGAATCATTCTAATAAAGTTACTTATAAAGATTTGTGCTTGACAATAGCACCACCTCATTCTTTTAAGGATGAAAGTGAAACAAAGCATTTATTTATCCATGATGAAATTACATGTCAGATATTAATTATATTTCATCATACTAAACCCCCAATACGTTTCTTAGAAAAACATAGTACGTATCTCCATTTTATTCATCATTAAAAAAAGAAATGATTAATTACATACAATAACAATAAAATTTGAAATGATTTTTCACCTTCCGAATTTCATTACTGAATTAAACAAGATCAGGCCTGGTTCTTTCAACAGCCAAGCAAGTGCTAAGCAATTTCTTACTACCCTCAAAGAACGTTGCAAATTCAGTTGGCATTGGTGTTTTGTTGAATTCATCTTCGCAATCATCCAATCTAGACATTGCTGAGGATAATTTGATGTTTGCACTTTTAGTCTTGTCACCTGTTTTTAATAACTCTTCCACCTCTTTCAATGTCTCAAGCGCATCATTATATGACTTTCTGCAACCACTTCCAATGTCATCTTTTAATTTTGCATCCGTTGTAGAAGGCAATGTTGTTAATAAATTAGCCATAATTGGCTCTGCCATTTGGGTTTGCATAATTGTGTCCGATAGCACTTCTGTGATTGCCTCCTGCCACGTGTCAGCAGCCTTCACAATTTCAGTGCAAAATGGTTTGTCTAAGGCTGTTACACAATATGGGCTAATTTTGCCATCAACTACTTGTTGTGCATTTGATTGGAATGCAAATAGAAGGGAAGTTAAGGCCAGAAAGACCGATGAGAAAGCAACCCCATTTCTATTAGCCATTTCTACCTTTTTATTTTTGTTCCTTACTTGGTTATTTTTTGTCACTTTTCTCTTTTAGAGATGGTCTTCTGTGGGTTAAGTTTGAAATGATAGAGTGGTAAAAGTATATATGAGTGTCTTGAATGGATGTTACTTTGAAACCTATGGCCTGCATTATTTTACTCTTCATTGTTGAATTTTCAACCCCCGGAATGAAAGCATTCCTATTAATTTGAAGTTTTGAACTAATGGCTTATATTTGTTTTCCTTGTTTAATATTCAAGTCCACTACTATCTCCATATTTTGCACGTTTGACCACCTCTTAGCGTAAAAGACGGTTCTTTTTTTTTTTTTTTGCTATGAAGAAATTTTTATACAGTCAAATCATGTAAAAGATTATTATGACGCCAAATATAAAAGAAATTTTATTCAAATCATGTAAAAGATTACTATATGTAATTGAAAGAAATAATCCCCTTCATTATTTTCATTGATTGAATAGATATATATACAAGTTACAAAATAGGAGAATCTATTCCTATTCTATTTCTAAAACCTTATTCTACCATAATTCTAACTATACAATTATGGTATGTGTATATCCTAAATATGGTAAGAGTATATCCTAATCTAGGTAACAAATATACTACAATATACTTTCCTTAATAAACAAGGTTTTGTCCACTTTGTTCTTCTTCTTTGTCAGTGGTGAAATTTGGGCGTCTTTGGGCCTTGAGAGGCCCACTACCGAGAAGGCTTATGTGTTGCAATCGCCGCTTGTCGTTGTATATCATCGATATACATGTGATATACACCCTTTGTATATTCAGTGTATATCACATGTATATTGCTCTGCTTAACACACCCCTGCAGTCATAGCGCGGTTTTGAAAAGTCGAGGCGTCCTTAAAATCTTCAAAGAGAACCGCTGGTAGACCCTTTGTAAAGATGTCTGCAATTTGGTAACGAGACGGGACATGGCATATGCGAACTTGACCCTTTGCAACCTTTTCACGGACAAAGTGAATGTCCATTTCGATATACTTGGTGCGCTGGTGTTAAACCGGGTTACCTGAAAGGTAGATGGCACTAATGTTATCGCAATATACCAAGGTTTCCTTCTGAATGGGACAATGAAGCTCCAAAAGCAAATTACGTAGCCAACATGATTCGGAGACCACATTCGCTACCCCTCGATATTTTGTCTCTGCACTGGAGCGTGATAGAGTTGCTTGACGCTTTGCCGACTATGAGACCAAGTTGTTGTCAAGGAACATACAGTAGCTAGAAGTCGACCGTCTGGTGTCGGGACAACCACCCCAATCAGCATCCGTGTAAGAGACTAGTGTGGATGTAGATGAAGGATACAAGTGCAACCCATAGTCCAGTGTCCCCTGGATATACTGAATGATGCGTTTGATTGCATTCGTGTGCTAAACTCTGGGATCATGCATGAATAAACATACCTGCTGAACCGCATATGTAATATCCGGTCTGGTAAAACTAAGATACTGGAGGGCCCCTGCCAGACTGTGATAGCGGGTTGGGTCCTCGTATGGTGCACCTGCTGCGGCACTTAGCTTTGGGTTTGCATCAACTGGCGTGGAAGTGGACTTATAGGATGACATCTCAGCCCTCTCTATGATCTCAGCAGCATACTTTCGTTGAGACAAAAATAAGCCACCTGAATGATGCTTGACGGCAATCCCCAAAAAATAACTCAAAGGCCTTAAGTCTTTCATAGCAAATTCAGAACTGAGCATGGCCATGATAGACTGGCGCAAAGCATCAGAGGAGGCAGTTAAGATGATATCATCCACATACAACAGAATGTAGGCCAAGGACGAACCACGGTTGTAGATGAACAAGGAATTGTCTGACCTGCTATGAGTGAACCGAATAGTTGAAACAAAGTCAGCAAACCTCGTGTACCATGCCCTCGGAGACTGCTTAAGCCCATTTAAGGACTTCTTCAACAAGCATACATGATGAGGACGGTTTGGATCCCTGAAACCCAACGGCTGATGCATATATACTGTTTCCTTGAGATCCCCATGTAGGAAAGCATTCTTGACATCCAACTGATGAATTGGTCAAGTCTTTGAAAGAGCCAAGCTTAGCACAGTGCGAATGGTAGTCGGTTTGACCACCGGACTAAACGTCTCACCACAATCTATCCCAACCTGTTGAGTCTTACCATCACCAACAAGTCGCGCCTTATGTCGAGCAAAGGACCCATCTGAACCCTTCTTATTCTCAGCTTCGGATTTTTGGATGCTTATGTTATCCGTTATTCCCATCCACCACAATTAACAAACTTCAGGCTCGGTCTACCCCGTGTGTATTTTTGGGTTATCCGTCAAATCATCGTGGAGAGTTCCAACACCATTATAGGCCTCCGAAAGACCGGCAACCAACTGTAGAACTAGACGATTATTTGTTACTGGTGCGCCAACATTACGGAGTTGATCCGCCAACTCCTTTAGTTTCTTGCAATATGCAGAAACGTTTGAATTCGCCCATTCGAACGAGAGAATTCCTCGCCGAGTGTGACGACACTGAATGTTGGTTGTCTTGAAATATGTCACGCAATCTATTCCATGCAGCCATAGCCGTGGTCTCTGGCCCAATACTCGTCTGTAGAAGGTCCACCGAAATAGTGGTGTATATCCACCGAAGAATCAGTAGCATCAAGTTGTAATCCATAACTCGGGATCCTCCACGGGAAGGGGTCTAGCGGGAGGAATGATATGGTGAAGAACTTGATAAGATATAGCGTGAATTTTAAACAACTCCGCCCATCGCCAGATATTGCACGTTTTCCATTTCAAGGACAATAGGGACACTTAGCTTGATATTGGAAACCGTAAGGGCAGGGTGAAAATTGTTCTTAGACATATTGATAAGAACAAAGAAGGAGGGGAAATTTAAGAGAGGTTTTTTAGAGCGGAAGACGAATTTTGGAAGAGAAACCCGAGGGGGGGAAGGGGGGGTGTCTCGGCCGAGGGGTCCAAACAAATATACTACAATATACACACAATATACTTTCCTTAATAAACAAGGTTTTGTCCACTGTTGATGCTTGCTGTCCCGTGGTGGGCTGGACGTGCTGGGCCTTGAGAGGCCCACTGCCGAGAAGGCTTATGTGCTGCACTGCTGCTTGCTGTTGTATATCACTGATATACATGTGATATACGCTGTTGTATATTCAGTGTATATCACATGCATATTGTTCTGTTTAACGGTAATATGTATCTCAAAATTTATATTTTGAGTTGTGCTAATACAAACATTGATTCTATTTTCTTTTTTGGGGGAAGTACAGCGAAGATTGAGTTAAAATCTACCCTTTTGATCTAATTTTTTTTTACCGACAAATCTGTGTTTGAAAATTGAAATATTTTGAGCACGGATTTTTTTTGGTTCAAGTGTATCTTGTTTTTACTACAAATTATTTTTCTTAATTAACAATATTTGTTGTTTTTCCGATATTCGTGAGTTCCTTAGTTTTTTTTCTTTCCAAAAATGAAATAGGGTAATTAGATGATATAACATATGCATATGTATTTTAGAACGCCTTCTAACAGCTTAGCTTATGCATTTTGTTATCATTTTCAATCGAATGATCTTTCAACATTGCGGAAGATCCCGAGTCCCTAAATCATATACTATTGGAAAAGAATTTCCAAATTGATAATTTGATTATATACATACATATATATATATATTTCTCTTATATAAGCTACTACTTGAGGAGCTTGGGGTCAGACCACATGTCTGCCTCAGCTGCTTAGTTTGTCTATTTTTTGCCCCTGATCTTGCTTATATTTACACTTAATTTATCTCTTAGTTTTCATAAATAAAGTTTCCTTGGAGACAATTTTAGTAAAATAGCTTTTAGGCTGCTGATGTGGGGCCAACTTAAATTTATGTGCTTCCTGCTACGTCACGTGGGCTCAGGGTAATTTTAGCTAAAAGGGTGTAATATGATTGGCCAAAATAATACTATATTACTGTAGCAGCTGTATATAATTTTGGCATGTCCACTAAATTGCCTTTGCCTTATCTCACTATTTAATTTATCACTCATTCGAAAGCCACAACTGGCTTTTGATGCTACGTGGCGTGATATAAAGGGCTTTTTCTTTTACCTTCCCTTGTGTGTTACCTTTCACTCATTAGGGATTCCTTTTTCTTCTCCCTGTTTAATAGTTACACTTACACATAAAGATCTTTTCAATGTCATTCTTGAAGCACGTGTTTTCATAGAATTTTAAGACTTATACTTCACATTTTTAAATAATAAACATAACATATTTCACACAGAGGTAATTACTATTTCAGATTGTAAAAGACTAATATGACCTATTAATTTTCAGTTTACATTAAGAACCACTTTAATTCATCTTTAAGATAATTTATACAGATTAAAAAATGTTGAAGTATAAGGCAAAAAAAATTAAAGCAAAGGTGAACTGAAGTAAGACTTAAAAGCAATTTGTAATATTTACGTAAGTATTATTTAGAAAAGTTAAGACCATTCAATTTCTTTATTTTTTGCTTAATTAACGTGAGATAAAATCGTAAGTACTACAGTATTTAGAATTTTTTTAGGAACATTCCTAATCCCCCCCCCCCCTAAATTAGTGTGAGATGAAATCTAATTGTTCTATTTTGCTACATGAAATTATATTATCATTGTTTACAGAGAGTATAACTGAAAATATTATTTAGACTTATATATAATCTTAGTTGTAGTGAATAGAAAAAATTAAAATGCTCAGTAAAAATTACTAATAGAAAGAACCATATCCACGTTTAAAATTAAATAGTTTGCTGATTAAATTCTTACAAATTTTACTAAAATTTTAGAAATAATAATATAGTAAGTTACCGTTTTAAACATTTCAAACGTAATCTAAACTAATGTAAGTTTGATTTAGGTTTAAAGTTAATCAAATGAAATTTTGATAAAGAGAATAAGCATGTTTTTGTTTGAATTTATGTACACAAGCAAAATAATACTTATACACTTAAATAAATCGAATTACCCAGATCCCACTTGTGAAATTATACTGGGTATGTTATTATTGTTGTTAAATTAACCGAATCATAATTTAATCGATTATAGCAAATCGCTTACTTCATTTTACTTAGTAATTTCTATGATTCTAACGTCTCAAATAGTAAGAAAGGAGCTTCTTTTATTTTACGTGCGAATCATCTTTTTAAAATATTAATAAATTTCATGAAACAAATTATATGGGAAAATTTGAGTCGTTACAAGCTTTACATTTGTAATTACACCTAATAAGATGAAGTTTTAAGTGCATAAAACTATTACTAACTACTCCAACTGGTGCTAACAACCGACGGAATATCAAGTAGAAACATACTTTGCTGCAAACATATTTTAATATTTTGGTATCATTTTTTTTATATCGGTAAAAAATAATTAACAATTTTTTATTAGTTCTATATAATTCATATTATGAGCCGATGTCTATCGGAAACAATCTCTCTACTTTTTAAGATAGGGTAAGATCTGCGTATCCATTTGTAAAATTATACCGAATATATTTTTGATTTTATTATTATCTACATAATTCATATGTGAAACAAAATTTGCATATTGGGTCGTGCTCAGTACGGGATCCTTCCATCTAGTATTACTATTATGTCATTCTTACTAGATCAATTCCATGTCATGCTAAGCAGATCAAGTACACGTTGCTATGGAGGAATCATATAGCAAAGTCATTAAATTTTATTTTGTATCAATGAATCACTCAACTCAGGGCTTTTCTCTTATAGTATCACTCGACCAAATTTGTCATAAAAAAACTCCACTTTGCCCCCTTTAACATTTTGGGTTTGAAAAATAATACCCCTTCACATTTTGAATGAGATAATAAACTCCTTTGATCTTAAATTAATGGCTAGATATGAGTTGAATTATTACATATATTTTTAAGAAGTCTTGATTGCAATTAACATAAACAAAATTATGATTTATTAATATAAAAAATATGATTTAACTAATGTCTTTATAATTTTTTTTAATTTAATTATTTTTTATAATCTAGGCAATTACAAAAATGGGTTTATGTCATTCTTGAAGCAAAACTTCATCATATTATCGTGGTCATTGTTTTTGCAACATAACCAGACAGAGTCATGTGACTGATAATCAATTAAAACATTTCAATTTAATTAGACATATAAAGACACAGAAGTCGTCTAACCAATTTTAAAAAAATTATAAATTTAATTTGAAATACAGATAGATACTAAAACCTCTCTCATGCACCATAAAAAGAGTAATGTAGTAATAACCCACAAAATGTATTCCATATGAAATTAACATTTTTTTCCACAATATATCTTCTGTTTAGTGGAGACGAGGAGCTAAAGAGTGTGCCATTCATGAATGATGAGAACATGGCCAATGTTCAGGCTGATAGCTTGGCAGAAAATGGTCAAAGAAAATCACATAAACCTTATTTTTTGTATTGTCCGAATTGTCAAAATTAATTAATTAAAAGATTATATCATAAAAGACAAACAAATTAAACAGATCAAGATAATTTGAAGCCCTACAAAAAGAAATCATACAGAAAAATGAGACTTTAAATATAAAAAGTAAAAATAAAGGAGAAAAAGGTACGGAATTCAATTTTAATTATTTAAAAGAGTACATGTTATAATTCATATTAACCTAAAGATTGTTGTTGAGAGTTTAAAAATATATGCAATAATCCTACTCATTTCTAACCATTGATTTAAGATCAAGGAAGTTTATTATCCTATTCAAACTATGGAGGGGATATTAATTTCTAAATCCAAAATGTTAAGGGGGTGTAAAGTGAATTTTTTATGACAAATTTATTGAGTGATTTTATTAGAGAAATTTTTTAAGTTAAATGATTTTTATTGATACAAAATAAAGTATAGTAACTTTGCTGCATAATTTTTATATTCATTGAGTGATCTTTTGAGATATTTAATCATGAATAAGTTTATAGAGCTTATTTAAGATAATATATTTTAAAAAAAAAAAATTGGTGTTAGGGACGGGGAGTGTGAAGAAACTATGCTCAATTTTCTTCAATTTCAACTCTACACTCTTCTGCCTTTTACGAAACGTCCTTGAGACACGTGGGTCCACTTCGCTGTCTCCTTAAAATAACCGAAGACAAATTTTCTTGAATTCTGACCCTTTAATCTTTTTGTAGCTGTTCATCGGATCTAACTTGAAAAAATTCAGTATTTTTTGCTCTGCAATTGGAAAAATTTTGATTGTCTTGACTGGAGTGAATTTTATTCCATTTGGGTAAGTTGTGATCAAGCAGTTAAAGATTATTGTTGCAAAATTTGCTAGTTATATTGACTTATTGTGAAGTTGGTAGAATTGTCATTTGGGTAAGTTGTGATCTTGTATTCTGGAAAAAAGATACTATTTTTACTGTGAATTGCAGTTTTGCTGATTGTAGATGGGGTTGAATTGTTAATTTCTAATAAAGTTTTAAAGGGTTGATTTAGTTGTACCTGAAATTGGGGAAATTTTGAATTGTAGTTTGGAATTTGCTTATATTATTGGTCTTCGTTGTTGAATGTTATGAGAAAGCTTATGGAAAGTTTTGGTCAAACTTTTGTCGTCTGAGAAGAATTTCTTGTATTGGTGAATTGATTAAGTTTTGGAGAGGTTCTGAGAATATTATACCTTGGATAAAAACTTTTGATTTTCTGGAGTTTGACTATTATAGATGTAGAAAATTTTGTGTATTTTTAGGCTATACAATTGTGAAATGGCAAGTTCTGCTGAACCATCATCATCTATAAGCTTTACTTCAACTTCGAATGCATCGAATGGGTCTATTGGCGTTGGCCAAAACACATGCGCCTGTGGTGGTGGCTCTGAGACAGGGACTAGTTATGAAATCATCAGTTTGAGTAAACTCAGTAATAATTTGGAACAACTCTTGTTAGGTTCCAGCTCTGATTTTAGTGATGCTGAGATTGTTGTTGAGGGTGTTTCACTTGGTGTTCACTGTTGTATATTAGCTGCCAGGAGTACATTTTTCAAGGATCTTTTTAGGGAAGAGAAAGGAAGTTGTGGAAAGGAAGGTAAACCAAGATATTCTATGATCGATATTTTACCTTATGGTAAGGTTGGAAATGAGGCTTTCCGTACTTTCTTAAGCTATTTGTACTCGGGAAAATTGAAGCATTTCCCTCCAGAAGTAGCAACATGTGTGGACAGTTTATGTGCCCATGACTCTTGCAGACCAGCAATCAATTTTCATGTCGAGTTGATGTATGCCTCTTTTGTGTTTCAGGTTCCAGAGCTAGTGTCACTTTTCCTGGTAGGTAGCATGCTTTGTGCTGTTTAATATACATTTCAAGTGGTTTTCTAGTGTTCATTGTGATTCAAGCTAACAAGGGCAAATGCAAAGGGTTATACGTGTATCTCGATAATGATAATTAGATTATATATGAAATCTCTATGTGATTTTGTCAAAGAAAGAAATAGTCAATACATTAATTATATTAAAATGGCAACCAGATAAGTAATATTCTGCACTGTCACGGTTTTGTGCACGATAATTATCATACACTGCAATGCCATTGTGATGTGAATCCAAATTCATTCATTTGATCATACATTAGACGCTACTAATATCATGATATTCTTTTCAGTTTAATATGGTTGCTTGGAGAAAAGTAGTTCTATGTTTGAAATTCTAAGTTTGTTTCAAACAGAAAAAATTACTCATTGCAAGGACCTTGTCAAGTTGACATGCAATATCTTCTACACATTGATGGATATAACCTTTGGAAACTCACTGATGTCATTATGCGACAAATTTGATTTGTCTGTGTTGGAGTTTATTGATATGTTTGAGCTTAGCATGCATATCTAATAATTTTGCTTTAGGCAGTTGGACATCATTGTCAGTTTTTAAGTTTTGAGGGTAGTGGCCTCTGCGGTGAGCTTTACAGAGCCTATTATATGACTGCTTCTTGTTTCATAAAAGTTGGACGCATTTGTTAAAAACATATAGAGAATTTTTCCTACCAGCAACAACCAATAGAACAGTATGCTAACACTAGCTCTTATAATTGCAGCGACGCCTTATCAATTTTGTTGGAAAGGATCTTGTGGAAGATGTTATCCCAATACTTGGAGTTGCTTTCCATTGCAAATTGAGCGAGCTTCTCACTCATTGCGTTGATAGAGTAGCGCTATCAGATCTTGAAAGCACATGTATTGAGAAGGAGGTTCCCTTTGAAGTTGCAGAGAGTATTAAGTTATTGCGGGTGAAATGTCAGGTTGATGAAAGTAAGGTTCTACCCGTAGATCCCTTGCATGAAAAGAGAAAAAATAGGATATACAAGGCATTGGATTCGGATGATGTTGAACTTGTCAAGCTTCTACTCAATGAGTCTGACATAAGTTTAGATGAAGCCTACGCTCTTCATTATGCTGTTGCATATTGTGACCCCAAGGTTGTTACTGAGGTTCTTGGACTGGGCGTTGCTAATGTCAACCTCCGGAATAGACGTGGTTACACTGTGCTTCATATTGCTGCCATGCGTAAGGAACCATCAATTATTGTATCACTTCTGACTAAGGGAGCTCATGCATCAGAGATTGCATTGGATGGGCAGAGTGCTGTTAGTATCTGTAGGAGGCTGACTAGGCCCAAGGAGTACCATGCAAAAACAGAACAAGGCCAGGAAGCAAACAAAGATCGGGTATGTATTGATGTTTTGGAGAGAGAGATGCGTCACAACCCAATGGCTGGAGATGCATTATTTTCTTCCCCAATGTTGGCCTATGATCTGCCCATGAAACTGCTCTACCTAGAAAACAGAGGTACCTCTTATAATATGCTTGGGTTTTCCTTGTTTTACCAACCAAGGCCCGGGGAACTTCTAGTCTTCCAGTTCTGGAAGCTAAGCTTCCTTGGTTGAAAGTTAATATTAAGCAAGATTAATGGTTCTACTGGACCTTGTTCATTTATAGTAGTTACATGATTAAGATTTAATCATTTCATATCAGTAGATCATTATCTCAAATTTGGAAAACTACGAAGAGAGTATCCTTTAAATTTGTAAGGCAACCTTGACTGTTAATGTTGAAAGCATGGTAAGATTGCGCACATAATGAAAGTTTTGGCCTATTTGCACCAGGAATGCTGTTGATTAGTAGACGCTCACCTCCAGGGGCGGAGCTAGATAGGGCCAAGGGGGTTCATCCAAACTCCCTTCGGCGGAAGATTACACTGTTTATACATTGTTAAAATTATTTTTTATGTATATATAGTAGATGTTGAACTCCCTTTGACTTTTTCATGTGTCTACTTCTTCATATTTTGAACCCCTTGGTGAGAACCCACTGCTCACCTCCTGTTAAAACTCATTAATATTAGTTCATTATTTCTCTAAATTCTACGGCAAGATCTTAGTGGTCCCAAGTTTTGGTACGTGAACTACAGTTCTATCATTTGTTGGACAATCAGACTGGTCACAGTACCAGTTGATGCCACACCGAGAGTATGAGGGAATTTAGGGTAGACTGACTAATCCAGCCAAAAGGAAGAAAAAGAACAAGCAAACATAACATACGCACACACACCTGAGTTACTTCTGCATTATATGAGGACTCGGAATGTAGCCATGATGTTATCATTTACCAGTGTTTGTTTTTGTTATGTACGGTATCTAATCTGTCAAACTCGACTTGGTTTCTTCATTCAGTTTTGATGAGTCTGTTGTGGTCCTTGCATGAATTAAATATGCCCACTGAGCAAGTAATTTTGTGATGGCTTTTGTATTACAGTGGCATTTGCACGATTATTGTTCCCTCTTGAAGCCAAACTAGCCATGGAAATTGCAAATGCTGAGACAACAGCTGAATTCGCAGACCATTTGACATCTAAAGGTTCGTCTGGAAACTTGAAGGAGGTTGATCTGAATGAAACACCCATAATGCAGAAAGAAAGACTCTCGAGGACAGGTATTCACTGATAGCCAGTTTATTGATTAAGATCGTCTTACATGCACTAGATTTCCTATTTATTTCCAATTTCATCATCATCTAATCAGTAAGAAAAATTGACATGAAGAGCATCTAGGCCTGAACCCGTATCTGCTTCCTCCCTCATTCTTTTCTCCTACAAGAGGAAAAGAAGGAAAAACAAAGAATGCAAATTACTTTGGTTTATTCTGTAGCAGTTACAACTGATGTTTAATCCCCGAAATATCCAGGAGGAATAGAATTATAAATATGTGCATTTGTGTGTAGGGTTTTGCCAACCTCCTCCATGACTAGTACGTTACTTTATGTGCAATTTTCTTTTTCATCAAATACCCTTCTGACTTGAAAGAACGAATATATATATATATGTGTGAGCAAAAGATGGCAAGTTTTTGCCAACCTCCTCCATGACTAGTACGTTACTTTATGTGCAATTTTCTTTTTCATCAAATACCCTTCTGACTTGAAAGAATGAATATATATATATATATATATATATATATATATATATATATATATATATTTATTTATGAGCAAAAGATGGCAAGTAACAACTTCTTTTAATCGACTTCTTATCCTACTTTCAAGTCATATCTTCTGTAGTCTCGCAAAATCATCCATCTCTTACTCTTGGTCCTTCCCCTCCCTTGACCATTTACGGTTAAGAAGAATCAAGAAGGGAAACACCAGGTTTGTAGTTCTCTGTACAGGTCATCACCAGTTTGGGCCTCTTTATCCCAAGTATATTGATGTTTTCCCCTTGCGAAAGAAGATAGGCTAACACCTAATTTGTTGTTCAGAAATTAGAGAATGGAGAAAATGAGGGGAAAGGTGCGAAATTTCCCCTAGTTTGTTTGGTTTAGGACATAATGTGAAAAGAGACAGATAAAATTTTATGTTTGGACAAACTGTTTTCTCTCTTACTACCAAACTTGTTCGTTTCTCTTGTCTTTCCTTTCTTTCCTAGTTTCTAGACATTATGTGAAGAAAGTAAAAGAGTGAAATAGGTACATGGTTCTCCATAGAGAAGAATCAACAAGATCAAACAAGTTTAAGTGCAGCTCATTATTATTTTCTTCCCACCCCCATCCGGCATATCACTGATTGAACTAACTTGAAACACATTCAAGTAGTCTATAAACTGAATATTGCTGGAAAGTTGGCATATGACTTAGTCGATCTTTTCAACTTCTTTACTGTTAATTGTTCCTTCAGCTGGTTTATATTTTCCTTAATATTTTCCTGTTTGTACATATAGATTCCATTACGGATTGAGAATGCCATCAGAATTGTATTTTCAAGTTCCTCTTCTCGTTATTCTAAATTGATTCCGATTTCATGGTTGCAGTTGAGCTGGGCAAACGCTATTTTCCTCATTGCTCCCAGGTTCTGGATAAGTTTATGGAGGATGACTTACCTGACTTTCTTTTCCTTGAGAAAGGCACCTCGGAGGAGCAAAAAATCAAGAGGAAGCGATTTAAGGAGCTGAAAGATGATGTTCAAAGGGCTTTTAACAAAGACAAGGCTGAACTTCGTTGCTCTGGCTTATCTCCCTCATCATCTTCCACTTCTTTTAAAGAGTGTGCAAGTGTCAAACTTAGGAAACTATGATAGTAACTAGGTTTTACCCTACAAGTTGTTCCGCAAACTCAGTTTTGGATGTAAGATTAATAGTCGTATAAAGACTATCTTGTAAAACCTTCATTAGAGTGTGTGCTCTGTGGCTAACAATTTTCCTAATTCAGCTTGTTAAACTTCCATGTTTACAGTAGAAAGAAAGTTGTATAGGAACAAGCTTGCGGAAATATTAATGATGTATAAATTATTCGCTTTTAAGGGTAATTTATCGTATTTTATCACTATGTAGATTATAAATTATTCGCTTTTAAGGGGAATTTATCGTATTTTATCACTGTGTAGAGATATCTGGAATTCTGGATCATCACTTTGTGCACCAGATGAACTTCTGAATAATATAGTCATTTCTTGTCACAGAAGATGGAGTTTATGTTTGTTTGTTTTTTTGGTTGGAGTTTATGTTGCCTGTTGAGTTACAGATCATTTTCATACTAACAAGGCCTCATCTTTGAAAACGAAAAATTGTGGTTACTTATTTTGCCTCATTCTCACTACCATTTCTTTTCTATACAAGTTAATATGATCATGAAAACTACTTCCCTTTAAAGAGACACATGTTTTAATTATGTAATTTTGGCATGTATGATGACTTATCTACCAAATACTGTCTCTGCCTTTGAAGTCAAATGGATATTGGATATTGTTTCTTTGTGCATTTTTTGGACAATTTGGAAAGAAATAAAGTATAGGTGTTTCGAAAATAGTTATTGGCCCATACCATGTGTAAAGTTTAACGCATTACAGCTTTTGTATTCTGTGTAATTTTAAAGATGCCCAGGGTGTGTAAACATTTTTTGTGGATTTTCTAACTCTCTACAGACATGAGAAGATAAAAATACTTTTTTCGCTCCATGATGAATTATGAAACAGTATATAACATCCTATAAGCGAACAAGATACAAGTACAACACATAATATGTCGAGTTGTGTCCATAGAGGAGAGGAAAAGAAAAGGCAGGGGCACAAATCATGGCATGTTCAAGACTAAGGAGTTTTGAGGCCAAAACAATATCCGTAGTTATATAGCAATACATCATGAACAATTTGTTATTTCGAATCAACTTTAAGGAAAAAGAAAAGCGTACATATAATGAGAGAATTGGCATTCTACAAGCAATGCCCCAATGTAGAAAATCAGGAGAAGTAACAGAGGCTGACCATAATTGTACTAGTATAAAGAAACAAGGAAAATGAGCATCGTTGATACACACACCAAAAAAAGTGTACTGATGAGAGTGACAGAGTAGATTGTCTGCTTTATTCTCAAGAGTATCCCCTCCCCGGGAAAAAGATTCTTGAGCCTTATTCAGGATAAGAAACTTCACCAGGAAAAAAGGAAGTAAGAAAATTGAGAGAATCGACAAACCTCTTATACATGTCTAAGGACTTGCCGTCTATGGATAACAGGGGATTCCATCCATGGTCATAAGTACTTTGGTGTCCAAGCCAACTAGCCTGCACTTTGACTAATCCGTCGGGCATCCACTACCTCCCACCAGCACAGATACTAGCCAACTTTATCCATCAAGGCTTATCAGAAGGATGGCTAGGGCGTTAGGTCAGATCTACTATTTTACAAGTCTAAAACTATGTATCAGACAGGAGTTTTACCACAAATTTCTTTGTAGGAAATGAGTACATGATACCTCTTTGGCTGTCAAGAAGACCCTGCCAAATATCCAGCCCCCTCGTCTAAAGCATGAAGAGAAGGGGTCGTGATGGGAGTAGCAAGTGGGATGAGAAGTCCTTTAACAGAAAGAAAGCAGACTAATATCAAGCAATCCCCCCTTCTGACACTTCGAAATATCATTGACTGATGTGTGTCTCCTAACAAGAGATGTATTCAAGATTCTAAAGAAAAAAAACACCTAAAGAAACCACAAAAGGTGCAAAATTGAAATTAATCAATTAGAACTAGATAAAAAAACAGCTTGAGGAAAAAATGGCAACTCTATTCATCAAAACTGGTACTGAAAATGGATCAGCTGGATTTAAGTGAACTTTTTAAACTTTCCCACATTGCTGGACCTTCTGGATGTATGTCAACAAAATATTTTACAAAGCGAGCATCTGAACAAGCAAGAAGAGTGCTCACTGACAATGTTGGTTTTGTCGCACCCTTTTGCTTCAGCCATGCATACATTGAAAACCGAAGATGGACTCTGTCCACATCGTAGCAGAGGTAAGATGGAAATGACACAATGGATTCCACTGGATAACCTAAATATGTTTTCAGTAGATCAATTTTCTTCTCAATCACATTTTTGCTCTGGTTCAGTGTCGTGGGAGCCTGTTTAATCATATTAATTACAACATTGCAGTCCAAACCAGCGTTGACTACGCAATCAAATCTCTCTTGTAACTGGTCTCCTCGTCCCCGGAACTGCTTCAAAGCTTTTGACATCTCATCCGAATTCTCTAAGTAACCTAATCTCAACAAGAAACTAGTTTTCTCAAATAATTTTCCTGGGCTCTGGGAAGTCATCTGATCCACATTAAATTTTGATTTTGAAGCTAATCTGAACAAATTCAAAGGATCATCCTTTATAGTCTGACATAAACGACACTTGTCACCCTTGAAGCCCCTCAAAACGGTCTTTGGTCCCTTCAGAGAATGGGAACTCAGAAGTTGTATATGTGTAGATACAATATTTGCAATATTTTCGGTCTCTAATCCTATCTCCAATAAGAAGTACAATGTGTGCCAGAGATTTTTAGCACACTTCAGAGTTAGAATATTAGGATTTTGACAGAATAGTGAGTACACGTCATTCATTTTAAGACCCAACTTCAGTAATTGCCCAACCAATACATAAATCCGTTTCCCAGATCCTTCAAATAAGAATGCAGGGTTCATCTTAAACAAAGTCACCATCTTTTCATCACTATATCCTACATCATTGAGAAAATGCAATGTGCTAAGCATTCTACCCCAATTGTAGGAGTGCCTGTTGGATAAATATCCTCCAATCCAATCGTTTTCAAACCCTAAAATTTTCAATTTTTCAAGAACCTGAAGAAGTTCACTGTTCATCTCACCAAGCAAAAGAGTAGGGGAACAAGTCACCAACTTTATAACTGTTGATCTGCTCAAACCTAGTTCCTCATAAGCCCTCAACTTCATACCTAATACTCCATACTCATATCCAAATATTTCAGTCGCTTCCCTATAAATCTTCCCAATTTTAGTGCGAGGGATACCGTAATCACAAAGAGCATGATAATTATCAAGCAAGACATGGTCATCACTTAAAAATATCAAATTTCTTGGAAGCATAGATGTAAGCTCAGATTGCTTCAACCCCAAGCTCTCCAAAAACGGCTCGAACTCATTAATCGGATGGTATCTGAAGAAACGGGTCAATGCCCTTGCTACATCTTGATCATTATCAACCTTGGTTAGCAGGCTTTGAACGAAATGAGGTGAGTTCTTGCTAATATGTTCAGCATCCACATAATTAAAACCTCTTGTACTATGCAAGTAATCAAACAAAGCTGATTCTGCATCTGTTCTCGCGACCCGCGATACTTTATTGACAGCAGGGGAAGTGGGTGTCTGAGTTGTCAATTCGGAGACCGATACTTTAGCATTATTTGAACTACGAAAGCATCGAATATTATTCAATGATGAAAAACACTGAGGACTATGGGAGGTAGAACCCTTTTCATAAATATGAGAAATAAACAGGTGATTGAGCTGAGATATCATATTCCAAGATACACTTTTACGGATTTTATGAATTAGCATCTCAAGTTAGCAACAATAAACACTGAACCAAAGAAAAAATAATGATTTATTTCTAGCTTAAAAAGCTTATGCATATCAACAAGTGTCCAAGAAACTTTCATGTGTCAGTCATTTTCCACACAAATACATTAGAAATATCACACTAATGAACAATTAATCAGCAAAAGATGGTTTCCTTTTGGTTTCTTGAAATTCAAGAAATATATAAAATTGGATACCTCTGAATGTATTTGATGCTCCTGTGTGCCTTAATCAGCAATTGTAGAAGAAATAATGGATTCTTAACTATGGATTAGATACAAAGAGGATATAGGGTGTTAGCTTAAGCGTTGGATACATACAAAGAGAAGAAAGAGGTACTACTACTTTAAAATTCTAAAACCCTAAAGGAAGAGGAAAAATGTTTGGGGTTTAATTTCCCCCACTCCTAAACCTCCTTGCTCCCTCTGTTTTTTTATTTCATGTTACACTAAACCCCGTATATTATTACTCAGTTGCAGATATCTCCTTATGTTTTTAAAATCATACACTTGACTCCCTTGAACAATGTAAGTCCTGCACAAATATTAGCTTGAAAAATATGTTATTTTATCAGGGTGTTAAAGTATTTAAATTCTAAAAATCAAGAGGCGTATATGTAAGTTAGTATATTAAAATAGAGAAAATGGGAGGTTTATATAAATTCTATTTTATGAAATTTAAGAAAGAGATTAAATATTTTTATTTAAAAATTCATTCACACCTTTGATTAAAAAGAAAATATTAAATGTTTTTTAACACATGCATTATATTGTTTAAACTCTTAAATAGGAAATGGCCATAAATTACTTATAAGACATATCAAATACTAGCAGTCATTTATTGCATTTTGAACATGTGAGCGGATTATATTTTTAAATAAATTATAAATATTTAATGTACATGAATTTCCTTAAAAATAAATATTTAATGTACATGAATTTCCTTTTTTGTTTTGGTTTTTATTGCTCCAATTCGTATTATTTTTGTTAGATGAATGTTTTTAGAATTTGCAACGCTTTTCATTATGTATGAGATGTTTACGTGTTTGATTTTGAAAAATAAAAATATGAACAACATTATTATATTTATATAAGATTTCATAATTATATAGGTAATGTAAATGTTTGATTATAAATATAAATCATTCTTGCCATCGAGTCAATTATACATAGAGGTGTTGAATGGTACGGTTCGTTCGGTTATTTTATAAAATCTATACCATATCATTTTTTGGTTATTTTAATTTTTATAATCAAATTTAGAGTTTTCGAAACCGTACCATTATCTCAAATTTTCTTCGATATTGGTTCGGTTCGGTTAATTTTTGTTATTTTAAAAGGTCACCTAATGACCGATGCAATTCTAAAAAATAATTGAAGTTATGAATTAAAAATTCATAAACAAACTGAAATGCAACATTATTGATAAATCTCACTAATGAATGTCACACGTAAATATATATATATATGTTACTACTGATAGAATATCATTATCATAAAAAAAATGTTAAATAGAAGAACTGTATTAATAAATTAAATTGATAATCTTCATACCAATCAGTTAATTAATTTGAAATAGATGAATCAATACTTATAACTTATGTGAACTAGTAAAACTCAGGTTAAAGGATAATTGTACTAAATTTTACGCTAAAGAATTTACAAGATTAAATTACAGATAATACAATCTTAACTGGAATAACCACTTTCAAAACTTAAAAATATAAATAGGGAAGAAAAATAAGAAGAAGATAGAACAGACCTTTTAGTCTTCTACAGTTATTGATAAGTAGTCTTCTACATTTATTGATAAGTAATATTACCTTAAAGTAGAGTAATAATTAAGAGTGGCCAGTGGGCCGAGCTCGGGTCTGGCGGGCCGGGTCTGGCGGGGTCGGGTCTGGCGGGGTCGGGTCTGGCGGGCTCTGGCGGGGTCGGGTCTGGCGGGCTCTGGCGGGGTCGGGTCTGGCGGGGTCGGGTCTGGCGGGCTCTGGCGGGGTCGGGTCTGGCGGGCTCTGGCGGGGTCGGGTCTGGCGGGGATCGAGCAAGTCCTGCCCGATCCCGATCCCGCTGCTCTGCCTGCCTCGCCTCGGGGCGGATACTGGCGGGTTTTCATTTTTTTAAATAACATATGTATAAAAACTCAATAAACAAAACAAGATAGTGTAATAAAAATATCTCAAGGTCATTTTTGTGCCTCTTATATTATTTAATAGACATATGATTTTTGTAATACAAATACAATTGTCTAAAATCTAAATTGCAACTTTGTGGTGTTGTCCAAAAGTTGCAAATTACATAATAAAATTACAATTAAAAATTACATTCTCAAAAAAACTTGTTCTAATTGCTTGATGATTTCATGTGGTTCTTCGGTTGGAATTGGTATTTGTTGGTCAAATTGATCCACGCCGCTTCCACTACATTCGGTTAAGATTTCGTTGTAGTTTTCATCATCTTCTTCGTTGATCTCCGTTGACCGCACCTTCTCCGCTCCGCTCGTATCCAATCTCTCTCAATAATACCGCAATTTCAAGTCTCTCCGCTAATGAGTGTCTGTGGTCTCCTATTTGATATCACTGCTGCAAAAACGCTTTCAGACGCAGCTTGACGACGCTTGAATGTTCAAAACATCTCGAGCCATCAATGAAAGTGTCGGAAAGGTCTTCTCATTCCCCTCCAGATTTCAAAGAAGTCTTCATGTCCATCTTCATTGATAACTTCTTGATACGGCATGTAACCCTGCAAAACAAAAATATCCAACTCGCTAATTTGGTTAGTAGTAGAGGTACGACCGCACATTCTATTTACGAGGCTTTCAATACTAGCGCGAAGCAAAGATGTCTTTTGTGAGGTTGTATTGAAGATGAAGAAGATGGTATGGAAGCTTGTAAGTTACTAGCATTTTCTTGTTGATAAAATCTATATATATTTTTGCATTGGTGTTCTACGCTAGACAATACTTCTTCTTTAGTTTGTTCAATAGGTGGTGGGTGATTTAGATTTTTGGGACTTGGAGGTGGTAGTACTTCTATACAATCGTAAATAGTTTCAATTAGTGATTTAGTACCGTCTATTTTAATAGTAGGATTTAATACAGAACCAATAATATAAATAGAGGGAATAGGAATAAAAAAAATTATTTTGAGAAACATGTGTTTTAATAGCTGCCTTATAAGCTGGTGTTTCCATATATTCACTAAGTAATAAAAATATTAGAGTTATATACAATAACATAGTTGAAATAGTAGGATAATATATACCGGAAAATTCTTTTGTTGCTTGAAAAAATTTCTCTAAAAATACAATAAGTTCGGAAATTTTTTCCCAATCACTATCTAAAATCATATCAGCTGGCTTTTTATTATGAGAGTTAAAAATAAAGTTATATGTAATTTATAGTCATAAGCAACAAGTAGTTGCTCGTATAAAGAATTCCACCTAGTGGATACTTCTTGTGGAATTTTTCTATAAGGTAGTCCACAATCATGACAAATTTTTTTATATTCTTTTCTACGTTGTACTTTATTACTTTTAAAAATAAAGTTTATAGCAAATTGTATTTTACTAAGAATGTCTTCAAAAAGTGATAGACCATCCTTTACAATTAAGTTATATATATGGCACACACATTTTATATGAAAATGGTCTGGAAAAGATGGAGTTAAACTATTTTTTAAAATTGTAATTGCGTAATTGTTATTAGAAGCGTTATCTAATGTAATAGTCATAATTTTATCGGTAATTTCGTAATAATCGCACACTTGATAAATATTTTCTGCAATAAAAGTACCAGTGTGCCTATCATCTATATATCGATACGCTAAAATACGTTTTTGCATAGACCATTTATAATCTATCCAATGACAAGTTACAATTAAATAATCATGGTCGTTAGTACTACGACCTATATCAGACGTGATGAATACTTTGCCATTAAAATGATATAATGAAAAACGTAAATATTGTTGATATTCATGCGCGAATTTAAATACATCTCTCTTAACAGTTGATCTAGGAAAACCGTTAAAAGCAGGATTATATATATCTCTAATGTAATGAATAAAACCGGGAGATGAAGAAAATGAAAAAGGCAAACCCTCCACAACAACTAATTTTGATATTGCTTCCCTATCTCTATGTTTATTGTATTTAGAGCCTACAATTCCCCCCGTCATAGGGTTAATTTGACCACAGACTTGATCCTAACGATGTCGATGATGTGAACCTTGTCCCGATGGAGCGGGCGTCTGCGCACCCGGTTTTGAAGCCTGGTATTGGGCATACCTAGCTGGATGAGCACTTACTACGTGTCTAATTAAACCCCCCGTCCCACCGTGACCTTTTCCAGTTTTAAATTTTAAAACATTTTTACAAAATTTTACATATGACTACTTGATTCTCTACGTCCCTATCAAAAAATGTACATGCATCTGATTTTAATGGTCGTTTTGCTGGACCTCGTCTCATACTAGGGGGAATAGGAGGTATTTCAGTTGAAGGTGCACTAGTGGGTGTGTTGTCATCAACATTAGTTCTAGATCATCGTCTAAATTAAAGTCTTCTTGAGTTCCAGAAAATAGCTCCTGGTCTAAATCTAATGGTATTGTAGGAAAATGTTGAGTATCAACAAAATGATCCTGTGTAGGAATAAGATGACTAGAAGAAGTACCCTTGCCCTGGTTGCCCCTACTAGAAGAAGCACCCTTACCCTTACCCTTAAACATACCTTTTAATCCTTCCATTTTAATTATGATAATAAATAAATAAATAATTAAAGACAATAAAATTAAGTGATCTAAACTAAATAAACAGACAATAATAATTTAATGAAGGAACTAATGTACCAAACGTCGACGTAACGTCGACGTGTAATCGAGAGGTTGAAAATTGAAATTTTGCTCGATGGAAGATCCTCAAGCTAGTTGCCAACTTCACTACCAATTCCCAAATGAATAAATAAAATTGAATATTTAGCAAACAATGTAGACTTGTAGAGAGATATATTGAGAAATTAGAGAGATTGTAGGAAGATTTGTGAGAAAGATGAAGAGAAAATGAGTTATTTATAGTTGAAAAATTGGGTTAAAGTGTAAATATAATAACTTATGGGTTAAAAATAAATATTAAGGGGTAGGGGGAGGGGGGGCCTAAAATGGTCGTTGGCCAACGGCCATAATCTAAAATGGTCGTTGGTGCAACAACCATTTTTGCAGAGGGGAGAAAAGGGCGGGGTCGGGGGTCGGGTCGGGGCGAGGCGAGGCGGGAGTCGGGTCTCGCGGGCCTGGGGCGGGCTCGGGTCTCGCGGGACGAGACATCGTCCCGTTCCGAGTTCGAGTCCCGCCCCCGTTATTTTTTTTTTTTTTTTTGGCGGGGTCGGGGCGGGCTCGGGACGGGCTCGGGTCGGGTCGGGCTGTCCCGGCCCACTGGCCAGCCCTAGTAATAATTGAGACCTTTTGTATATTGTTTTGTTAGGGTAGAGTAGATTTAGATTATAATAGTTGCCCTCCATCTAAATTCAACTCAAGACAAGGCTCAAAGTAAGAAAAATTTAATGCTTTGTATTTTAAATTTAATACATAAAATATATTTTTTATATAAATATTTATTCGGTTTTGTCAAAAAACAATTTATAATTTCTATAAAATACAAAATTTAACCTATTTTTTTATACGGTTATAGATTTATATTGAAACTTTCAATTTTATTAAAAAATATCTAAAAATTGATTCGGTACGAGACGATTCGATTGGTTCAACCGATTTTAAAAAAAACCGTTGACACCATTAATTATACATAGAGGTGTTTATTGTAGTGGATCCTTTTAACTAATTACTCTAAACCCCCTACATTTCTCAACTCTCCGATTGTTAAGGTGGTTGTGCTTCTTTATATATTAGAGGATAGTTGTCCGTGCTATGCACGTGCCAAATATTATATCTATATAGCAAAAGTATTTAATATTTAAGAAACATGAAACATAAAATGTGTTAATATTCATATTATTGTGATATTAAATTTAAGTTCACTCCTAAATGAACATACTCGCACTAAAGCTAAAATAGCTCTTTTGCTGTAATTTTTTAATTAATAACTTTATTGAACCAAAAATAACAAAACCCATAGACCATGAACTTTATGTAGTTTTTTGCTAGAAACGGTCTTTATCATATCAATACCATAAAAAAGGTTCATTGATCTCACCTCATATACTGTATTTATTATTATTATTTTGAAAAAAAAACAAATAAAGTTTATGGGCTAATATGGTCTTTACAAAATTGAAAAGACAAAATACATATTTTTACTACTAAACATATTTTAAAAATTAACTTTAGTAATTAAATTTTATGGATATTTATATATCCCCTATTGTTATCTAAAGTGGAATAAACATCACATTGAGATTATTATATCAGTCTCATAGTGTATTACACGCGTGACACATCATACCCATATGAGCACCACGTCATTGACATGTCAGAAATTATCTAAATTTTTGATATTTTTATCTAAATTTCCCCAAATCCTCTTCCAATCTTTCCGACCAAATTCTTTAATCGCCTCCTACCTCCGCCGGCGGAAACCTCTGCATATTCCTTCATCGAAGCATGGAGGAAAATAATTTCCAACGTTGAACCAACAAGCACTCCATCGACGTTCGTGATTAAATTATCTAAATAGTTTTTGATTGAGCCAATGAAATCACCGCCCAAAGTAGTCAACTTTGAAAATTCTGTGTTAGTTCCAAGTGTTCAAGAGCTTGCGAAGAGCACCTAACTAATATTCCGGCCAGGTTTTCCCTCCAGGACAGGAATCTCCGACAGTATCAGGGGATTCCATTGATTATGAGCTTCAAAAGCTTCACTCTAATTATAAAAAATGGGGCTTCCTCCAGGTCTGCCGTTGTTCTTAAATTGTTTGGTTATTAAATTATTCTTTACTTTCCATGGCTCCGCCGCCGGTGGTGTCCTGGCCGCCGGCGGATTAGAAAAAGAAGAAGAAAGAAGATGAGAATTTGCAGGGTGGAGAATGGTCGATGGCTGCGGCGAGTCTTGCGATTTCTCCGATGGCACTGATTCGACGACTTCTTTGTGGTCGTTAGTGGCGATTTGAACCTTTGAAACGATGGGAAGAAGGAGAGGGAGAGGAGAGGTGGGGGCCAGATTTATTTTTTGTTTTTAATTATAAAATAATAGTACACATATTTAGGGGGGCCACCCTTCGTTTTATGTTATTTACGCGGTAATTTTTTTTTTGCCACATCAGCATTTTGGGAGGTGTTTATTCCACTTCAAACAAGATAAGGCCACCCTAAAGTTTAATTACTAAAATAAATTTTTGAGATAAATTTAAAGGTGGAAAAATGTATTTTCTCAATTAAAAATAATAAAAGGTGAAATTTGATAGGCTTCTTTATTTTGGATCAGAAAACAAATTGGGGATCGATTTTCTATATTCATTTGACTTATTTACATGAGGTTGCTGTTAGCATTGTGAGCAGCTTTAAAAAAATGACCATGAATAATTTTTACCAGTAATGAACGAATGAAGGAAAAATAAAGAGAAGGGGAAGAAAACCCATTTCTTAACAAAATTTGGACATAAAATGCCACATGTTTTAATTTATTGGTATGCCACATCATCAGCGTGTGAAGTGCACCCACAATATTGTTTTTAGTTATTGACAATAAGGTGTTCAATAGGTACAATTTTAATATATCTTAGGTGTTTAATAGGAACAAGCATGAATTAAAGTGTCAAAATAAAAATTTGTGTTAAGTTTAGGGGGCGTTATGTATTTGGCCTAGTTATTATCTAGCTTTTATAATTGTTAGGTAGTTGATTAATGGGAAAAGACATAAATTCATTCTTAAACTATACTCGAAATATTAATATTACACGTAAACTATTTTGACGATCTATTACAAATTTGATAATTTTAAAAATGAATTTATTTAGCCTCAAAGCTGAAGTGACAAAAAAGAAAAAATTTAAAAAGGTGCTTTTTGATTAAAATTTATTTATTTCTCTTTTTTTTTTTTTTTGTAAATTTCAAACTTTTTAACCCCATCATTCCCTTTTTCAGAAACTGGAGATTGGAGTTTTTTGGTGAAGAAAGGTGTAAAGGTTGTGTTCGGTAGCTTTGCACGGGGAATGTAGAGGTTCTATGCAGCGGTTATGTTATCGCTCATCCACTTCCGCCACCGCATGAGCTACGATCAGCTCGTCTCCGGCGACGACGCCCGACCCATTTCCCCTCTTCCTTTCGTCGTCTCCATCACATTTCTTTTGTCGAGTTTAACGGTCTAATGGTTGCCGCCAGTTATGGTTTAATGGTTGCGCCGCCGCCCGGGGGCCACTTCAGGCCGCCAGACCCCAAACCCTCATGCGGAATTCCAAGACGAATCCAACCTAATCGGAATCAGCCTCAAATTCCAACCACAGCTCTGTCAATTCGCTAAAAACTGCAGCAAAATTTGAAGAACAATTCAGCCCAAAATTTTCATTCCAATGGCAGCCGCCGGCGACATCTAATATGATTCCCTTCTGACTTTTTTGAAAAAAAAAGAGATTTAAGTTATAATGAATTATAATTAATAAGTAAGTCCATGGCGGAGTCACAATCTCCAGCGATCTTCCCGTCTAATTCATTTTGTTGTTTCCATTTCCCTTTTACTTTTGTTTATCTTGTTAATTAATAGACTATACTATTTTAATAAAGCCAACCACTAAGTGGGACGGGACGAGGGTTAGGGGTAAGTGGGTAAGTGAGATGCTAGGCTGAGAATAGGGTATTTGAACATTAAGACCTTAACGGGAAAGTTCATAGAGCTAGTTAAGATTCTTAAGAATATGATAATTAATATAGCCTGTGTCTAGGAGACCAAATGGGTAGGACCTAAGGCTCAGGATGTAGATGGGTATAAGTTATGGTTCTCGGATAGGTCGAAGTATAGGAATGGTATAGATATTTTGGTAGACAACGAGCTAAGGGATCAGGTGGCAGATGTTAGGAGGGTCACTGACAGGATGATGACGATTAAGTTGATAGTTTGAGGGTTCACTATGAACATTATTAATGTGTATGCGTCCCAGGAGGGCTTGAACAATGAGGAGAAGAGCCGTTTTTGGAAAGATTTGGATGAATTGGTGGGAGATATATCACCAACTGAGAAGTTATTTGTAGGAGGAGATTTAAATGGACACAACGGGGCACTTTCGGGGTTATGACGACGTGCATGAAGGTTTTGGCCTCGGGGACAGGAACGGGGGAGGCGTCTCGCTTTTGGAGTTTGTTATAGCTTTTTGGGATGCTGATAGACAATTCGAGGTTCCTGAAGAATGAGAAGCATCTGGTGACCTTTCGTAATTCGTGTTGGTTACAAAGGATGCAGGAAACGGAAATTACAAGTAACTGCTAAGTAATACAAGAATTGAAATTACAATTTAACAAGAAACTGAAATAACAATGATCTTGAACAAGAAAACTGGAACTGTTTTTGGTGTATGCTGAGTCGAGTGTGACACTCTGTCTTTAAGACAATATTGCCCCGTATGTATCCTTTATACGTCCTGGACAATTGTCTCCCAAGATAAAACAGCAATGGAACAATTGAGCAAAGGAAACTCAAGTGCTATCTTGAAGAATTTTGAGTAATGAAATGATGCTTGATGCTTGAAAGCTTGTAGGAAGAACTGAAGTGTTTCTGTTTTTCGTCTGTTTTGTGTGTTGTGTGTTGTGTGTTGTGTGAGTAGCTCAACAATGGTGCAAGAGGTTGTTTATATAGGTGAGGGAGGGGTTGTTGAACTGCCTCAATAAGTGTCATTACTGGCCAAGTAATGGCCATTATGGAGGTAGTAATACCACCAAAATAAATGGTGGAAAAGAGCAACGGATTGACCATTATAGGAGGAGTAATTCAGCCAAAATAAATGGCTGAATTGAGTCTTTAATGGCGTTCGATCTCTCCGCCCACTCGACTTTCGAAACTTCAGGGATCAAATTGTACATCTTGAAACTTCAGGGACCAAATTGTATATATGAAAGAATTCTGATCCAAACTGTACATATGAAACTTCTGGGATCAAACTGTACATCTGGCAAAGTTTTCTGGCCCAAAAAGATAATATCAGAAGAAGCACAGCCCGTGACCCGGACGGAACGGGCGGCGGCGGCGCGCGTGTGGGCTTTCCTCGAATCGAAGCACATCTAGGTCCTCCATCCTTTAAACACATGGGATACCCCTTATGGTCCCAAACCCCAAACCAATTTTGAGTCTTATAAACACAACAATTCTTTCTTCCTTTACCGATGAGGGAGAATTGATCCCAACCACACTTTTCCATGCTTCAAACGTGGACCAATATCTATTTCATTTCTCAATGAAATTTGACGATTCTTGGCCCTACGGTTATCTACGTACTTAGTAGATCATGCATGTGTGAAGAACCAGATTCTCCAATATGCGTAACACTAGTGTTTAAGCCGTTAAAGTTGGTCGGTCGCAACTCCCGCCAAAGGCAAATTTCCAACAATTCGTTGGCTATGACTCAGATAGACTTTTTGCTCCTTAGGAAGGCTATGACTGGAGTCTTGTGCGATAAAAAAGTGTCACCAAAACTTAAATGCAAGTTTTATATGGTGGTGGTTAGACCGACTATGTTGTATGGGGAGGAGCGTTGGCCAGTCAAGACTTCGCACATCCAAAAGATGAAAGTTGCGGAGATGAGGATGTTAAAGATGGATATGTGGATATACAAGGATGAATAGAATTAGAAATGATGATATCCGAGACAGAGGGAGAGTAGCCTCAGTGGAGGATAAGATGCGGGAAGCGAGGTTGCGATAGTTTGGGTACGTGTAGAGGAGAGACACAAATGCCCCAGTGCGGAGGTGTGAGGGGTTGGCTATGGACGGGTGCATGAGAGGTAAATGTAGGCCGAAGAAGTATTGAGAAGAGGTGATTAGACTGGATATGACGCAGATTCAACTCACTGAGGACATGAGCTTAATAATCTTGTGTTGTCTTACTAATAACATCTAGAAGATCTGCTGATGTGTGAATGATATGAAGGAAAATGGGAAGAATTATTTTCCATGATGCATGCTTCATTTTTATGCGTTGGTGTGTGCTCTTTTCCTCACGTATTTGCACTCTAAGTAGAAGTTCCCATTCCATAACTAGTTCGTAGTATATTTATAGTAGAGAAAACCACACAATATTTGGAGATTTTGCTTTCTTTAGTAAAAAATATCAAAACTGTCATGTGATTAATTATATGATCTTTAAATAGATTTCTTATATCTTTTTTTTGTTTTTTTATCATAATTCTATGTCCCAACAAAATTTCAATAGGAGAGTTCAATTTAGGACAATTAATTTTATATACCGAGATTGCATTAGTAGATTACATCGTCTACTTTATAATTACTAGATTTCAGCAACATTAATTATTCGTTGACTACTAATTTGTTTTTAGCAATTTTCATCTTTGAATTTGTTAAAATGAGCATTTGAATCTTTGTCAAATATTTCACAAACTTTGGTTGTTAGATTTATTAAGAACTATGAGCAAAATAAATTTAATGTAAACTAATATTTTGCTTGAAAGAAATAAGATGCGTAATCCACTTCACGCAGCTAAAATCGAACTATCGATCGCGCTTCTTCGACTAACCTAGAGTCAGGAGTCGACCCGACCTCAGGCTCCCAACCTAGCTGTTTGACTCTCTGGCCGTAATTAGACGTGTATTTTGTGCAACTTCTACTTTTTTGGTGTCTAATGGAGTAATATTTTTGAAGAGCAACTTATGCTAGTTTCAGTTTATTCTTGATGTTAGATGTAGTTTTAGGAAATTTTCTGTTGTTTCTAGTTGATTTTTTTACTATTTCCGTTAAGCTTAACAATTAAAGTTAAATATTTAGACAAAAATAATCACTTTTGCCAAATTTGTAAAACTTAAGCTGTTAAAAAATTATTTTAAAGGACTATTTTAAACTCACATAAACAAGAATACCTGACATTTTCTTTTTTAGGCTTTTCAGCTATTTTAGGTTGACCAATGTATTTACCTTTATATCCCTTATAACTTTTCGTAATTACACATTACCCTCAATTCCAAAAGCCGTAGACGGTAAACCTATTCTCCTTTCTCCTCATCGTTTCTTCACCTCTCGGCTCCTCCATCTCTGCACATTCTTTTTCTTCTGCTATTTCAGTGGCTAACGGTAATATTTACTCTCGTGTTTTTTTTCTCTCTGCATTTTTTCTATGCTATATTAGTTACCTTCTTAATTTTTCTGTTTTTTTGCTTTTGTTTCTGCTTTAAATATTCAAAAATCTCGTGTCTTGAAATGTTGGTGATGATTTAGTTGTTCAGATTGTTGTTGTTGATAGTAGAGTTTTCTGCGTCATTATTTTGGCTATTTTTTGCAAGTCATTTGTATGGTAGTATGATGAGTGAATTGTTAAAATGAGGAAAAAGAACTAAAACTATGAAAAAATCGATGTCAGTTACTTTCTACTTAACTTTCGCATTGATAAAGAGAGGAATTAGAATATAGGGACCACTGTGCACAAATCAAAACCAAACTTGAGTGCATATGTAGATGTAATTAGGATAGTTGGTGTTTTGCATACATGCCCAAAAAACAGAAGTGAAAATAAAATATCAACAAAAAGATTTCTCCTCTTGCTAGTTTTTTTATTTATATAATAATGGTGAACCTCAAACTCACAGGAAAAAATACAAGCAATGGGTGCTAGGCCTTACCTTACTAATCCTATTGAGGCGTAAAAACCAAATGCTACAATATAAAATTTGTTACAATGAAATAAAAGACGCTTTGGAAAACCTTTGACCCAAAAGACAGAAGTGAAAATAAAATATCAACAAAAAGATTTCTCTTCTTGCTAGTTTTTTTATTTATATAATAATGGTGAACCTCAAACTCACAGGAAAAAATACAAGCAAGCGGTGCTAGGCCTTACCTTACTAATCCTATTGAGGCGTAAAAACCAAATGCTACAATATAAATTTTGTTACAATGAGATATAAGAAGCTTTGGAAAACCTTTGACTTTGAGAGTGTGTAGTTTCTCTTTGGGTGTGTTTGGTATGATGGAAAATGTTTTCTTGGATAACAAGTGAGTTTCTTACTTATTTCCTAGTGTTTGGTAATGAAGAAAAAAAATATCATCCCAAGGGTATTTGTATGTAATCTAGCAAAACACTATGGGGTGAGATGGAGTGGGGAGTGGGGGTTTGGGGGTAGTGGGGGGTGGGGTGGTCAAAGGGTGGGGGTTGAGGGCATTGAATGGGTGGGGAGGAGACAATGAACTTGAAATGTCACTTATGTAACTTGTTTTCCCTACTTCCATTAAGGAAGTCATTTTTCTCATTTTTGAGGAACTTGTTTTCTTAGAGAAAATGTTTTCCAAAAATTTTGGCCAACCAAACACGGGAAAATTGGAAAACATTTTCTGAAAAATGTTTTCCTCCATACCAAGCATACCCTTTGTGTAAATTTAGGAATTAAAAGCCACGAGTTCAGCAAACATCTTGCATAACATTCTATATGCTGTTGATAGTAACTTATATTTATAAAAAGTGTCTTATGTGATTAATTTAAATTGAAAGTGAATTGAAGTTTAAATTATTGTATTTTGAATCAATTTAGAATTGAAAATCTTGTAGTAATCAGCTCTTTTATAGTATTAACAGATTTAAGGATAATTCAGCCATTTTAACAGAAAAAAGTACTTACTAACACTTGTTTACCAAACACATTAACAACTTTGATAGAACTGATCTTTCTAGTGCTTATCTTAATACACCTCAAAGAACAATTGGACTTGCACTTCTCAATCAAAACTCACGTGGTAATCTGCTTGCTACAATTCTGAAATTAGACTAAATCTTGATGATTTCCATGAAATAAAAGAAGCAGGACCTCGAGAGAGGGCATAAAATCTGAATATAAACACATCACTCCAATTCTTCCTTGCATGTGCACATTGCAACTGATCACGAATGGCCTGTGTACAACACCATGCATGTTGTAAAAGTAACCAATGCATCCATGATTCAACTAGCATTAGTATAAAGTTATTGCCTAATGGAATAAGTTGAAAGTATCTAAAGGGCAAAATAAACATCAAACCACCTAAAAAATTGAAGATAAACGTTTCTATCAAAACATGTACCTGCTTATTTATAAAATCAGCTCCAGTGCTTGAAAAATGCTTTTCAGCATCGGTGCTTAACAATTACTTAAATTCAGCCAACAGGCTCTAAAAATTTAACCCGTGCAGTGGCAACCACTTTCAGTTGAAATTCTTGCCACCACTCTCACTGCTAACTTGCTCTCTTTCCATCTCTTCCTGCAGCTAACTTCCCAGTTTTTTGTTTATCTGACAGTCAAAGGTATATTTCCTCTATCTTCTCTCTCTTTCTCTACATACTTTCTTTTAATTTTACTCTGAATTGACAACAACCCTTCCAGAGGATATATTATACATTTGTATACGTGAATAGATAGAGGCAAAAGACAAGAAAGAAGATGGGGAAAGTATCTTACATGAAGCTGAAGGGAAGCCAGAACTTGAGACTACGTCTTTTACTGGCGACCCTTTCATCCAAATCGATTATTATTGAGGATATACGTGCTGATACTACTTGGCCTGGCCTTCGTCCACATGAGGTCTCTTTCCTCCACCTCCTTGAAAAAGTCTGTGATGATTGTGTAGTTGAAATCAATGAAACTGGTAAATTTCAGCTCCACCATTCCGTGATTGCTTATATTATGTGCTAAAATTGGTTCTTTTTCTTTGTGGATATTGGAGTTATGGCCATGAACCTATTGTGCTATTTTTGGCAGGCACAAAACTGAATTACAAACCAGGAATTATTATGGGAGGAAGGCATTTAGTTCATGACTGTGGTGTCAGTCGCTCCGTTAGCTACTTCTTGGTACCGTTGATTGTGCTTGGTTTGTTTGGAAAGAAACCACTCACCATTAGGCTTAAAGGCATGTCTTTACTCTCTTTTTGATCCGCTTTAACTTCTTTAATTTTTTAGGTGGTTTGATGTTTATTTTGCTCTTTAGATACTTTCAACTTATTCCATTAGGCAATAACTTTATACTAATGCTAGTTGAATCATGAATGTATTGGCTACTTTTACAACATACCAGGTGTTGTACACGGGCCATTTGTGATCAGTTGCAATGTGCACATGCAAGGAAGAATTGGAGTGATGTGTTTATATTCAGATTTTATGCCCTCTCTCGAGGTCCTGCTTCTTTTATTTCATGGAAATCATCAAGATTTAGTCTAATTTCAGAATTGTAGCAAGCAGATTACCACGTGAGTTTTGATTGAGAAGTGCAAGTCCAATTGTTCTTTGAGGTGTATTAAGATAAGCACTAGAAAGATCAGTTGGTTAGCTGTAGGTTATGCATTCTTATCCATTAGTTGTAGAGTTTGATTTATATATATATATATATATATATTCTGTTGAACCTATCAGTCTATCTAACCTTATCTAGAAGATTAGATGATTAGATATGGTGTTAGCCTAGTCCTAGATTCTCTCTAGTTAGTTACACAGACATGCATTTATAGGAGATTATTGATCAATAATATTATTAGTAGCTCAAGTATCACTCCCCCGAAAAAGTTGTGAAGTGCAAAGATAAATCCCAAAAAAGTACTGAAACTTGACTCTAAACAGATTTTGGACGTTAAAACCATTGATTTCCTTATAACCAAATGTGGGTCAGAAAAATGCTGCAATTATTTTATGAATTTGGTCATTATCGTAAAGCTTGAAACAACTTTTTCAGGGATTACAAATGATTCAAAGGATCCATCTATTGATACTTTCCGATCAGCTACTTTGCCTATACTGAAGCAGTTTGGAGTCCCTGCAGAAGGATTGGAACTGAAAATTGAGTGTCGGGGAGTTGCTCCTAAAGGTGGCGGAGAAGTTGTTCTTTCAGTCCCTATGGTCCCGAATAGTTTAAAGGTGAGTTTTTTTCTCATTGACTTCATTGTTTTGTATCTTGAGGGCAGCTCAGGAAACTATAAATGATTTTTTGACCAATTGTTTTGATGACTGCTGTTATACAGGCTACCAAATGGGTTGACGAAGGTCTGGTGAAGAGAATCAGAGGCGTCTCCTTTTCAACTAGGGTCTCTGTTCAGTTTGAGAATACCATGATACATGCAGCTCGTGGAATCTTGAATCCTTTGCTTTCAGATGTTCACATCTTTACAGATCACAAAGCTGGAGCACAAGCCGGAATGTATGATCATCTTATGAATATCTCAAACTTGCTGTCTTTTTATGTAGTAAAAATCTCGGTCATGTTTTAACTTAGACTTGGCGATTGTATCTGAAGATCAACTTTGATTTCAGGTCACCTGGCTATGGAATTTCTCTATTTGCAGAGACTACATCTGGTTGTGTTATATCTGCTGATACTGCAGTTTCTTATGCAAGAGGAGAAGATGATGCTGACCTAGAGGATGATAGGATAGATTTGATCCCTGCTGAGGAAGTTGGCGAGCAAATTGCTTCTGCACTACTTGGGGAAATTAAACAGGGGGGAGTAGTTGATTCAACACATCAGGTGTGTATAATTTCTGACAACGTGACTCCTCTTTTTGAATTCTAGCTGATCATATCAGTCTCCTTCAACTTTCTACATGATAATCTGTGTCTTTTACTTTTGCATCTCCATATGAACCTCCGCCGAGTCCTATTATACATTTATCAGCATTACAGACTTGGCCTTGTCCTATTTTACCTGTTTGTGAGGCTGCTTCGCCAAGTGACATTTTGATGTGCTTATGAGTACTTCCACAGTTGAATCGTAGAACAAGCTTCTCCTTAGCATTCAGCAACATTGCCTAGCACCATTTTACGCTGAGAATAACAAGGATATCTACTTTAAGATGGTCTAGTACTCCTAGTGATCTCTCTTGTGCCATACATTATTGGTTTTAATGCTGACCAATCTCTTGTTTGTCTATTAACAGGGACTGTTGTTTCTTCTATGTGCATTGTGTCCGAAAGATGTTTCAGAAGTTCGTGTTGGAAAGCTGTCATCCTATGGAATAGAAGCATTAAGGCACATCAGTGACTTTTTGGGTGTTAAGTTTGTCATGAAACCTGATGCATCCACAGGAACTGTCAATCTCATGTGTCTTGGCTCTGGATTTCAGAATTTATCCAGAAAAGTGTCATGATACAGCAATGGGCGTCATGTGGTGGTTTCATATAGGGAAACACGCGACTTTCTGGTTCGACATCTTCTGGATGGCTCGACTTTCATCATTAAGGGTGGTTTAGAGTGATCAAGCAGTGTCAGGCTGGAGATTTTGATGTGGTCGCTAGTTGTAATGAGAGTGTGCTGTAGGAAGCAACAGAGAATCACATGCTCCCATCTCCCTTTGGGTTGAAATTTTTGGTATTATGAGTTGTAATTCATATATATTCTTATAACACTTCCTATTCTGGTCCTTGTTTCTAATTTAATAGCTTCTGGTTGAAAAATCATTTGCTTCCTGGGTGAGTTTCCAACTTGAAATTATAAAATAAAAACAGAATTATTTGTTTTTTTGGGTCGTTCGCAGCCTTTTGAAACTGAGCAGCTTAACTACGTTTCCCTCTAGAAATAAATTTACAAATGGTTTACCACTTTGCTTCACTTTCTGGAAGTATTTTTAATACTTACTTGAATCATCCAAATTTTCTTGCTAGTTTAATTTCTCTTACAAATTGCCGGTAAGTTTAGTAGCTACAGACTTTACTTGTCCTACTAACATTGTTTATTACCAGGAAAAGTAAAAACCTTGGTTATTCCTTCTGGAAGGTTCTTTTTGTTTGGAAATCATTTTTAATTACAATTTAGGTAACATAGAACAGCTCGGCGGATCATTTTTAATTTAAAGGTTTCTTTTGCTCAGTAGTTCAATTATCTTGAATACTCAAATCAAGATGGACCATAAACGCTATAGAACTAACTGATTCTGTAATTTTTTATAATAGCATTTTTTGTCCTCCAATTATTACAATTTTAATTTTGATCCTTGTGATATTTGAATAAAAACATTTAATCCTCAATTAATTAAAATGTGTATTTTGATCCATTCGTGTAGGAATTATATTATACATAGACTTAATTTTAGAATATATTATGGTTAAATATGGAAGTAATAATGCAAGTTTAACATCACACGAGTAATTAAGTGATTGAACGATTAGTAATGATGATAAGTAAATGCACAAGTCAAGAGATTAAAAGTATATATTTTAATTAATTAAAGGTTAAATATGTCTAATCGAATATTATAAATACTAAAATAGAATTTATCAATGAACAAAAATATAATTTACCGTTTATTTTTTGTTGTCGATAGAATTTTACTCAAACGACAATATAATCGGGTCACAAAATTTCCAAACTTTGAAGGTTGACTGTGGTTTTTCCCAAGAATGGAATATTGACTCTCTAGAGCATTAATCAACCGTTTGATTAAAATTGTTACTCCTAAAATAAAAAGAAAAAGACTGGAAATGGGGTGTCAATATTTGTCTTTCCCCGTCTAAATCCTTGTGAATCTATCTTTCTTCCTTGTATTTTTGGATTTTTTTGTCAGACCTTTAAGAAATAGGAATATTATGAAGAAGAATTGCATCCACTCAAAAGCACGAGCCCACACGTAACAGCTAGCACCCAATGACACATTTGTTTGTTTTCTCCAATCAAATAATGAGAGAAGGAGTCGTAAGTCGTAACAGTAAACTTCAAGTTGTTTATTTTTAATTGATTGTATATTTCACCATTTCCCACCACACCCAACTTGTTTTACATTTTCATATTGCCCCGTGTTTCGGTTACAGCACTAACCATCACCAAATCTATACATTCTCTCCATATTGATTGTAATTTGCCCTTTCATCACGGGTTCTTCATTTCGCTTTTGATCACTTCTTCACATTCCTTCAATACCCATTTTCCAAATCTTTCCCTAAATACTCATTACATATTGGCATTATTATCCCTTTTTGATGCTGTTGATTTCTGAAATCTGCATATTCATTGCGGGGTAAGAAGCAATGTATGTTTTGTTTTGATCTGCAAGCTTTCGTATGTATAAGGCAGCTCGGTCCACTAAGGCAAGCTTTCGTATGTATGTTGCTTAGTATATATTTTTGCTTTGTTTTTCTGGGTATTGGACCTGATCTATTGCATTGTTCTACATTTGGCTTGTTTGACCTTTGATTTGGCAGCAATCTAGTGGTCATAAAAGTAAAATCTTGAAAATGGGTCGGTGAATAGCAACTAGTTTGCCCTAGTTTTTGACGGTGGGTGGGTGAGGTGTTGTGTTGAAGGATGGTGAAATTATTTTGCTGATTCACTGTGCATATGTTATTATAATGCTGTGATTTTGTTTTTTTCAGGTACAATTTGCTCTCTGTTTATCTTAAGGTTTAATCTTGAGCTTGAATTTCTAGTGATTTTAGTGGTATTATAGTTTGCAGTTTGTTTTTGAGTTCATATGACCAAGTGGCTAAGAAGTCTTAGCAGACAAGTAGTTTTAAGTTGTACATGATCTTATCAAGAGCTCTTTTACTTCCGGTAAGGGTGCAACAACAACAACAACATACACAGTATAATTACACAAGTGGGGTCTGAGAAAGGTATGATGTACGCAGACCTTAGCCCTACCTTTTAAGGTTAGAGAAGCTGTTTCCGATAGACCCTCGGCTCAAAAGAAATATAATCAAAGCACGATAGAAGGGAAAATTATGACAGCAAAATAACAAGATAAAACACTTGAAGTTATTTTTTAGGAAGAAAGCACTTGAAGTAATAGGTAGCTATGTTGCTCGGACTCGGGTGCGAGTGTCTAATACGGGTGCAGATCTAGAGGTCGGATCCTTTATATTTTTAATTTAAAGATTCAGGTATACGGATCCAAGTATGGGTACGGGTACGGGGATTCCGGTAAAATAATTCAAATATCTAAAAATACAACAACAACATACCCAGTGAAATTACACATGTGGGGTCTGGGAGGGTAGAGTGTACGCAGACCTTACCTCTACCTTGGAGGTAGAGTGGTTGTTTCTGAAAGACCCTCGGCTCAAGAGAAAACTTAAATTATGATATATTATGTGAAAAATTTGAGGAGTGAATATTGCTCAAGAGGAGAATCATGAAAGGAGATAAAAGGAAAATGAGTGACATAGAAATTTCTATATACAAGGTATTCCATTTTCTTCAATTTTACCTTAGCTTTTGTTTTGATTAAAGAGATCATTGAATCTGTTCGGGATTTCTCTGTCGATTTTGGGCAAAGTATACATTAATCGATTGACCAGATCGGGTACAAATCCCACACCCACCCCCGTACTCATGTCGTGTCGACACGGGTGCGGACCAAAAGTAAAAGAGCCCAAGCAACATAGATAGGTAGTAGTAAAAATGAAGAATAAGTACTATGCGACTACTAAATAAAAAGAAAATGAGAAGAGGAAACTAGCTCCTGCCTCTCCCTCATAAAAGTGCCACAACACACGGCTACCTCTTACCCTTCTACCCTGATTCTCGACCTCCAATCCTTCCTTTCTAGGGTCATGTCCTCAGTAAGCTGGAGATATATCATGTTCTGTCTGATCACCTCCCCTGTTCTTCTTTGGCCCGACTATACCTCTCCTAAAACCTGTTATAGCCAAACTCTCACACCTCCTTACTGGTGCCACCGTACATCTCCTCTTCACATGTCCAAACTACCTCAGCCTCGCTTCCCTCATCTTGTCCTCCGCGGAGGCCACCCCCACCTTGTCCTGTAAGGGTTCATTGATTGGATATCCTAGGAAGGCAGAAATCAAGAAGATTGAGGCCAAGATTAGGTCAAATTGGATTATGATTGTGTCATTGTGATTTTGGAGGATCGGACCCTCCAATGATTTAGGAGGAAGACAGAGGAGGGAATATAAGGCATTCAAGTGTAGTAAATGATGTTTGTGGCTTATATTTGAGCTATTCATAGTTTAATTGAAATATATTCGGGATACATATGATTTTATTTGTCATAGTGGCCTGTATGTGATTTGATCTGTAGGATACTTGCAGTTGCAGGTGCTCATTTTCATCTTGAAAGATTTCAAAATTATCCTTCCAAGTCTTTTCACAACGCAATCGAATAGATTTATTATGATCATATTCCTTACTAAATAAGCATTTATTATGCTCATAGTATATTAAGAAACTGCTATATGCTAATAGATATATTTCTGAATTTTCCGTTTCAGGAAGCTCTGGGATATATTGCAGTGTACATGTATAGGTGACCTTCATTCTAAAACGTAGATAGTTGTTAAGAAGAGAGCTAAAGACATGGCAACTGCAATGGGTAGAAAGGCAGCTCCTGCACGGAATATGATGGCATTTAGATCTTATCAGAGTCAGGCTGAGTCTCTGGTTAAAACTTATTTATTAGCAGATCCTTTTATCCCTTACACCTCTGTCTTTGCTGGCATATTTGCTTGCAAAATGGTAAGGTTTATTGATTACAGATCCTTTTTTCTTTTTCATTCTTGTGACTATTGAAGAAAGGTCTTCCCTTTTTTTTATTAAAGATGAGCCATATTTGATGAAAAACTTTACATGTTCTTGATCTTCTTTCTTCATGGTAGTGAAGAAAAGAGAAAAAGAAAAAGAAAGAAAATGCAAAGCTTTGGGGAAAATATAAATATCTAATTGGTTTCTCAGAAAATAATAGATCATGTCCTACATAACATACTTTTATGTGCTGCACAATTTGCCCCCTGTATTCCCGTTCCTTTTAAAACTGTTTTGTCTCTTCACAGGTCTATGATATATGTCAACTGATCAGCAGTTTTTACTTTAAGACGTACACTACCCTAACAAAAATTCAAAGGATTGAGTGGAACAACCGGTAAATATTTAGCTTTATCCTTATCTTTCCCAAGGATTTAGTAGTTCACTTCTCATGTTTGTGAGACTTATGTTTCTGCAGTGGCATGTCAACAGTTCATGCCATTTTCATATCTGCTGTGTCCACGTATTTTGCATTCTGGTCCAATCTTTTCTCTGATAACAATCCTGATGGCCTTTTAATCACAAGAAGTTCACCACTATCAACTTTTACATTAGGGGTAAGTAATCTTCTACTGTATATGCTGAGTAATGTCTTGTTGTATCCCTTCCTTTTTGGGTTTTCTTGAAAGGTTTTGATACTTAGGAATTCGAGATCCAAGTGACATATCTCTCTGGCTCTAGAATAAAGATGGCTCTGGTATTGATACTTGTAATGCTAATGTAGATGGAACTTCAATTATAAATTACTCCCTCCGTCCCAATTTAAGTGTCTTAGTTTGACTTGGCACGAAGTTTAAGAAACAAAGGAAGACTTTTGAATTTTGTGGTCTTAAATTAAAGGTGTGTGGGGTCTTTTAAGTCTTGTGGTCTTAAACTTGACTTGGAGTTGAAAAACTTACTAAATATAGAAAGATGCACTCTTTTTGGGACAAACCAAAAAGGAAAGTAAGACACTTAAATTGGGACGGAGGGAGTATTTATTAAGTATGTTCTCTGGATTCATCTCTATTTCTGTTTCTTTACTAGAAATTAGTCTCAATTTTTCTCTTGCAAAAGGTTATTGATTGTTGTTTTGCTGTATGCACTGTTTCTCTTTAGGGGAAAGGCAATTGATTTTGGGGGTTAAAGGGATTCAAATTTACACTTTGCATGAGGTAGAATCCCATTGATGCTAGCTAGCTAAGCTAAGGCTTATTTGCTTATGTGTCTTTTATGTTCTTCTTTTATTTCTTTTTTCCCTTGTTTTGTTTTATGTGCAAACCAGGTGGTGAGGGTGCTGAGAACGGTAGAGACTTGATGCCTGTTATTTGAAATATGGTGACATTCCTTTTAAAATCGTTCTCTGATTTCAACTCAAATAACTTTCCTTGAACCAAGTATTAGATACTAAAATCTTAACCAAAGAAAAAAACAATTATACGTTCTAAAATCTCCTTTTGAGTTGAATATTAAAAAATTAGCAGTATTCCAATTCTGAAGAACCCACATTGTTTATAGAAATTTGCCGAGTCTCATATTCTTTCCTCATCCCCATGGCCTGGCCTTCCAGAACAGAACGCCCATGCGCGCACGCACACACATTTTATATGAACACTTATATTTGGAACGTGGTGGAAGATATATCAGACTAACTAATTATCTTTCACGATAAACTTAATATAGTCTATTATTAACCCATTCCGAATCGTCCATTACATTTTTTCTTCCGGGTCAACCAGCAACTTGGTAGAGTGAAATAATACATGAATAAGTTGGTTATATGACAAACTTTAAAGATTTATAAACTACATGAAAAAGTTGGTCTCGTACTGGGATATATTAGACTCACAGGATTGAGTGAGAAAGGAATAATAAAGATAAAAAAACGTCTTTTGGAGTTTAAACACTTTGGGTATGAATTTGGAAGGATATGCATTGTTGCATAATTGTAATAAAATGGACCGGATAGGGCAAAATGATATAGATTATCTGTGTGATGAACTCCAAATAATTTGGAATGAGACATAGTTGATTTATTCACGGTTTAATTGTGTCGTATGGAGCAACGTGAGGAGGGATTCCCAAATTCTCCTAATCTTATGGGTTAGCATCTTTTTCTTCTAAAATAAGTCCAGCTTCTTAAATTAAAACAAAGAGTACGCTTTCGTCGCTTCACGCTTTCATCTGAGAAACACTCGCTTTCTCACTTCGCATCACTTCAGACTTAAAAAAAGCAATACACCTGCGCCTCGCTTCGCTTCATCACTTAAAGCGATGAAGCACTCGCTTCCTACAACACTGGAAGGAAGATGTAGGTGAAATCATATAATTGGATGTTATCTCGAGAGCGGGATAGGAGGGAGGTTTGGAAGAATGTGTACGGCACTGAAGCACGTAGGAAGATGGTTAATTTAACTTGGTGGCCAATGCATTATTGATGGTGGACAACTCAAGGAAGACAGAGAGCTTGGGTTGTTGCTCCACTGGCCATTATGGGTTCTACGGAGAGGAACTCGAGAGCTTTTGAAGGAGTGGCTAGTGATGTTGTTAAACTGGAATATAGTCTTTTGTCTTTAATTTGCTTCTGGTACACCCTTGAGGTGCCCACATGTATAGAGGATAGGTTCTCATTTGTAGAAGACCATGTTTTGGTGTAGATTTTCTCTGTTTTGGTATACGGCTTGTATACAGGATCTTCCCATCCTTTATAAAATTGTTTAGTGACTTAATGCTCCTTATGTAAGGAAATTGGTGAAAACACCAAGCAATTCCTATTACAATCTATATTCACTACACAGCTGTGGAATTTCCATAGTTCTCTGACAATGTTGCTTGGTAAGCACCAATGACAGCTAAAGAAACCATCATGAGCTGGAGGTATCAAAATGTCAATAAAGAGAAAGAGACAGTATGAAGAACTATTGTAGTGTTTGGGTAACATAAAAAGGTGCTTTTAAGCACTTGTTTTTAAGCCAAAATAACAAAAATAAGCCAATAGCCATAATAGCTTTTGGCTTATAATCCATAAGTTATAAGTCCATCCAAACAGGCTCTATGTCTTCTTATATTTTTTAAGCTAGTGTGAGATGAAAGAGACAGGAGATGGTTCTACAGTAGTAGTAGTATAACATGATCTCTTTTTCCTTATGTACTTTTGTTTGAGGAACTCAAGTAGGAGAAAAGGACGGCCATGGAAATTGATACGGAACACAAACTTCCAACATCAGTTGCGCGTTTCAGTTTGTTAGCCCTTTTAGAAGAACCAACTGTGTTCCTACAGGAGAATTTCAGTAAAAGAGAAGTTCTCTGTAGCAGTAAAAGAGAAGTTCTCTGTAGCATAATTCATATGTGCCTACAGGATTCAGAGGATGTTTGCCACCTTCTTCCTTACTCCCTAGAATATTAAATATGCTACCATGTTGCATTTTTTGGTGTAATTGGACAGTGAGAGACTGCAGATGCTTTAATGGAATTTCAACTTACAATTATTACCATGAAAGCTAGGTGCCTAATGAATCTCTTTTGTTTCATGTACTTTTTTGGTGGGAGTAGAAACTATCAGTATTATAAAGGATTGGAATAGCACAAAATAACCTGTGGTTGAGTCACTCTCACTTTTGTACATATTGTTCACACCAGCTTGGCTGTCAATGGATGATCTTTTCTATTTACAACGAAAAAAAGAACCATGAAATATTAAAATAGTCAAAAACTAAGAATCTTTCCTTTGTTTAGATGTTTTCTGTAAATACAAACTGCAAAATGTATTGTTTCTTTTATTTCCTTGCTATAATGCTGCAACAGTTTCCTGCCTTTTCTGCACCTTTGGTACTTTTTAATAAAACTTATACCTTATAAAAAAAAGACACTGCAACAGTTTCCTGAAAGATATATAGCTTCAGAAAACATTGTTTCAAAAAGTTAGGTTTTATTTTTTTAAGCTGGTATTATGTGTCTCAGAATACCATTACGTGGCGCATTAACTTTATTCTGTGGTATTTGCCCTATATCATTTGTTTAGTGGATTGGGTTATGTGGTCGTGGTGCATTATCTTGCTTGAATGTAATAGTCAATATAGCAGGTATGCTGGTCAGGAATTACTAACCTAATTAGCTTAGAACTTGATTTACCTCTCTTATTTTCATGTCAGTTGGTAAATCAGATGTCAAATTCTTTCGCTATATGGCCGTTTCCTCTCACCTTGTGACTTTGTCAGGTCTCAGCTGGGTACTTTCTTTCAGACCTTGGAATGATTTGCTGGTATTATCCCTCTTTGGGTGGATTAGAGTATGTAAGTATATATTCTCAAGTGGAAGAAACTTCATTAACATAGATTTATATGTACTATGTCAAATTTTAACTGTTGAATTTCAGGTTGTCCATCATTCTCTTTCAGCAATTGCTGTCGCATACTCCATGTACACTGGAGAAGGACAACTTTATACATTCATGGTACTCATATCTGAGGTGACAACACCAGAGATCAACATGAGATGGTAGGTGCTAACAGGACCTATTTGTGAAAGTGCAGCAGCATTCGTGTTGTACACCGTATGAAGTTATGTCTCTTTATGGCATTCTTTCAGGTTTCTTGATACAGCTGGATTGAAAATATCTAGTGCATATCTGATTAATGGCGTGGCTATTTTTTTTGCATGGTTGGTAAGTGATGTCTTCAATTCTTCATGCGGCAGATACAATGTCGTTATACTGAAAGAACTTGTTGCATGGTTTGTTACATGGATGTAGGAACGGGAATTATCCCGGGCACACTCGATTTTAGCAAGTTTTGTTATATGCTGAAGAATCCGCATGATGTACCCTTAGTCATGTCATACCCGTTTAACACGAATATTTAAAGCAAATGAAGAGTCCATTTTAACATAAGTTGCATGAAATATAGGAAGTACTGTTACACTTTGTAGTGCATTGGTTACCCCTCTCATTTAAATTTTCTAATTCTAGATAGAGTGGGGAGTCAGGTTAGGAATAGAGGTGATTTGTGCTGAAGTGAAATGCTTGCTCCTTATAATTTATAAATGCCATGATTCCATTGTCTTTGAGACATTTAACCATTTGATTGATTCCTGTTAGCATTTGCTAAACTGAATTGTATTACTAAATGCAGGTTGCAAGAATATTGCTGTTCATTTACATGTTTTACCATGTCTATTTGAACTATGATCAGGTGACTCTTCGTTTATTGCCAACTCTCTCTCTCCCTCTCTCTCTCTCTCTCTGATCAACAAGATCTTAACTTTTTCTGGGAATTCGGATATTCTGGAATATGTTTTACGAACATTCTGAAAATGCCCAAAGCAATTCCCATAACTTTTTATCCTAGTAAAAATCAAACTACTTTATTTGTTTACTTCATTTGACGAAAAAACACATCAAAGTCTTGATCTTAAGAATTTTATGGCCTGAATTGTAAGACTCAATATTATATGAGAGTGAATTTAGGATTCAACACAGAACATAAAAAAAAAGATTTAGGACTCAACACTTTCATAAGATGAGTGTCGCAGAAATGCAATTGTTAAGAAGGATGTGTGATAATACAAGATTAGACATATTCGACAAAAGATGCAAGTAACATAGATAGACGATAAATTGAGATATCGCTTGAGATGGTCGTGTCTTAAGTAGACCTCCAAATGCTCCGTCCGCAGATGTGAAATCATGACGAATAAAGGTGTTAGAAGTGGACAGGGTAGACTAAAATCACATGGAAGGAAGTTGTATGGTGTCTTATAAGACCTACAATCTCTTGGAATCCGTGCGAACTTTGGGGAAAGTAGAACATAATGGAAGCAAAAGATTCATACAGGCTATGTGCATTAGTTGGGAGGAAGACTTAGGACATGTCTGTATGCTTACATCATGTCTTCTGTTTGGTAGGTTTCTTTTAATCCCTTTACATAGTTGTATGTCTGTAGTAATGTAGAGAACTTGTTAGGTTAGTAAACCTCAAATCATTGAATATTTGAGACTGATTGAAATGGATGGTTAGGATCCATATGGCTGTTGTCAATTAGATCGAAATTGAGGTGTATTTATCATTAGTTTGAATTTACATGGCCTGTTATTTTCAGTAAAGTATTTTGAAGAAATTGTTCAAAAACAAATTATATTCTCAAGAAGAATTCTCTAGTGCAAGATTCTGCAGTGGTTTCCCATACAACAACCAACTCATTGATATGAATTTTATTATAAGTAAAGCTTCTTCCCTCTTATAACATCGTAGCTTTCCAGAAAGTCTATCATTTTGATCAATTAGGTATGTGAACTTATACTTAATAATGAAAGAAAGAAACTTATTGATGCAAATTACAGCGGAAATGAATGGATTCACTTCTGCTTACAAAACAAAAGAAAAAGCAACTCTAATCAGGAAATGTAGTTAACCTTAGTACTACTTTATCTAATAGATTCCAGAAGAGACATTCTGATCTTGAAATAACCTGGCATCATACTCCAGCCCTACGCAGCACAAATAGCCTCCCACCTTTGTTGGAAATTTTATCTTGTACTGCTAGAGCCTTCTTTATCCCAAAAGCTACAGATTTTGTGAGAACAAAGTTATTGAACTTCAAGGAGTAGTACATGCCTCTAGAAAAACTCCATTCTCTTAAGCACAAAAACACATAGCTCGAGATTCATTACTTCTTGTGCATAGTACACCAACTGTGAAAAATTCCTTGTAGAATGTCAATATGCAAAAGGCCATGAAATTTGAGTGAGGGAAGATGCCTCCCAGTGAGATACGACAAGTCAAAACTCAGTGGAGAATTGTTGATACACCTTCCCGATTGTTCCAAAAAACAAATTCTACTATTGAGATATGTAAGCCTTGAACCCTAAACTGTGATTTAAATGTTGATGGAGTGCATTGGCCTTTTTTAGAGTTAACATATCTTGCCAGTTTTGATAAAACCAAAAAGTTGGATTTTAGAAGCTTACGAATTTTAAGGTCTGCACACTGTACAGGCAAAGTGCCCAGAAATATGAATAGTTTAAAGGTTACACTCTTAACTAAAGATATAATTAGGTCGGCATATTGTTGAATTTAGAATGCTTCGATCCTTCAATGCACTATTTGTTACCTTCTCTTTCAGAATACATGCTTTCCTTTTTTATTTTATTTGTTGTTTAGTTTTGAACAAAGTAAACATGAGGCTGCAGTTGCACAAACTATAAATAGTAAATACATCATAAAGCAAGTTTGTATAGCACCTAAGTTTTAAAGTTGTTACTATTATTCAATATTAATAAAAAACAATATTATATGCATACTTACAAAATGGAAATCATCCAAAAATAGCAACAGGCAGTCTAATCTTTATTAACTGAGAAAATTTTAAGTAGATATATATATTTTAAACAGTTGATATACTAGTGAAGAGACCTATATGCATCTATAGAAATTCACATGAAGGAATTAACATTAAGCTTAACCTTGTAATTGGAAGGTTTTTGCATCTCCCTGTTGAACTATCGGCACGGTGCAAACCATTTTCTTCACATATCTAGTATAGATTATGTGAAGAAGTCTCTCATCAGTGGTTAATTGAATCGGTGGTCTCCTTATATGATCTTGGGGTAATCCTCCCCTCATGAGCTAGCTTTTGGGGTTGAGTTAGGCCCAAAATTCATTTCTTCATGGTATCACAGCAGGACCAGTCCCATTTCTCGTTTCCCGATGTTGGACCCCCATATTAAATTTCACACGCTCCATGTCCAGTCTTAGGTGTGAGGTGTGTGTGAAGAAGTCCCACATCGGTCTTCAAAGGGATGGTGGTCTCTTTAATATGACTTGGGCAATCCTTACCTCTTGAGCTAGCTTTTGGGGTTCAGTTAGGCCCAAGATCTATTTCTTTACATATTAGACAACATGTGAGACAAACCTTTTGCTGGTAAAAGTTTCTTGCTGCAAAAAAGTTATTGGCTGGTGAGTAATGCTGTTCTGGAAAGTGATCAATGGTTTTTACAACAACAACAACATACCCAGTGAAATCCCACAAATGATTTGTATTTCTCTATTATATATGAGACATGGATCACCAACTGTTCTTGTGAATACGGTGGATTATGGCCTTGTTTATGGATGAAATACTTTTACTTGATCAAAAAAAGAAAAATCAACATGAATATCTCTGCAACAGTATATGAGGTTTGGAAAATAGTATTCGAGGTTCTTTGTTTTAATATTCTTTTTTCTTTTCCCCTCCTTTTTCCTTTCCTTTTGCATACTTCAAGGAGTTTTGGGTAGTATCTGGACTTCCAGAATTCCACTTCATTTCCTTTCTCTACCAATAAGTGCAATCTATTTATCTTCTCATTCAAGATGTGGTAGAATCAAATGATTTCTATCAATTACTTAATCATTATTTTTGAAACATTATTGCAGGTCATTCACATGCACATTTTTGGTATTCTTTTGGTTTTCGGAGTCCCGTCAGCTCTTGGTGTGATGAACCTAATGTGGTTCGGCAAAATTATCAAGGGGTTGAAAAAGAATCTTGCAAAAAGGCTGTGACAAGATGTCAGCATCATCAGTTCTCATTTTGATGCATTTTCCCCATGAACTCCTCTATACTGTACAAATGGGATGTAAGGTAGCTAGCTGAAAGGGGAAGAGAGAAGGGTTAAATACGTCGGAAGAATAGACAGTTAGTAAAATCAACAGAAACCAACACATGTAACTGGCTACTGGCAAAGCATGTTCAAGAAGCTCATAGATTCTGTATCTGTTGTAAGAAGGAAAGTAGAACAATTCAATGAGAAACCCAATGGGAAGTAAGTAACACGAGCCCTGTATATGTGATCCGTTCAAATGATACAGTTGTTTCCATGCGACAAACATCTCAGAGCCATTAATTCCACTTGCATGTTAGCGTGTTCATATTTTGTTGTTTCCTTCAACTTTAGTTTACTCATGTACGAGCCATCTTATTTAGTACCATATTCTTATTTTGCTTTTATTCTTTGTTTGGCGTCACGTCTTGAAGGCGTGGGTAGTTTTTGGTGTACTACCAGGTTTTCATTTCTTTGTAAAGATGTAAGTGTTCAAATGTGGCCAAGTATTTAATGTTGCATCGTTGTTCTAAAATCCCTGATGCTAATATGACGTCAACGATAAATACTGATGAGATAGATCACATTTAGCTAGATAATCGTTTAAGAAGAATGTGCAAAGTTTATTTTTATGAAAGCTGAGAAGTTCCCAATTACTTTGAAGCTTTCATTGAAGAGGGAAAGGGAAAAAATGTACGTATGTAAATTTCCCTTTTTCTGGTACGGCATGTCAAGTGAACAAGGAAAGTGCATCTTTCTTTTGGCGCACAATTTTACTTCCCAAAACAAGAATAAGTCCATTATGGAAGTGTTAATTTTCAAATCTAAATTTTCTTAGTTATGCAAATGCAAATGTTAAGCTCGTCCATTTTAAATTTCTATCCATACGAGCCCTATTGAATTTGCAAGACTAGAGGTATGACAATTTATGCCAATTAGGGTGTGTTTGGTATGGAGGAATTCTTTTCTCAATTCTCCCCTGTTTGGTTGGTCAGAATATTTTGAAAAATATTTCATCTAGAAAAACAAGTTCCTTAATAAGGAAAAGGACTTCCCTAATGGAGTAGATAAAACAAGTTCTATCAGTGACATTCCAAGCTCGTTATCTCCTCCCACCCCCAACCACTCCTCAAGCCCATCATATTTTCCAGATTACATATAAATGCTTTTGGGACAATATTTTCTTGCTTACGTACTGAACACCAAAAAATAAGTAAAGAAAATAATTTATTTTTCAAGAAAATATTTGCAGGAAAACATTTGTTACTTCATACCAAACACACCCTTAAATGCAATAGAGGTAGCTAAAAATCCGCCGAATCTTTTCATGCTCGAATAATATTATAATTTGCAGATTAACACAAAAAAGGTTGTTATAGATGGTATAAAATAGAATTAGTAGTAATAAAGAGACAAAAATCTAATGTATTTTAAACTAGACACGTTCTATCTAGTTAGACAAAAACAAGTGCATGCAGTTACATTGATTCTCCAATTTCCAATAGTTCATATCATTTTTCAATATACCAAGTTTAAGATAAAAAGCGCAGCCACCTTTTTTATTTAACAAATATTAGCAAGTACAATTCATGGGTTGTATAAACCATATTCTTGAGAGTGACCAACTCATTATTTAAAGTTTTAAACCAAATTAGTATAAACCAGTGTATTCACTGACATTTTTCTACAAATAGAAAAAGATATGTTGCATAGTTAATAATATTTCCCTTTGATTATTTTTCTCTTATATTTGAAAAGGAAAAAGCTCCTATAAAACAAAAAGGAAAAAGAAGAAGAGATGATACGAGATGGCGTAGTTTAAGGAATTTAGCGTCATGTCCACATCAGATCAAACTTGCTGCATTACGATCTGTCTCGACACTGCTGCCATCGTACTTTGATTTTGGCGTCTTTGCTTATAATACTATTTCGAAAAAATTATTTTAATTTGATTTAACATAAAATTTACAGAATAAAATAATATTAATATATTAATTTTTTGAATAAGACAATTTTTTTAAGACGAAAGGAGTACTATAAAACCAACCAAAGCAAGTACCACTAACGGATGTGACGGCCGACGACGGGATATATGGAATTTCTTCTTTTTAATTAAGAATTTCAGGTTGGAATTTTCAAAATATATATCATACATAGCAAATTAGGTGTTTTCCTCTGTCATACATAACACAAATCTAAATAAATCAAATCAGTAAGTTTCAAAAACAGAATGATATGTTACACATTAAAAAAAACCAAGACTGGTACTTGGTTTCTTCTTAGTGGCATGGTGGCCACTATCTCAATTCATGATCATTTGTTAATAGTGCATCTACTTTTTCTTCATAATACATGTTTTGTTTTTTCTTTCTTTGTTTAGTCCTTAGATAAATTTTGATGCATGCCTCGTGTTAAAACAGTTAAGGTCGTTTGGTTTGTATTAAGTTGTACCGCAGTTTTTGATATCATCAGAGAGGGTATTAATATGTCACTTCATCACATTAATTTTGGAAAGATTTAGTTAGGAATATCTTTTTGAAGTTTCATTTAGTATTAGGTTCTTCTAAAACTTAATTCGGTATACTGATTTTGCAATATTCCCTTCAAAGAGAAGGATAAAAAGAAAAAAACTTTGAAACATCAAATGAAATTAAAGAATGAAGAACATCAAAGTGGGAGATCTCAACAAGCTGTTAAACTAATTAGCTTTGATATGAGGTCTTGTTGGAATTTGCTAGTAAACCTATTGTTGCATGGTATAGATTGCTACTCTAGAGATGCTCCTTAGTCACATGAAGGATATTTGTTTCGTAGAGTTCTTTTGTTTTGTATGATCTTAATTACTATCATATGAAGGTTGTGATATGATGTATACAAAGATCATCTTATATTAAGTTTAATGTTTGAGGCTGATTCATAATTTGAAGTTTTATAAATTTCTATGACGATCTCAAGTATATAATAGTAATTAGGTTCAGTACTATGAAATAATATTTATAGATATTTAGCGAATTTTCAATATATGCATAAAGTTTGGAAAAAAAATTATTGATTCACGAATCCATAATCATTTAACTACGTATGGTACGATTAAGCTTGCTAGGTTGGGTTATTCCTTCCTATGGCAGGTCACTAACTCCTAATTTGGATTGTGAAATAAGATATAATATATAAATTTTTAAAATATTTCACATATCATTATTTGTTTTTACATTGATAATTGTTTATGTTTTGCTCTAATGTGCATGTTATTAAAGAGCCTAAGATTATGCTTAGTAGCCTTTTAATTGACATGAAATTGAATATCTTGGTGAGAAAAAATTTCATTGAAGTGTTGATGGTGGGCATGTCATAAATAAAGTTGATTCTAACGTTCACTCATTTCCTATTAAAAATGATAATGATACGATAAATTTAAAGAATATGTCACGATCTAAAATTGAGGGCCGTGATCAATAGTCGATAAGCCTAACCTATTGAGCGAACCAATAAACCCCTCCTATCGTGACAAACGTATATAAACAGTGGTCCAAATCACTGTCAGATTCGCCGCTTCTCGTGGTCGTCATCTAATATGAATTATCAAAAATAATTTTTCATAGTAGCATTTTTTGAGTGCATTTCCACGTGCACTGCTCGTGCCAACCACTTCTCATTTACTTCCACAAGGCAGCCTCTAAACTCAAGCATGACACCCTCTTTGATTTATTAATAACAACATAATGACAGTTAACAGTCCTGAATTATAATGATACTAACTAAATATACTAAATATATACATAATTGATGTAGAAATAACAGCAAGCCTAGCAATTTTTCAATTGATTGGTACGTACGGAATCTATCTATTCAGGTAATGCCGCCTATTATGCCTTTCTAGGATGAGTATAAGCCATGCAAGCAAATTTTCACTGCTGCAAACCTCTCAAGAAAGAAAACAAAGGTGTCATCATATTGTCACTTAAAATAGTTGTGCAATAAGATTCCTCTGTACCACTTTTTTATTTTCTTTCCTATACAAAAAATAAAAAATAAAAATTGAAATACCAATTAACCAAAAAAACAACATAGAAAAGGAAAACTTAATTAATCATACTTCACCATAATGCATGCAACATCTGTAAGCACAAAAAAGCTAAGTAAAAATTCAAGAAACTCCAATTCCCACCATTAACACTAGACATTGCTATAAATACCAGCTTCCCTTTGCCTTATTCATGTGAAATATTTAAGCATCAAGGAAAATGACTGCATTTTTCAGCCTCTCAATTTGCTTTTTCATCTCCTTCTTTCTTTCTAGTGCATTGTTTCATTTCAACCAATGCTATGCAAAGGAAAAATACCCTTCTTCTTCCTTGGTGTTAAGTTTAACTCGTATGAAAACCAGCCTTTCCATACCTAAATCTTCGTATAATTTAGTGAAGAAAACCTCGGAGACATTGGACATAAGGGAGCCATTGAGAGAAGTGAGAGATGGTTATTTGATATCTTTGAATATAGGGACACCCCCACAAATTATACAAGTGTATATGGACACAGGCAGTGACCTAACTTGGGTACCTTGTGGGAACCTATCATTTGATTGTATAGATTGTGATGACTATAAGAATCACAAGCTAATGTCAAGCTTTTCTCCTTCATTTTCATCTTCTTCCTATAGAGATTTCTGTGCTAGTCCCTCTTGTATCAATATCCATAGCTCTGATAACCCATTCGATCAATGCAATATTGCTGGATGCTCATTGAGTAGCCAGCTTAAGGGCACTTGCTCAAGGCCATGTCCTTCTTTTGCTTACACATATGGTGAAGGTATCGTATTGGGAACCCTAACTAGGGATACCCTGAGAGTCCATGGGATCAGTTCAAACCCTAATTCGATTAGGGAAGTTCCAAAGTTTGTATTTGGATGTGTTGGAACAACTTATAGAGAGCCTATTGGGATTGTAGGGTTTGGGAAAGGTCCACTTTCTTTACCTTCTCAATTAGGGTTTCTTCAAAAGGGTTTTTCACATTGCTTCTTGCCTTTCAAGTTTGCAAATAACCCTAATATATCTAGCCCTCTAGTTGTAGGGGACCAAGCCATCTCTTCTAAAGAAAATTTCCAATTTACTCCTCTGTTAAAAAGCCCTATGTACCCTAATTTCTATTACATTGGCCTAGAGGCTTTAACTGTGGGGAATGCTGCCACTACACAAGTGCCCTTAACCTTGAGAGAATTTGATTCCTTAGGCAATGGAGGAATGCTGATTGATCCAGGAACCACTTATACCCACCTACCTGAGCCATTCTACTCAAATCTTCTGACCGCCCTTCGATCATCCATAAATTACCCACGTGCTGAGGAAATCGAGGCACGAACAGGGTTTGATCTATGTTATAGGCTCCCATGCCCTATTAACAACATTAACGGTGTAGTTACCGATGGTTTCCCTACAATTACATTCCATTTCTTGAGCAATGTGAGCCTTGTTTTGCCCAATGGGAATAACTTCTATGCCATGGGTGCACCAAGAAACTCAACGGTGGTGAAATGCTTGTTGTTCCAAAGCATGGAAGATTCCGAAGCGGGGCCAGCTGGGATTTTCGGAAACTTCCAATAACAAAATGTGGTAGTTGTGTATGACTTGGAGAAGGAAAGGATTGGGTTTCAAACTACTGATTGCGCCTCAGCTGCAACTTCTCAAGGGCTTCACAAGACATTGCTACAGAAATAAATAAATATATTAAAGGAACCAATTGGATTCTGCTAGCTACTTTTGTGTCTAATAAAGACTATATATATGGACCTCAGCTTGGAGTTGTGATTTTGAAATTAGTGGTTCTTTTGTTTTATGATGCGTTTGTGTATTGATGAAGAAAGTTTCTCATTTTGAAAAAAAAAGCACAAGCAAAGATGAATTTCGTTCAGTCCGTAGGACGGATGTATTCTAGTTGCTGGAAAATAAAGAATCATTTTGAAATGTATCTGCATTAATACCTTCAACAATATGACAAATCTATCCCCTCTCTCTATATATATATAGAAAACAGTACCTCATGCATGTGCATTACATAGGACTATAGGAGTAAGGATTATTGATTAAGCAAAAAACATGATTTAATTTTCTCGCCGTCGAGGAACAGACTGTTCAGATTTCACTTAGGGATAAAAGTACGGATATTCTAGGATAGTGATATCAGGTATTAGTAATTGGGTTCTGTATTTAAATTTTGTCCATATTTTAGTGTATCCCTTAATACACGTACAATATTTGAACTAAGGTTAATGTGTTTGGGCGAAACGTTGGCTTCTCACTCCGCCCGTAAAAATCCTACAATCTCATTACTGTAATATGTGCTAATAAATACGTTGTCGTTTCAGCTTTGAACACACTACAAGAAGAAAGACATTTGTCAATAACATTTTTGTTGCCATATGATGGATGTTGTTGACAAAAGTACTTTTCGCAACAACAAAAGTTATTGCATGCCGTTACAATATCCTTCTATACGAAAAAATTTCGCAACAAGTTTGTTTTTTTGTTACCATTTACGTTTTTTAACAATAATAAATTAAATTTCTGTTGCCATTTATATTTTTTAGCAACACTATTTATTGTTGCTAAAATTTTATTGTCTAATTCTATACTTTCTTGTAGTGAGGGTTATTGAAAATCACATAGCGTGGATCTCTTAGTCTTCAGTGGGCTGAAAGAAAAAAAAAATATGTTTAAGGAACAGAACAGATAGAAAGATGCAATGGTAAGAGTAATTAAAAGCGAGTTCAGTGTAATTCTTCTGTATCATGTTAATATTGGAACTCAGTGTAATTTCTATAATCATGTTAATATTGGAACTTTCTTTGGGTCGATTTTGAGGTCTTACTCTGATATCATCCTTTTTAGAGTTTCAAAGTGCTTCTCTTCTCATACTATACTGTTATTAATCTTTGATTAGTTCAGTTTCTTTTAGATAGTTGGCATCTTCTTTTCATTATACAACAACATACCCAAACCCCACAATGTGGGATTTGGAGAGGATAGAGTGTACGCAGACCTTACCTCTACCTTGGTAGGTAGAGCGGCTGTTTCCGAGAGACCCTCAGCTCAAGACAAAGCACATGTCCAAGCAAAGTAAGACAAACAAAGTGGGTAAGTCATGATAGCGAATTCTGAAAAAGAAAAAGAAGCAAAAAGAAGCAATAACTTATACAAGTAAATAAGACAAACAAACTACACATAGCAGCATAAATCAAACGACAAGAGACTATACGCCAATACTACGCCTACTAGTATGATAGGCTAAGTGAGCCTACAATAATAATACTACGACTACCAGTTTGTAAGTGTAGGTAGGACTACGCTAGACTACCTACTACCTAATACGTGTCCTCCATAACCCCCTATCTAAGGTCATGTCCTCAGTGAGTTGCACCTGCGTCATATCTCGTCTAATCACTTCTCCCTAATACTTCATCGGCCTACCTCTGCCCCTCATGTACCCGTCCATAGCCAACCTCTCACACCTCCGCACTGGGGCATTTGTGTCTCCCATCTGCACGTGCCCGAACCATCTCAACCTCGCTTCCCCCATCTTATCCTCCACCGAGGCCACTCCCACTCTGTCGCAGATATCATCATTTCTAATTCTATCCCTCCTTGTATGCCCACACATCCATCTTAGCATCCTCATCTCCGCAACTTTCATCTTTCGGGTATGCAAAGTCTTGACTGGCCAACACTCCGCCACATACAACATAGTCGGTCTAACCACCACCCTATAGAACTTGCCTTTTAAGTTTTGGTGGCACCTTTTTATCGCACAAGACTCCAGATGCGAGCCTCCATTTCATCTGCCCCAATACGATGTGTGACATCGTCATCAATCTCTCAATTCCCTTGGATAATAGACCCGAGGTACTTGAAGCTCCCTTTCTTTGGAATGACCTGAGTATCAAGTCTCACCTCTACGCATGTCTCAAGGTCACTCGCGTTACTGAACTTGCACTCCAAGTATTCTGTGTTGGTCCTACTCAGCCTGAACTCTTTATACTCCAGAGTCTGTCTCCAAACCTCCAGCTTAGCGTTCACTCCGCTGCGAGTCTCATCAATCAAGACTATGTCGTTTGCGAATAACATACACCATGACACCTCCCCTTGGATTTGTCGCGTCAGTCCATCCATCATCAAGGCAAATAGGAATGGGCTAAGAGCTGATCCCTGGTGCAGCCCCATCGTCAGTGGGAAGTGCTCCGAGTCTCCTCCTAATGTACGTACCCTGGTCTTGGCTCCATCATACATATCCTTGATTGCCCTAGTATATACCACATGTACACCTCTAACCTCCAAATATCTCCATAGAAACTCCCTAGGGACTTTGTCGTATGCCTTCTCGAGGTCGATGAAAACCATATGTAGGTCTCTCTTCCTCTTCCTATACTGCTCCATCAACCTCCTAATAAGATGAATGACTTATGTAATCAAACGCCCCGACATGAATCCAAACTGATTAAATGAAATTAATTTCCAAAGAGATGATATATCCGGTGAAAGGGATTGTTCGTTAGTTTTTTTTATTTTAAAGAACTGAGCCTCCATTAATCCTTGATGTACAAAAGTTGACAAAAAGAGAAGGGGAAGTTGCGGGGTAGAGGAATTAGTCGACTCATCAGGCAATAGAAATGATTTTTGCTGTGCGTGGGATTGCCACCCGCCGGAGAGATCAATTTGACCAGGGTGGGAGGGAGTCGACTGAACATCTCAGCCATTGGCGGAAATTTCGCCCGCATCCGATCCCCAATTCTTGTTCACCTCGAATGATTGGTCTGACCTCTTGCTCGGATGTTAAGACTCCCGCCATTGACAGATGTCCCATGCCACCTTTCCTAAACAACTATGCCCGAGAATGCATCTCAGATTGTGTATATGATCGTTGAGCTGAGACTTGGATTGTTCTTTAGTTAATCATGAACTAAAGATCATCCATGAATATAATAGAAAGCATATACATAATCTGAAACCAGTAGTGCTTGTTTATTCTAGAATTCAGATTGATTAGCTCAACTATATGGATAGCTGATTCCTGACTTGTAAGTCACTCCGATACAACAACTATTACTCTTCACTCTCAAGCTACTGACAACCCATAACAAAGAACACATTATATACCATTGTTTAGTAGCATACTGAAGCATGTTATAGAATCTCATTACATTAGGAGGACCCATAGAAAAGAGTCAAATCACATTGAAGAATTTTTCATGAAATATCTGTACAATGATGAACAAATGCCACAACAAACTCTAACAATCAGCACAAACACATTAAACAAAAACAACATTGAGATGAGAAGCATCAGTAAAGATTTAAGAGCAACAAGAAGCAGTAGCCGGTGTTTGAGCAGGCCTATCCATAAGAACCATCCCAGATGGATTTTGTGCTGGCTGAAGCCGAGGCAGTCTCTTTGCTGTAAGTGAATAAACAATTTTAAGAAATATTCAGGTTGATAAAAATGCTAAGTTGCCATTACATGCAGTAATTAGTCAAACAAAATCCAATTTGGACTCTCTATTGCAGAGAAATTTAATAGGTAAGATGAACCACCAAAACACCTTGGAAGCTCCAAAAAAACCAGTAATCAATGATATGACGAGATGTTTATTCTTGAGAATGATAGAATTTAAGAGAGATTTTGCAATCAAACATGTTTATATATGAATTAAACAGCCTGATCTGTTGACTTCGCAAAATTTTAATACACTACGAGGTCGATTGACTCGTAGATAAACTGTTCGGGAATTCTGGTGCAGAGATAGTAATAAGGTGATTAACAATCAATGGATTATCTTATTTGTTCTTGGATTTTTGGTTTGTTGTATTAAAATCTGGATATATATATATATATATATATGCCGTATCATCTAAATGTGTTAGTTTTCAGATCATATATAGAATTGTTCCCGATAATATCACTGACCTATATTAAATGACTTTATTTGCCATAGTATATTTTTTTTTATCATATCTGAATAAATATAATTAGCTATAATTAAAAGTTATATATGTGGTTATCCATTTTTAACATATCAAACGAAGAAAACTTATAAGAGGAAAAGTAAGATAAGAAATATACTAAAGTATGGGATGAATAAATACATGCATATTAAATCTTACAGTCCTCTGTTAAACATGAAATTATTTTCAACACTTTCCTATAATTTCAAATTTATTACTATAAACATTACTAAAACATATGAAAATAAGAAAGAGATGATTAACTAAAGAACGAAATAATTTCAAAGGCATATTGTCATTTTTATGATCTAATACATGTATCATTACCCACTTTGAATTCTGTATAAAATAACCTATTGCAGCATAAGTAATACGCTGTTTATAAATAAGTAGATTGACAATGGAAATCAAATACTTTATAGTATAAACGTAGAGTACTAGTATTATTACCAATTAACACATCTCAAGATCCAAGAACAGAAAATCACTAATAAACAACATATTTTAAACCATCATCTGGTGACTTACTCATCAAAAACAATCTCCCACAACTAGTTTAATAATTTCTTGTTCCTCTACTGTATTAATACGTATCAAAGTAATTACTGAATTTTGTTGCCAGTAATGACATGCATACAAAATGCATAGAAGTAGTGGTTTAAAACTGATAACACAATGATAGTGATATGCGTAGCCAATTAGAGCAGAAACATGACTTCATATGCAAAGACCTACCACAAAAGCAGCTGGCAGCCCATAACACAACAAAATGAATGCCAGAATTACCTATTTCGGAGAAAACGTCATTAACATTCGATGCAGTTTTTGCAGATGTTTCCATGAAGAAAAGGCCATTCTCCTGTGCATATGTTTCTGCTTCCTGGGAAAACAGTAATAACATATCAGGAATGATGTATCTCAGTGAAAAAGCTGTTATTCAGAATACCAGTTCTGACATAATGCTAATTGAGTAAGAACCTTGAGATCTTGTGGATGCATATTTAAGTTATTGAATAGATAACACCAATTCTAATATACACAAAATCTGTATTTGTAAAATTGGTCACAAGAATTAACTCACTAACCAACTAAATTTTAGACCATGATGTTATTTTTATCTATCCAACCCAGTTTATGAGAAAAAATCCAACAATATGTTCAGTGTTTTCTTCTACAGATACATCTAAAACACCGGTTTAACAAACTCACTGGTTTTCTGTCATGTACGATGGCTTCTGACATAGCTAGGTCAGAGGAACTGCATACGAGTTTAGCCCCCAAGGGGATGGCCTAACAGTCGAAGAGTTGGAGTTACCATATTTGAAACGTTCGGATCCCAGTAGAACGAACACTATGTGAGTCCTTTCTATCTACCTAAACTTTAGTTGGTATAATTAACCAGTGTAGGTGGGAAGTATAGATATCCAATTAATTAGTCAAGGTGCACAATTCTCCCCAGACCACCATTATCAACATCCACCTTTATGCCAATCTAGTTGGGGTTGACTATTTGAATCCTCATCATACATTTCCTTCCATTAGAACCTGACATACAAATCTCACCACTAATATCAGAATTCAACAGAAAAAGAAACTTATATCAGTGTATGTTATGGACTAGCACAACACTAGGGAATGAAGTGAGATAACTAGTTTGACATTATAGGAAAACCACAGCAGGGACAGTCGAAACCCAACCACCCCAAGGTCCTCTTTCCGCCACAAAGAAGAAATGGTACAAAACCATAACTTACATTTCTACGCGATGAAGTGTATCTCAAAACCATCATTTGAAATGAGACAAATTAACTATATCACAAATATAGATTTTCAGCATCCTACAACTAAAGCAAAATCAAGCTAGAACAGTGAGCAGGCAGAAATAATTCAGTTAAGAATGTGGAACAACACCAAACTACAGTAAAAAAAATGAAACAAGAGGAGAAATTCTAATGAAACTACAATATTAAACATTTAATGCAGAATAGGACGGTTTCACTTGGTTAACTGCAAGAGGGACGATTTTGACAGCAGAGAACTCGAGAAAGCGGAAGGTTGTATGCGTCGGTTGATGTTACAAGTGCAAGGAGGCAGGCGAGGATGTGGATCATCTTCTACATTACGGGTTGACAATGAAATTATTTAGGTGGTTTGGCACTCCATGCCTGATGCCAAAAAGGGTGAAAGAGTTGATGTCTAGTTGGGAGAGCGGGAGGAGAAGGAGAAGACAAAGGGAATGGAATGTGGTGCCACTGGCATTAATGTGGGTTGTCTGGAGGGAGAGAAATAGAAGAGCTTTTGAAGGTGTAGAGCCGAGCTTCCCCAGTTAAGAAGTAGCCTCCGTTCCCTTATTTCTTTTGGTGCACTTAGAAAGTCCCATATTGTATAGACGATTGGGTGGAGTTTGTAGAGAATCATATGCTTTTGTAGATACTTTATCTTTTGGTATACCACTTGTATACGGCCGTTTTATGGCCTTGTTTATGATATGAAATACATTTACTTGATAAAAAAAAATGCAGCATTGGACGGGAGGTGTAATTGCTTTAGGCTTAACTCTAACAAACCCAAGATCCCACAGGAAAATATCAATGCATGTTTATATTATGATCTTTTTCTTCTTTTCTTCTATTTTTCTTGCTTTGAACCGAGGGTCTTTCGAAAACAACCTCTCTGAAGGTCTGCGTACATCCTACCCTCCCCATACCCCACTTGTGGGATCACACTGGGTATGTTGTTGTTTGTTTATATTAGATCTGTGTACCTAGATTACCCACTTTCACACTATATTTGTCTTTCTTTTTTGATAGCTGAGAAATCTCATACAGTTAGCGGACACACGGTTCGGAACTCGGTGGATAATGGATCCGCACCTCTACTTTTCTTCACTTAAATACTAGGCTCTTGTCTGCAGTAAGGTTTGACGCCGCGGCATGTGTCTAACCCATTCATCACGTTTGCACTCTTACCACTAGACTTGAACCATTTTTGCTTCAAAGGTAAAAAACTAGCACCACTTGTTTTTTTTTTTGGTGTGTGTGTGTGTGTGTGTGGTGGTGTGGGGTAATATCTTAAAATTTCCTTACGCTTACTTAACCCCTCAGTCTATCTGAATTGCTCATACTTTTTCCTTGGGATTATTGGCCTTGTAAACTCCCGGCCTATATGAGCCTTCATCTTTTCTAGTGAGTTGGAGAGAGAAGCTACGGAAAACCAGTGCACCTCTGAAAGTGTCCTGCTTTGGATGGGTTGCCATCAGAGAAGCTTGTTTAACCCAAGATAACCTACAGAGAAAAGGTTTCACTCTAAATAACAGGTGCTACCTGTGTGAAGAAGGGCTGGAAGGTGTTAATCACTTGTTTATCCATTGTAAAATTGCAAACAGTGCTGGGAGTTCTTCCTGTGTTTGTGTGGTGTTTCCTGGACAATGCCGTCAGACTTGAGATCCTTACTAGTTAGTTGGCAAGGGCAGAAACAGCTGTTGAGGACCATCCCTCTATGCATTTGCTGGACCATTTGGAAAGAAAGGAACAATGCTTACTTTGAAAATAAAGGGCTCACATATCCAGAATAAAAAATACTTGTCTATAAAATCTGTTCTTCTGGTGTAAAAGAAGTTTAATTGAGAGTATGGAACAGTTTTTGGAGTTTTTAGATTTGTTAGGAAATTTGTAACTGCTTTTTGCTGTTGTAGGTGTTGACTGCTTCTGATGTAGTCTTTTGTACCTCCTTGGTACTTTTAGTAATAAAATTTTACCTTGTAAAAAAAGAAGAAGTTTGAAAAGTATCTGCATAGACGAATAACCTATTCCTCAACAACAACAACAACCACCTCTGCCGCTACTAAACGCCCTATCTCCCAACAAAAGGTTGCCAATGCTCCCTTCCCTTCGCTGTTCACATATGACTACATTAGCAACTCTCCTCTTTTTATTTACCGATGTGGACATCCTCCTCTGCCGCTACTAAACACCCTATCCCCCAAACAAAAGGTTGCCAATACTCCCTTCGCTGTCCACTAAAGTGAAGTGCTTCACATGGCTGGTGGCCAAGAGAGTATGTTTGACTCATGAAGTTTTGAAGAAAAAGGGTGCTATCAAAGTTTCCAGATGCTTTCTTTGCAAAGAAAACAGATGAAACTAATAACCATTTATTACTGCATAAATTCACAGCACATATACGGGCACTTCTTCTCAATCTCACAGAGTCAAAGTGGACCGTGCCTGAGAACACTGCAGACTTGCTAAGTTGTTGGATCAAAAGAGGAGGTAGCAAAAGCCAGAAAAAGTAGTGGAGGATAATACCCCAATGCATTTGGTGGACAGTTTGGAGAGAAAGAAATGGGAGATGTTTTGAAAATACATCCAATTCCATTCAAAAAGTCAAATGGAATTGTACAGTATCTTTTTATTTTTGGTGTAAAGAGATAGGCTTAGAAGATATACATCAACTTGTAGAGTTATCAGGAGCACTGAAAGTATTTCCTTTTATTTCTTGTCTCTTTAATGCTGAGGAATACAATATTACCAGTTTCAAAAAAAAAAAAACTTGCCCCACCCCCCAAAAAAGGAAAAAAGAAAGCATGTACCCTTTACTGAATACTTGCACAGTTCCATATCAGATTACCAGTAGTTGGGTCTGTAATGTTGGTCTACCTTCCTTCCCTGAGCTTTTTGGTTTCTTTCTTTATTTTATCTTTCCTTTGCTTGGTTGTTTATTTCTTGTTGTTTCTTTTCTTTTCTATACTTTGATTTCAGCTTGCATTTCCGGAAACATTTCCCCACTCATTCATATGGAATATAGTATTTTTTTTTTTGGGTGAGATTTCTGACATGAGGTGGTTGAATCTATGAAAGACGCGCAGTTCAATATAAGACGGAAATCAATTAGCACAAGGAAACTTGCAAGTATTATTTGTGTTTACTTAAAACTTAGAAATTTAGAATCAACAATCAAGAAATATTGACATTTTAATTTGAGACGAACAAAAAAATTATCTTCATTCCGGACTAGGAACTAAGGATAGGAATTAAATTGGTCCCTTTGAATCCAGAACAAGGGGATTCTCATTTGAGGCACTTACGAATAATTAGAATTCTTATTCAAGCACCTAAGCATAATTAGCACACTTAATCTGCATCTGTATCTGGTATCCAAGCCGATTGGACAGGTGAGAACAATGTAGCACTCTATTTTCATGCTCAGTGAATGAGCTACAGATCATTGCTATACATGACATCTCTGCCACTACAATGATAAACCACGAAGAACCTAAGCTATTATAGCTTAAAAAAATCAAGTATGAAATGCAATTTAGTTATTATGCAAACTATGCGTGTCAAATGAGTGTGTCAAATGAGGATATCAATGTTTTATCCTCGAAAATGAAGTTATTCTATACCGCTTTAAAACAAAAAAATCAATTAATCCTGGAAAATGAAAAGGCACTATTTTTGGGATATATTACACATTTACACTTCTACCTTAAAATGTGATCAAATCAATTAAAAAATTAATATTTGGTCCTCGTTCTTCATTACAAGGTGCAATTAAAGATTATACATCAATTTTTTTTTCAGCAGCTCTAACTGACAGAGAGTGAGTTGGGGGCCAAGAACCCAAATGTTTTTCAAAAAGCAACCGAAAAAAGAAAAAGGGAAGTGGGGAAAGGGAAAAAAGAAACACAAAAGAGCAGACCCATAATGAAGCTCTAAGCACATGTGTCTTGTTAATTTCAGTGACCGGTTTACTTTTCAGTTACATGAGAAGGAGAAAATAGCCCAGCCGGAAACTTCAACCCCTTAGACACCTTCTAAACCCTGAATATTATTAGATTCAACTGGTCATCTCGGGCATGTAGTTGAAACTACCACTCACCCAACTCTTAGATACTTGGGTGGGTTACAATATCATATGCCTAAGTTGACAGCCTAGCCTCTGACTAAGCTTTTTGTGGTGCTTCCGCACATCACAATCTATAGTATGGAAAGCTGCAATTAGTTAAGAGGAATAAATAATAGACTAACCTCAGCAGACACTTTTCTTGCCTCTAACAAATCTGCCTTATTTCCGGCAAGTGCCATCACCATATTTGGATTACCTGGAGCCAGCATGAGACAGAAAAAAGTAAGACATATGAAGAGGCAATATGTTTCATTGAAAGAACACTGCTGTGTGCACCACATGTGAAAAGGAAACAGTGATTAGTTCCTTTGATCTGGCCAAGCATCATTGTGTGACAACGTTCAAGTTCGGACTCACCCATAGATGAAGCACTAGTTCCAACCCATCCCTCATATTACTCACCAATTGAGAGTCAAAAATTAGAATTTTTCGCATTTTTTGGCCATCAAATTTTATCGTAATTCTAAGCAGATGAAACCCTCCCTAATCATACATCGCCCAATATTTCTGACATTACTTGAAACTAGGAACATTTAGATACAGCCTTATAGGAATGAAGACAGACAAAGATGGAACTTAAAATGTCAAAGGTACCTTGTGCTTGAAGCTCCTGAACCCACTTTTTTGCTCTATCAAATGATGCCTATAAATGACGAATTGAGAAACTCAGATGTTAGCAGATATTCTGGAAGCAGTATAGAGTGAATTATAAGGATTTGATAGAATCTGGTAAGAAAATTACTTGATTTGTTATATCATAAACAATTATAGCAGCTGCAGCTCCTCTGTAATACATTGGAGCTAGACTGTGGTATCTCTCTTGGCCTGCTGTATCCCATATTTCAAATTTTACAGTAGCATCATTTACTGCTACTGTTTGGGAGAAAAATGCAGCACCTATGGTTGATTCCTACATATAAAATAAGCAAGTTAAGTCAAGTCTCGAGTTCCCAATGAAAAACATAAGTGCAGAAACCATTCGGCTTCACATATCAAATGGTAAACTAAACAAGAACCAACCTGAAATTCAATAAATTGTCCTTTAACAAAACGCAGAACTAGACTAGATTTTCCAGCTCCAACATCTCCAAGGAGCACCTAAAACCAAAAGATACTTCATTAGCTTATCAACGTAAGAGTCAGCACATCAAGTTCATAAACTCACAGTTTAGAAAAGCTACATCATTAGCATAATTTTTTTTATCAGGAACTACATCATTAATGTAAAGCGTATTTATTGAAACAAAATACCAAACATTAAAAGATGGAATCAGTAAAGGGGGAAAGGAGCACAAAAATAGTAGAAATTCAAGATTGGAAGGTACTAATCATGTATGCATATTGTGGATTAACATGAACAACAAGTACGTACTCGAAGAAATAAAAAGGAACTCCAATTCATGGCAAAAGTAAGGGTACTATATTCCAACAACCAACAATTTTGTACAACCAAAAAAGCATCAAAATACTCCATAAGATATCATATAGCAACCGGAAAGAAGAAACTATAACCAAGGTTACTTTGACAACATAGCATCAACAAATAATAACGAAGTGAAAGATCAAATCTTTGCATATTACGGCACAAACTAATTCTAATCATAACCAATTTTACTTTGAAAACATAGTATCAGCAAATAATAACCAAGTGAAAGATCAAATTTAGCACATTAGAGTACAAACAAACCAAAATTACTGAAAATTTTGTCAACAAGGCAAAATTTTGAGAAAGAAAAAAGCCATATCTAATTTTCAAATATAAGAAACCAAAGAGCAATAAATCATTCAAATTGAGGAACTTTTCGTGATCGTTTCCAAAACCCCAAAAAAAGAAGTAAAAATTATATTGGTCATGAGTCCAGATTCTGAACAATTAAAGAGGACCCAGATCACAGATGGCAAAAAGAAAGAATCTTGATGGAATTTAAGCTCAACCCATAAGCAGAATTGATAAATCAAAGATGAGAAGCATACCAATTTGGCGTTCATATTCTTGTTTCCACTGGTAGCCATAGTTGTGATTGATCGAACTTTGGTTGCGATTGTATTGATAAGGGTTCTGATTAGAATTTTAGACTTGACAAAGAAGAGGGGTTGACGTCAAGAAATTGCAGAAAAAAGTTGTTGATGAGATGAAAAGATACCTTTTATTTTTATCTGGAAATTTCCACCTTTTTCCTTTTCTCAAATATATTATTTAATTATAATAAATGACTCATTTATATTATTATCTTGTCAAAATGTGTTATTAAAATAACTTATTCATATTATTTTCATTAATATTAATATTAATAAAAATAATCTTGTAAAATCTACGTTATTAAAAATAACATAAATAAATCATTTTATATAAATATTTAAGTTTTTTTCCATAAAAAAATAATATAGTTATTTTTCTAGCGTCCATGCACTTTCCTTTTTTCTCATCTCCTATGTAATATAAGAAAAAAAGTAATAATCCAACTAATAAGTTTTTCGTTGTGGTGCCTATCATTTAGCCTAAACTTTAATTTGGTCTCTAATGTTTGATATTTTCATTATTCAACGTTTCACATTAAACCAAAGTTCCAACTTCCAATATTCTTATGTTCATATAGTTTCGGTGAAAAGTTTTATGCTTTTTTTTCTATTTCGCATGTTCTAATTTATTTTAAGACGTTGTGTTTATCATAGAGGTAAAAAAACTATGAATTGCACTAATCTAAGATTCATCATTCAAGCGATATTTGATATAATCCTTTCTCATACATGGATGATGGAACTAGAAATATGGAGTGGAGATATGGAATTAAACACGCAGAAATTGCACGATTTTCCCTTCAAATGGGCTGGTCTTTTAATTTTGCCCCTCAAATAAAATTTATGCAGGCATAAATTTTTTACGAAATCTGGCACAACTTGTGAAGGATTCATAAAAAACTTATGCCTCAGAAGGCATAATCAAAAGTGCAAATGACCCAATGTAATTTTACCCAATTTCCTTCCCCGAGGCCCTTTTTTTGGCGTAATAAGACGCCACCTCTTACCCACCAGTTTGACTTTTGTTAGAACCTTCCCAGCTTAGTGTCGGCTCTTGACCAACAATTATTCAAGCAGTAAAAGAAACTAAAAAGTGTAAAAAAAAACAATCAATAATATTATCCAACATCAAGCATATCGAATTAAACTTACATAAAGTTAATAAAAAAAAAATATTAAGTAAAGGAGAGTAATGCAGGTGTTTTGCACTTATCTTTCAGCATCTAAATAATTGTTTAACCTCTGAACATGTTCCCTCTCCCTCCCCCTCCCCCACCCCCCACCCCCCACCCCCACCCCCACCAAACCCAATATCTTTAACTTAATTGCACTAAAATTACAGTTAATACTTTGGTAATGAGGTATCTTCTGGTACTATACAAAGATAGCAAAAAAGCTAGAGTTTTGTCATATCTCCACTAACAAAGGGGTCCGGCTGCTAAGTCACTCGAATAAGTAATACAACCATGACAAAGACTAATGTCATAACAAAGATCAAAAGCCATTGGAAGTATGTAGTCTTGAAACTCCGAGAATAGACGTCCATAGCTCTGGAAGTTGCATGTCCGGTACTTGCCAGGCTATGCTCAACTGCTTTCTCAGTTGAATCAAGTATCTGCATACACATTATATGTCACAACTATGAGGCCAATTTACACAGTGACAACCAGAAACTAAAGTAAATATTCATAACTGGACAAGATAATTCAGAAATCAAGTGAATCCGAACAAATTGAATGTTACAGTGTTTAATTTCTTTTTCACACTGAACTAGTAAAGAATCCTCATACATGTAATTCAGAGTTAGAGTAATGAACACAATATTGTTGTTGTGTGTCCGAAATGATGGTATGAACTAGAATAGTCTCAGTTTCCTTCTACAGGCAACTAATTTATTAAATGATTTGGACACAGCAAGATCATTCTCGAGCCGAAAATTGTTAGAGCTCCTAACAATTTAAGCAAACATTAGGAGTAGGAAAGCCTTAAAGTGATGAGAGATAGAGAACTTACTTTCTCCGTATTTTTGATAGATTGATTCATCATCAGACTACTCTCTTTGAGCTGCCGTGCCAAAACAACCATTTCATCGGTCAAGTCCTCCTGAAGTTTCCTGCAAAAGACAAGACCATCTGATAATTGATCAAGGAGACTCCTGCCCTCACCCCTCCCAGAAGAAGAAAAATTGCACAAATAAGTGATCAATTTCTCCTGCAAAGGAAAAATACCAGACAAACATATACATAATAGCAAAGCATCACAATTGCAGATGAAAAAGTGCCAGTTTAAACTATAATTAAGACGACAAACCTAGTCTGAACATAAAACTGACCAGTTTAAATGATCATTTGCTTCCTCTACATCTAATTTACAACACATACCTTCTTTCTTTATCTCGTTCTTAGCAACTAAGTTGCATCAATTATCAGCCTCTGTTCACATATCATTTCGAGAATTGGACTAGTTTAGTAAATGCTAACCTCAACCTTCAGCTAGCTTTGTCATTTGTGTTCTTTTTTTGGTAAGGTAAGGTAATTCCATTAATGAAAAAGTACCAAGAAGGTACCAAAATTACAAGAAAACCAAACAAAAACTACATTCCCAGAAACTCAAACATCTATAGATACTGGGACAATTTTTTTTTAAATACTGTAAATGCTAACTACAACCTTCAGCTAGCTTTGTCATTTTTTTTTATTTTTTTTTTGGTAAGGTAATGTAATTCCATTAATGAAAAAGTACCAAGAAGGTACCAAAATTACAAGAAAACCAAACAAAAACTACATTCCCAGAAACTCAAACATCTATAGATACTGGGACAATTTTTTTTTAAATACTGTAAATGCTAACTACAACCTTCAGCTAGCTTTGTCATTTTTTTTTTTTTTGGTAAGGTAATGTAATTCCATTAATGAAAAAATACCAAGAAGGTACCAAAATTACAAGAAAACCAAACAAAAACTACATTCCCAGAAACTCAAACATCTATAGATACTGGGACAAATTATCAATCAAACCACTCCTACACCAAAAGTATAAGCCTTTTTTTTACAAGGAAACCAAAAGTATAAGCTTTGTAAACATCTATTCTTAACAAAAGAAATGTGAAGTTTTTTATCATAAAAAAGTCCCCCATTTCTTTCTAGCTATATGTTCCACGTGATGCATAAAGGTGTGGTCCTCCAAATCATCTTAAATCTTCTGTTCACAGCCTGGTTCTGCCAACATTCAAGTAATTGTTTGATTGTTTCAGGCATTACCCACTACACTCCGCAAATGTTGGAAAAAAGATCCCAAATTTGTCTTGTTTGCCTACAGTGTTGTAGTAAGTGATTTGTGGACCCAAAATTTTCTTCACAAAAGTAACATCTACTGCACAAGATGAAACCTTTCCTCTGCAGCCTATTCTGAGTTAGACATGCATCCATGGCTGCAAAACTGCAATCCAGGCAAAGCAAGCTAAAATTTTCTTCATAAAAGTAACATCTACTGCACAAGATGAAGCCTTTCCACTGCAGCCTATTCTGAGTTAAGACATGCATCCATGGCTGCAATCCAGGAAAAGCAAGCTACTTTTGTTGGGGCTTTAGTTTCCCATAACATTTTCCATGGCCCCAGCTTGTTTCTGTAGAAACTAGTTTCATGAGGCCCGTGCTAAGCCCTAACCCAAACTCAAGATATAAAAATAATTATTTTAATTAAAGAAGTATAAGGACAAATAATGTAATTCCTCCATTACAAAATACTTATCACGTTTCATTTTTTTAAAAGTAAATTTGACTAATCTTTGGAGATATTTAAATTGAGTCAGATTAATTTAATATTTTAAGATTAAATTTAGATATTTAAAAAAAGGGCAGCCCGGTGCACTAAGCTCCTGCTATGCACGGGGTTCGGGGAAGGGCCAAACCACAAGGGTCTATTTAAAAATTATAAAAAAATATAAAGTGAAATTCTTTTTATATTAATATTATATAAATCTTAAAACATTAAACAAAGTTCATATAATTTAACCCACCCTCGAAAAGTAAAGTGCGACAAATATTTTAGAACAAAAAAGTAAAAGTAATTTACAAAGCACAAAGATGAGATCCACAAAAAGTTAGTACAATAGTGTCAAAGGGGCCAGGTAAGTTCGTAAGAAAAAAGAATGATGGGAAAGATGAGAATATGTCAGCAAGCAATAACAAAAGCCTCGTGTAGCAACTTACATCACCAAAATAAAAATTCCTTTATTGCCCCTGTGAGGACTACAAAATTTTGTATCCTCCCTTATATAGTTATAATGTATAGTTGCTTTTAACAGAGAACTCTCTTCTTCAAATGTTGTCTAGGCTAGAGACAACAACAACATACCCAGTTTAATCCCACAAGTGGGGTCTGGGGAGGGTAGAGTGTACGCAAACCTTACACCTACCTTGGGAGGTAAGGAGGCTGTTTTTGAGAGACCCTCAGCTCAAGCGAAGTTGTCCAGGCTAGAGAGTCCACTTTAATAGGATCCAGTAAATGTAACAAATAACTAATATCATCCATCTCCCGTGTCGCTAAAATTCCTCCTGCAATGCAGCTGCCGCCCAGAATTTATATAGCACTCTGCCACTGTACACTGCTTATTCAAGGACATGCTATATAAAATGGGAAACTTATCCATCAGTCATTGATCTCCTAACCACAAATCCGACGAAAATCTAATTTTACATCCATTCCCCACCTTCATTCTAGAAAGAATTTGAAACTCGGGCCATAGTTTGACGATTTGTTTCCAGACGCCACTTATAGATGGCCTTAAAATTCTTCCGGGTGTCCAAAAATCTTCTTTACCATATTCTGAGATAATGATCTCTTTCCAGAATTCATCTCCATTTTCATTGAATCTCCACAACGATTTAAAAAACTCCCTCTTGTTATGAAAATTTAAATTCCTTATCCCCAATCCACCACCTTTTTTATCCCTCATTACAAACTGCCACTTTACCAAGTGCATCTTTCCTCTTTCAGAATTTCCTTCCCACAGGAACTGATTTCTTATTTTATTAATCCTCTTTTCCACTCAGCAAGGATAGAGAAAAGAGACATCAAGTAAGTGGGTATCCCATCCAAAACACTATTGATCAATGTGAGCCGTCCACCCAATGATAAGTATTGCTTCTTCCAACGAACTAACTTTTTTAACACACTTATCTATCACCCCCTGCCATATTCTTTGGTCATTCTTTTTAGCTATTAAAGGAAGAACAAGAAATCTGGTCTTTGTTAGCTCCACGCATTATCAATGTATCATCAGCATAGAGGATGTGTGAAATGCTTACCCTATTGTCCCCATTACCTTCAATAGTAAAACCCTTTATCCATCTAATTCTTTCAGCCCTCCCGAGCATCAAGCTTAAAATTTCCATCACCATTACAAAAGTATCGAGAAAGGGGATCTCCTTGTCTCACCTCCCTTTTAGATTTGAAAAAACCAACTGGATTGCCATTAATTAGAACAGAATCTGACAGTAGAGAGGCATGTGTTGATCCACTAGATCCATTTCTCACCAAAATTCATCTGCTACAACAACAACAACATACCCGGTGGAATCCCACAACGTGGGGTCTGGGGAGGGTAGAGTGTACGCAAACCTAACCTCTACCTTGGTAGGTAGAGCGGCTGTTTCCGAGAGATCATCGGCTTAGGACATGCAAAGCAGACAAAATTCATCTGCTACATAATATTAAATAGACATGACCAATTTACATGGTCGTATCCTTTCTCCAGATCCAATTTGCTTACCACTCCAACCTTATCCTTACTCAAATGATGATCAATGCACTCATTTGCCACTAAAGTTGCATCTACAATTTGCCTCCCTTTGATGAATGCATTCTGATTCCCCGAAATCCGTTTGCTAATCACCTTCTTAAGTCTTTCTGCAAGCAATTTATCAATGATCATATATACACTTGCCAGTAAGCTAATTGGCCTGATATCTTTAATTTTCGTAGCTCCCTTCTTCTTAGGCATTAATGATATGAAAGTTGCATTGAAGCTTCTCACAAAATAACCTTCCTGATAAAGGAACTCCACTGGCTTCATTACATCCTCTTTGATAATGTACCAACATTTCTGGAAAAAATACAAATTGAAACCATCTGGCCGAGGAGCCTTATCTCCATTAAACAGCTTCACTGTTTCTTCTACCTCTTCCATGGTGAAAGGCCTTTGCAACCATTCACTCTCTTAATTTGACAATCCAGCCAAATCTTCATCAAACCACTTTGGCCTCCATTCCTTTTTTTCAGTGAAAACATCATAAAATTTTACAATATGTCCCTGATTAAATTTTCATCTTCAACCAATCTTCCATCAATCAATATCTTATCAATACAATTATATCTCTATCGGAATTTGCTTGTTTATGAAAGAAACTAGTATTCTTATCCCCCTGCTTTAACCAAAGACATCTAGATTTCTGTCTCCGTGAGATTTCTTCAGCTTTGACAATTTCTTCCAGTTCTTTGATGATTGAACTCCTTTCAACCTGAATTTGTTCTTCATTTTCTATTTCCCTGCCACCATATCAAGAGCTTCCAGTTTCTCCATTGCCTTTATTTTTCTTTCTTTTAGATTCCCAAAAACACTCTGTTACACTCCTTGAAATCATTTTTCAACATATACAATTTATTAGCAAGTGCCACATCTGGTCTATCAGCTACAACATAAGAATTCCACCATTCATCCACCTTTCATTCTACAAATATTCATCCACCTTATCAACAAAACCAGTATGTTCAGACCACATTTTTTTCAAACTTAAAGTAACCCTTGATCCTTCTCCACTCACCACATTCTAAAATAACGGGGACAGTGATCTGAGACTACTCTTGGTAAAACTCTTTGTTTAACGAATTTGAAATGCTCATCCCATTCATTCAGTATTAAAAATCTATCAATCCTTGTTAATTTGTTATCCATACAAAACTTATGGATTTATAATCTTTCAGCTGCATGGGCCCTTTCTCTTTCACATTAATTCTATGAAAGAATTAAAGCTCCTTCCTATGATGTTGATCAAACCAATTTTCACAGTGGCTCCACCTTTAACAAAAGGCAATTGTCGATTAGTATGAAGACTCCAATTCTTGTTTAAGCAAAAGGTATTGGAGATTGATCGTCTCTACATCACATTGATCATTCATTTATTTTGACGTACACGTGTCAAACGGAGCGTGCCATGAGTGTGGGTATCTCTTGTGGATTCTTCAAACTACACTAAAAATTAGCAAAAAACTGCATGTAACCGTAGCCAAGTCCATAAACATAGAATGGGCAATGGGGCACATAAAACATCAGAGCTAAGAGTCAGTGTAGTATGTACACTTTATGCAATTTCAGAGCACTCAAAGCACAAAAGTTCTAAAGAAACTAAACAAACAAGGAAGAACAGTGAAGTAAAAGATGCTTCTTTTCAGCTCAATCAGATTCAAAATGCCAACTTAACTAGAATGCACCACCTACCATTAAGAGAAAATTAGAAATGCAAAAATTGTAATAATAGCTCCCCATTTTCATTTAAGATGTTAGTTATACAGCATATAACTTATAAGACAACAAAGTGACAGAATTGAACATAGCTCATACAGGCTTCCTTGCTCTGCTCCTCTTATGCTCAGTAAAGAAAAGAAAAAAGAAATATATGGGGTATCTGAAAAGAAAGGATTATCATGCTTCCTTTCTACAGGCCCTGTTCTGCTTAAACTTTAATAGCTTAACTACATTATAAGAGTGCAAATCCACTGTCGCTTTTAATCACACAGGAAAAGCTGTTTATCTTTGGAAGAGATACGCATTGGGAAACCCCTTGGTGAAACGGAAGTCAACAGGCAAAACTGTCTAAATATTAATTTGGAAAAGAATTATAGATAGAACACCTGTGCTTATCAATATGTGTCCGTGCAGCATCATCCAGTTTGACTGCAGTTGACTGATCAGAATCGATGGTTTCTCGAGATCTCTCCTCATTGTTTGAATGGACCCTGATCATGTTCAAGCGAGATAATGATAAGATGGCACATTATAATGGCCATAAATGACAAAAAACAAAATGCAGGTACCCAAATCTTCTTCTCAATCCTTCAGAAGCAGAATTCACACTTTCTGCTGCTTTAGGAGTTCCACTGCTGGAAGTATCAGCTAAAAATTCCTCAGGTGTAAGCACATCAGGCTGGATTTGGTTAAGCAAAAATAACAGATCATTGACATGTTAATCATATAAATAGAGGCAGAAAGAAAAAAAATCAACTGACTACTTGGCTACTTGCATATGTCTATAGTAAGTTGAATTTAATATAAGATCAAAAAAGACACCAGGAGAGAAGATTGAACCATGTTCAAAAACATCGAAAGAATGAAGCATTATGACAACAAAAAACATTGAAAGAATGAAGCATTATGACAACAAAAGTAGCAGTAAGGCCTAGTGAAGTCTGAAAAGCTGAGCACTACTAACAACACATAATAAGGCACTAAACTTCAAGGACAGTCAGTCGATAAAGAAAATGCTAGCTCTTTCATATTCCATCAAAATCAGTAAATTACCCCACTATGAAATGTTTTCTTATAAGAAAGCAAGGTGAATCTGAATGGTAAATCACATGAAATGAAACTAGCTCTCGCATACCATGCGTGCAGCTAACTTGGCAGCAACGGCTTCAATGTTCTCTGCATATTCGTTCACCTTGGCTTTTGAAACCCTATTTTGGGAAAAAACATGAAAATTGAACACACATCAAGCAAAAAGCATCTCGTAAATAAAAAATAAGACCCATTAAGAAAATACACCCTCAAACAAAGTGTTTCAAGAACATTAGGTCATTCTAAATTAGCCTTTAATTTACAGGACGAACTCTCATGAATAGTAATAGAAGCTCAAAGAAAAAAAAGATATAGAGTTACTAAAAGTATATATATAGCTGAAGTTCTAGTTTAAACACAGGAAGACAATATTCCTTTCATATCATTCCTGGTCATTCCACACATAACAAAAGCATCAAAAGTGCAGAAAAGAACTACTTCCACACACCACCAAACGGCCTGCACAAAGATTACTCATACCAGCATCATGGCTTCCACCATAGAAGGAGAGGAAATAGCGTCAATGTACTAAGCCATACTGTCAGGATGCGAAACTTTACTGACAGGATGTTTTCCCACTGAGTAAAAACCATAACTACAGTATGTCCAACTTTAGAGGAAGGTAGGGGAGTTGAGGTCGAAAGAGAGTGACTTTCCCTTTAATTGATCGTTTGGGGGGGGGGAGGGGGGGTTGTTCCACTTTATTACTTAGGACAAGTGAAATGGTTAGGAAGCGTAAATTTAAAAATTATCACTACTGTTGTTTCTTTTACATCAGTTATCTTTACTATTTTTGTTGTCAATACTTTTTTTCCCTTGCCTCTCTACCCCACAAAGGTAGAGGTAAGGTTTGCGTACATCTTACCCTCCCCAGACCCCATTGTGTGGGATTACACGGTATATGTTGTTGTACTCTTTTTTCCTCCGATATTTTCATCAAAACTTTTTAGCTCATGTATTTTTCAAGCCTGTTTTGAAAAACGCAGGGCCTATCGGAAACAGTCTCCCTACCCCACAAAGGCAGGGGTAAGGTCTGGGTACACCCCACCCTCCTCAGACCCACTTGTGAGATCACACTGGGTATTGTTGTTGTTGTTGTATTAAAAGCATCAAGAATATGCACAAAAGATTACATAATCAAGAAGGTTAGAACTCCAACTACTGCAAAAACCTAGTAGGAACTGGGAGTTAAGACCAAAAAAAAAAAAAGAAGGCGGGGACTTTATTTAAATAAGTCACAGAAGGTAAGGAAGCCAACAGTTCTGGAAATTTTTGTAGCAGCATGTAATTTTCTTCAAATTAACTAATTGAAAAAGCATAAAGCATGTAGACCTTGGTAATCCATCAGGATTCCTCTCTTCAGCCAACTGCTCCAGCAGTTCACGCAAAGTGGCAACATACTGTGAAAAATGTAACAAAAGGAAACAATAAATGCATATGCTCATTGAAAGAAAAATTTAGATGACAAAAATTGTATAATTCCCTACATAAGCAATTGCCTATGCCATGATTTTCTGAAAAGCTTTTCATAGAAACAACCTATGCAATAATTTGCAGCTATGTGCACGGACAATTATCAACTTTCACAAGTAGCAACTACGTCAGAGAACATACAACGGAAAGGGAAAAGATCAAATTTCCCGAAACAAATAGAGGTTCCAGCAGAGACATAACAAAACCAGTTGATGCATGTTTGTTCAGAAGATTGCGGAAGACAAGGAGGTATTACTATGACTCTCTATCTCTCATCCTACATCTGATTAAAAAATTCACTGTGTGGATCATGGATGCGCCATCCTGAGACCCGTTTATTCTAGATACAGTGATATAGCAGTACTACTAATCTTAATCACCATGTCGAGATCAGGAAAAATACTTTTGCTCCAACGATGTATCCTTAGAGAACGCAAGTACTCAATACCAATGCGCTAAAGTCCCACTATTAAACCCGTAGAACACTATCATTCCATCACACTTTTACCCAACAGTAAACTAAAGTAGGAGAGTGTATTTAACAAGGGACAGAGTTGACCGGTAGTCCTCTCTCCATCAAAGGCACAATGGTTCATCTATTTCCAATTAGTCCATATAATATTATATAAGGACAGACTCACTTAATCAGTAGCTTTATCTGATATTAACTCGAAGTAGGATAAAGATACATAGCCTTCTTTAAGGATGAATTCGTACGGGTACCGGACAGTGGAAATCCTCGCCACCCTTCATTCTGTTGATGAATCAACAGAGCTGAAGATGCACAAATATTAAAAGCTTCCAAAATACGAAGAAGATGTTTTTCAATGTATATGAGCTCCAGTAAAAAGCACAATTTATAAGTTCTTCAAACCTCTAGTAAAATAATCAGCAAGAGGAAGAGAAAACAAGAAGGTAATCCAAAAAAAACCACTGTTGGTCAAAGAAACCTATTAGCTTCTCAAAGCATAAAATCAAAGTCACAGAAATAAGCCTCTTTTTTTTTACAAGGAAAAATAAAAGCCTCTTAATGGTGCAAGAAATCAAGACTATCAAACCTATGCACTTACATGTATAAGCTTTGCTTGATTTTGCTGCTGTGGTGCAGTTACAAGTAACCTCTTCAAGTTCACTTCAGTTTTGCTCAACCCCATAGACACCCTCTAGGGAACTATCTGTCAATAGCTGATAAAAAAAAATCAAATCTTCCGACCCCGTCTGTAATTTAGCGAAAAACCGTACAACAATATGCAAATTTTCTACTCATCACAGCAAATGTTCTTTTAGCAGGAGCTCTATCATGCACTTCTAGCATATCCTTCGCATTTTAAAATTATAAACTATGGAAGTGAACATAGTCCTAATTTAAACGTTCCATTTTCCTACTTCAAATTCCCCAATAATCACATATTCATAATATTTGTAATTCAAAAGATACTAATAAGTGAAGCAGATTAATAGAAAATAGACGGAAAACTTACAACTTTTATTCTGAATCAAAACATTGAAGTTTCCAAACTTTTGAAATTCGGAATAATCAATTTGCAGGTGACGATCGGAAAGTTGCTGGTTTTCTGGTGGTTTAAAGTGGAGGAGGGTTGTGCCCAAGCTTTCGGCGAAGGGGGTTCCTGCCTTCTCCGGCGGAGGAATAATATTTTTAACTTTATTTTCTTTTCTTTTCATTCTTTTTTTTTCTGATTTTAATCTGAAGAGTAATCTGATTTTAATATTTTAAGATTATATTTTATTACAAACAATATTTTTTATCGATATATCATTTTAAAAATATTTCAGATAGTTCAATAATGTATCGAACATAAAATATTCATTTATATCTTTAAATACTTTAATTTGTCTCTCAAATAATAATTATGTTATTTAATTTTTTATATATAGTTTTAAATTATTCTTTTTATTTGAATTATATACTCCTATTTATTATGTTTAATTACTGATATATTATACACATTAAGATGATGAAAAATAAATCATCTTAATTATTCAGTGTTCATATCTATAGATAATATTTTAATATTTAAAAAAATACAAATTTAGTCTAAATATGGAACACATGTTTTTAATAGCGTTAAAAGAAATCATTTTAATTAAATTAAAATGTATTGATCAAACAAAAATAACTTTTTCATACAAAAAATAACTAAAAGGGGAAAGAGTTATATTTGTAACTGTTCAGTTTGAATTGCTCAATATTACTATTGTTCAATACATCTTTTATCTTATTTACCTCAATATTAGAAAAATCTTGCTTTTGCTTTTGATCTGTAAGGAAACAAACCTAGAGGTAATTTTAAATTACAATAAAAAGTATGTAGATAAATGTAACTTCTTTTCTTAAAGTGTTTGAACACGTAAAATTCATCTGTTTTATTTGATTTGACATGTAAAAACATTTAATGTACTCATAACTCTCGCAATTCGAGTTTCGAATAAGTAGCATTTAACTTCTAAATAACAAAGACTTTATCATTTAAAAAATATTATTTAAAGTACATTCCATGTCTTTTATCTTTCTCCAATTCACATTTGAGGGTGTTTGTGATTTAAGTGTTAACTTGGGAAAAAGAGAGGTAAAAGGTTCAATCTTATAGATGTACTATTCGGAAATTTGTCATGTTTTTTGTTTATTTATATTTTTATCGTCATCAAATCATTTCATATTTTTTTTATATTATTAGATGAGCTATAACATGAAATTGATAAATTTTACAATTGTTAATTATGGTATAACATTACACTCAAATTGGAGCTCTGTTAGGGCCGATAGCATAATAAATAAATTTAATTAAATGATGGAGTAATATTAGACAAAAAAATTAACAGATTTTAAAAATGCTCATTCAAACAATATAAGAGAAATTTTGACTTTTTTCCCATTAGGTAGTATTAGCACGTGTACTCTGTACTATATTTATCATATTTAGTGTTATGTAATTATGATAGAACTAGGATCCTTGTTGTATAAGTATTACACATTATACATCTATATATATTTTGTATTAATGAGAAAGACTCCCCAAGGGAGATTTATACAATTCTACATGGTATCAAGAGCCTAAAACTCAAAACCTAATTCTTTCTTCCAAACAATTTCAGCCGCCGCCGTCGGAATTTTTTTCGTCGATCGTCTCCTTTTTTCTTCCTCTCTTTCACGACTCTTTTTTCCTGTATGTGGCTACCATGTCTGCTCCGCCACCCCTAAAGCTTCCGCATCTTCTACTGTTATCTTTGACGACCACCCTCCCTTCTCAAATCCCTCATTCCATCCGGCGTTTACCATCACAGATATCAAGAATTTCGTCCCTATAATTCTTGATCAGGAGGAGTGTCAATATTCTTCATGGGTTGAACTGTTTTATATTCATGTTTGCGTGTACAACGTGCTTGACCACATTGATAAGTCCATTCCTCGCCCTCTTGACATCCCGACACAACATGGCGTCGTCTTGACGTTATTGTCAAACAATGGATTTATGGTACTATCTCAAAAGATCCACTTCATACGATTATGAAGTCTGGTGCCTCGGCACGTGAACTTTGGGTCTATTTGGAGGAGATCTCAGGATAACAAACATACACGTGTCGTGTATTTGGAAGAACAATTCAACAACACACATCTAGAAAACTTCACCAACATGTCCGAGTATTGCAAACAGTTAAAAATTGTTGCAGACCAATTATCTAACGTGGGGACACCAGTTTTTGACACAAAAATGATTCTCCAACTTGTTGCAGGATTACCGAAAGGTGAATATGACACACTAACAACAATGATCCAACAAGCCGACCATCTTCCTAGTTTCAACAAGGCTCGGTCGCAATTGTTGTTGGAAGAATCACGACGTCCAAAATAAGACGAACACAACCAAAAAGCTCTAACGGTTGACGTTCCCGCCAATTTTGACGGCCAACCACCGTCGGACAGCCACCAGCAGCGGGGTGCCCGCGGTGATGGCAGAGGTGGAAAGGGATGGGGTAGTGGCAAAGGGGGGCGGGCCCGAGGGCATGGTGAAAAGGTCAAACCCCACCAGCCACAACTTCCAGGAATTTGGGTCAGCCTAGGGCAATGGCCCAACACTCTCACTCAGCAACATGTTGGCCAACAACCCTTTCAGATTCAGCAGCAACCAGGCCTGCTTGCCCCAGTTCCCATGTCCCGACAGATGACCCCCCAAGCCCAGCCGCATCCTCATACAATGGCCTAGCCCCATTCGAATTGGGTCAGGCCTTCAGCAGCATGACCATGCAACAACCCGATGATAATTGGTACATGGATACGGGAGCTACATCTCACATCACCCAGACTGAAGGTAATATTGCCAAATTGTTTCAGTTAAAACATCCTTATCCTCAATATATTACTGTGGGTAGTGGTCATCGCATTCCAATTCATGGGTATGGTACCACCTACACCAACCACCTCACCCACCCTTATCCTTAAATAACGTCATGTATGCTCCCAACATTATTAAAAGCTTAATATCTGTACGGAAATTTACTCGTAACAATTCCATCTTTATTGACTTTGACCCTTTTGGTTTTACTGTGAAGGATGTTCGTACGGGGACACCACTCACGAGATGCAATAGCACGGGGGATCTATATCCTTTTTCATCCACCTCAGCTACCAGCTCATGCTCTCCTATATCTCTAGATGCTATCTCTCCGTCAAGTTGGCATAATAGGCTTAGACACCCAGGAGCTCCTGTTTTTAATTTTCTTAGAAACAATAATTTTATTCAGTGTAATGAGAAACTTGCTCAAAATTGTGTGTCTTGTCAATTAGGCAAACATGTTCGTCTTCCGTTTAAGTCGTCTCTCAGTATTACATTTGCTCATTTTGATATTATTCATGTTGATTTATGGACATATCCCCTTACTAGCTTTCTTGGTCATAAATATTATCTCGTCTTATTAGATGATTACTCTCACTTTATTTGGATTTATCTACTAAAGTTCAAATCAGAGGTTTTTGCAAATTTCTTGAATTCCGTATTTATGTCATAACGTAATTTGAAAAATCCATCAAATCTTTTCAATGTGATAATAGTCGTGAATTTAATAACTCCACGTTTCACAAATTTTGTAAAAATAATGGCATATTTTTTCGATTTTCGTGTCCACACACCTCTCCTCAGAATGAAAAAACAGAACGAATCATCCGCACCATAAATAACATGGTCCGTACTTTCCTTTTTCATGCATCTCTTACTCCATATTTTTGGGTTTATGCGGTCAAAATGGTAGAATTCGTCCTTAATATTTTACCCACTAGCACCCTACATAATATGACCCAACCGAAATTTTATACCGTCGGATCCCCTCCTATGACCACCTACGAATTTTCGATTGCCTTTGCTATCCCAACCTTGCCTCCATCGTCCCTCATAAATTAGCACCCCGAACCACTCTATGTGTCTTCGTAGGGTTTCCGTCTAATCATAGGGGCTATCTGTGTTATAACCCGTCCACCCGTCAAATTCACGTCTCACGTCACATCATATTTGACGAAACCATATACCATTTTTCGAACATCTACACCTTTCTTGACGAGTCCGACATGTCCCCCGTCGTCCTCAGTCAGTTACGTCAGCCAACCACCGCAAGTCCGCCACTGCCACCTACCACTGTCATATCCGACAATGTTATTGCATCACCGTCACCATCTCTACCTCAGTCTCACTCGTCGTCGACTACCACTACCTCTGGCAGTCGACACTTCGTCATTGTTCACACTTCTAGTCATGGGAACCCCTATCACCAAATCGTTGTGTCTCTGGCACTAGACCACACCATAGTCGACCCTCTAGTGCAACACCCTTCCTCCCGACTTATCTCCAGTCACCGGCAACCCGAACTCACCAACACCCCACTTCGGGTCCAACCCACCACCATCGCCATATCCGATAATACCTACCCAATGCCCCAGCAATTTACCCATCTGGACACAACCCAGAACCCCGACAGACACCCCCACAACTGCCAGTCGTCCCCAACCAACCACCGACTTCACATCCCATAGATTTGCCCAGATCGTCGTCACCACCACAACCACTGTAACGCCCAGAAATCCCACACCCGACACCCCAGCCCGTCGCCAACACCGGTTCATAATCCCCACTCATTCCATCGCTCAGTCCCCTGAAATAACAACTCTCATAAAATATCGAAAATTACCTCTGCCCCACCCACCGTATGGAAATCCGTGCTCAACACGAGATTTTCAAACCCAAAGTCCAGTTTAACTTGTTAACCCAAACCATTTCACCAATTCTAAAAAACCCAAAATTAGCCAAACTAGACCCGAATTGGAATGCAACTATATGTGAAGAATTTAATGCTTTAACGAAATGGTACACTTGGGATTTGGGTCCTAGACCGGAGGGGGTGAATGTGATCCGATGCATGTGGCTTTTTCGCCATAAATACAGAGACAATGGTGACCTCGAGAGATATAAGGCAAGACTTGTGGCTAATGACACAAATCAGCAGGAGGGTATTGACTGTGGTGAGACTTTCAGTCCAGTTGTTAAATCGACCACTATTCTCATAGTTCTGAGTATTGCTATGGGTAAGCACTGGTCGATTCATCAGCTGGATATAAAGAATGTCTTTCTACATGGGGATTTAAAAAAAACTGTTTACATGCACCATCCATCTGGTTTTATCCATCCTGCAGCCCCTCAGTATGTATGTTGTCTCCGTAAGTCACTTTATAGCTTGAAACAGGCTACTGAGCGTGGTATGATCGCTTTGCATAGTATATCATGCAGATTGGGTTTGTATGCAGCAAGTGTGATAATTCTCTATTTATTTTTCATAGAGGTAGTAGCATTGCATTTTTATTATTGTATGTGGATGATATTGTACTCACTGTCTCATCTGAGTTGTTGAAAAATAAGATCATTGCATTGCTCAGAACAGAATTTGATATGACTGACTTGGGGAAATTGAGCTATTTTTTGGGGATTTCAGTGACTAGATATGCAGACATTATGTTTCTTTGTTAGTGTAAGTATGAAGAGGAGATTGTGTACATGGATAAAATGGCAAATTGCAAGATTATGTCTACTCCAATTGACTCTAAATCAAAGCTTAATGCTTTGGATGGTGATCCAGTGTTAGATCCCACTCTCTACTGGAATCTTGCAGGTGCACTACAATACATTACTTTCACCAAACCTGATAACGCTTATGCTGTTCAACAGGTATGCTTATTCATGCATGCCTCCATAGAGCCTCATTTTACTTCTCTTAAATGCATCTTCGATATGTTAAACACACACTTGATTATGAATTATATCTCTACCCCTCAGCATCGACCAAGTTGTTGTCATATACGAATGTTGATTGGGCAGGCTGTCTGGACACGCGACGATTCACCTCAGGGTATTGTGTGTTCTTGGGGGATAATCTCATTTCTTGGTCTGCCAAGAGACAAGCCATAGTATCCCGTTCGAGTGTAGAAACAGAGTACAGAGGTGTTGTTAATGTTGTTGCTGAGATATGTTGGCTCCGAAACCTTCTTTTGAAGCTTCAATGTCCGTTGCGTGAGGCGTCTTTGATTTATTGTGACAACATATCGGTCATCTATCTATCTCATAATCTGGTTCAACATCAGTGAACCAAACATATTAAGATGGACATCCACTTTATTTGTGAGAAAGTTGCTCTCGGTCATGTCAAGGTGTAAATGGGCGTTCCTTTTATCAGTATGCGGATATATTCACAAAAGGTCTTCTTAGACAACTCTTCCTTGACTTCAGATCCAGTCTTAGCGTCCGGCCTCCTCCCACTCAAACTGAGGGGGTGTATTAGCACGTGTACTCTATACTATATTTATCATATTTAGTGTTATGTAATTATAGTAGAATTATGATCCCTGTTGTATAAAGATATCACATTGTACATCTATATATCTTTTGTATTAATGAGAAAGACTCCCAATGGAAATAATACAATTCTATAAGTAGTAACTTTCAAAAACTTCAAGAATTTAATACTCCTATAATTTAACTAATTCTGAAATTGCACTTTTTTCTATGTCGAGTTAACTTTTTCGTTAGTAGTTTACTGTTTTATAATAACTAATATAAAGTATAACTAGTATATTAGTAGTAATTTTATACTCAATTAAATGATGATACGATAGAGGAATACACTTTGTATGTTTCATTTTATGTAATATTATTTTTTAATCAGTTTCGTAAAAAATAGCATCTTTTTATTTTTAAAAATAATTTAATTTTAAACTTTAAATTTTATTAAAAATATAATTTTTTAATCTCACAAATATTATAATATTTAATATCATAAATTTTAAATGTTTTTCTTTCTTCCCTGAACGTCAATCAAATAAGTTCCATACAATAAAACTTAAAACTATAAATTAGACATGGGAAAGAAAGCTGAACACCAATTGCAGCTCTTCCATGTCTCCCAGAAAAATGAAGTGTACCCAATTAGTGTCAGAAAAGTTGAAGAAAGCTTACACATCCAGCCAATAATAACTGTTTCAATCCTGTGACTGGGAAAGGAAAACTCCAACCTTTTCACCACTACAGCCTTCCACTAAACTGACACCAATAATAGCACATAAATGGCCATTTTGCAATGTCAAGGCCATCCCACATATTATTGGAAGGTACCTTTGACCAGTCCTTTTGCCATGCCCTACACATGTTGCTCACAAACTTTTTTAGTCAGTCTTGTCCAGTACTCTATTTTTCTCTAATATATCTGAAGTGTCAAAGTAAATAGGAGTACTCAATTAAATTGAAAATTATATATGCAGAGGTAGAAAACAACACAACATGTGTACAAAACCAGTAAACACAATAGCTCTTCGAACAGTTCATCTTGACTGCTGCTTTGTCATGTCTTGCCTTCAATGATTCAATTTTTTCTTTGGATTCAGTCCGACTATCCAATAGGGTATTTGATAGCGCTGACCAACACAAATATTAGATAATTATGTGCGCTAGTAAGACTTGAGATGAGAAACAATTTTTGCCGCTATTGCGATTTGAACTATCGTCACTTATGATTTTCAAATAGACGATACTTAAATGTACTGTTTATCTTATTTAGTTGTGTTAGCTACTGCTTCATGTTGTGAGAATGCGTTACCATGACGTATTCGATTTTGTTATCAGCATGTTTATGTTGGAAACTTACCTTTGGCGGGAGTTGCGACCGACCAACTTTAACGGCTTAAACACTAGTGTTACGCTTATTGGAGAATCCGGTTCTTCACACATGCATGATCTACTAAGTACGTAGATAACCGTAGGGCCAAGAATCGTCAAATTTCGTTGAGAAATGAAAGAGATATTGATCCACGAAGTGAGGTATTTGAAGCATGGAAAAGTGTGGTTGGGATCAATTCTCCCTCATCGGTAGAGGAAGAAAGAATTGTTGTGTTTATAAGACTCAAAATTGGTTTGGGGTTTGGGACCCCAAGGGGTATCCCATGTGTTTAAAGGGGGGAGGACCTAGATGTGCTTCGGTTCGAGGAAAGCCCACACGCGCGCCGCCGCCACCCGCCCGTCCGGTTCGCGGGCCGTGCTTCTTCTGATATTATCTTTTTGGGCCAGAGAACTTTGCCAGATGTACAGTTTGGACCAGAATTCTTTCATATGTACAGTTTGGACCAGAATTCTTTCATATGTACAGTTTGGTCCCTGAGGTTTTCAGAAAGTCAAAATTGGGCAGAGTGATCAGAAACGCCACAACACTCAATTCAACCATTTATTTTGGCTGAATTACTCCTCCTATAATGGCCAATCCGTTGCACATCTTCACCATTTATTTTGGTGGTATTACTACCTCCATAATGGCCATTACTTGGCCAGTAATGGCACTTATGGAGGCAGTTCAACAACCCCTCCTTCTACTATATAAAGACCCCATTGTCACCATTGTTGAGCACACTTTACACTAGACGAAAAACAGAAAACAGAACTCTTCTTCCTACAACTTCCAAGCATCATTTCGTTACTCAAAATTCTTCACGGTAGCACTTGAGTTTCCTTTGCTCAATTGTTCCATTGCTGTTTTATCTTGGGAGACAATTGTCCAGGACGTATAAAGGATACATACGGGGCAATATTGTCTTAAAGACATAGTGCCACACTCGACTCAGCATACACAAAAACAGTTCCAGTTTCTTGTTCAACATCTTTGTAATTTCAGTTTTGTTGTTGAATTATATTTTTCAGTTCTTATAAGTCTTAGCAGTTATTTGTAATTTCCGTTTCCTGCACCTTTGTAACCAACAGTTTATACTGTCCATACTGCTTTAATTCCATGTCCGAGTCTGACCATTTCTCTTGCTTTGCCTTGCTTGCTTTGCCTTGTGAATGTGATTATGCTTTGTCTTGAGCCAAGTGTCTCCCGGAAACAATCGCTCTACCTACCAAAGTGAAGGTAAGGTCTGCGTACACTCTACCCTTTCCAGACCCTACGTTGTGGGATTTCACTGGGTATGTTGTTGTTGATACTTAAAGGTACCCGGTGTTGCTAAAGTTGGAGAGTGAGGATTTCAATTTAACCAAAAGGAAATGACTTAAATTGCATTCAATGAATCAATAATGTTACAATCAACCCTTCAACCTGGTATTATATGAGAGGATAGTATGAAACCGCAACATAATCATACTATCCAAGATTGACAAAGACACATGAAGATGATATTCAATACTCATCAACAATGTACAAGCAAAATTGGGAATTAATAACATTGTCTCCAATTATATCTTTAATTTTTTTCTACTTTTTCACCAAATGAGTAAGAAGAAATTAAAGACTAACTTTTTAGGATCAGTTGGTTGGTTTTTTGTTACCAGCCAAAGCAAGGATGGAATTAGCAAGTTTATTAATAGAATCAACAAGTCCATTGATGCCTTCTCTATTGATCTCAGCTTTAGACTCCTCAATTTGTAGCCTTCTCTGATGGCAGCTTAAGAGTTCTCTGTGCCTTTTCTCTTCTCTCTCTTCACAAGACTGAATTGTTTCTGCTATAATTGCAGCACTCTTGGAGATTGCAGAGCCAACTTCTTGTGATGAGTTGTTAATGTCACCATCTTTTGCTGTGCCACTGGTTCCTTCACTCCACTCATTCTTCTTTTCTTTGCTGGTGAATCTGAACGCTCACTGCTATGATCAGGATCTGAGCTATCATACATCTCCAAAACATAAACAGATATATCATATAAAGGAAATTTCGTTAATGCTAATGGTCATAAAATGTCACTAGCTATTACTATAACAGAGTTGAGTGAATGTAACAGTTCAAACAGTCAATGTCTTCCTAGATTGATGTGTTAGATATTAAAATGAATGCAAATAAGATCCATTTCCATCAGAAATTCAACCCCTATCCTTTCCCGCTCCTACCATAAGGGACACATACAAAGAGAAAAAGGGAGAGAAAAAAATCATACACCATTAGTGTAAATAATTTCTAATTTACATTAATATCAGGCCATCCAAATGATACGATGTATATAACTTAAGCTCAAGAAATAAAGAGGCATTCAAGATTGGTTTACAAGGCTGTAAAAGAACAACAGCAGTAGATGATTGAATCTTGAAAGTTGATCACTTGATTAATACTACTTAAGTATATTGTTTCAAGAAACCAAAAAAAAAAGCTTTGGGAAGTACTAAGAATGCTCAAAATCATGAAAATATGCTGCCAATGTAGGAAGAAAGAAGAAAAGAAAAGGTTCAAATAATTATGGAAAACCCAAGAAGGATATCAAGCAAATTAAATCAAGAATATTCAAAATGCAAAATTGATGGGACAAAATACTTTCTCTCAACATGCAATATCAAGTATTATACTTTGCCAAAGTAGACTTTATATTTTAGTGGGGTTCTCTAAAACCAAATTATGAGAGTGGACTTTAAAATAGTACTAGCTACTAGTTAAATAGTGACCATTCACAGTGTTCTGTAATGAACAAAAAAAAAAGTTGGAGATAAAAGTACCTACTGTGGGAAAAGGAACATTAGTAGTGTAGTAATCTGTTTGTGCTACTGTTGTTGTTGTTGGTGGCAGAGGTGTAATTTGAGGTTGAGTAGATTGTTGTTGCAATATGGGAGGCAAAGAAGGCAACAACATGCTTTGACTTTTTCTGTCCACAACTTCAACCAATGCCTCATAAATCTCAGGCAACATATTAGTAGGCAAGTTCTTTTCTTTCCTTTCATTCTTCTCAATCTTCCAATAAGATCTTGTAATTTTTTCTCCACCGCTTCAGCAACTCTTCTTTCATATTCCCTTACTTTCTTGAAATCTCTCATGAGATTATCCCATTTGTCATTACACTGATTTTGGCTCCTCAAACAACCATTTCTCCAACAATAGTCCTCTACCCATTTCCATCTTAGCTCTGTTGGTTTTCCCTCTTGCCTTTTCATTCTCCTTTCATCATCCATTTTCTTTGCTTCTATTAGAACCATTGTTTCTTCTACTGTCCAGTATAGTCCCTAAACATGTTACTACTCCCATCTTGATCACCCACCAATCTATCCATGCAAAAATAACACCAAAGAAATTAACTTTAGGCTAAAAGAAGAAAAGGATGTTCTTTTCTTGGCTTGTTTTGCAAAAGGGCAAGAAAAAGTTTGATTTTTGAGGTTCATGTGTGGTTTTGAAATTTGGAAATGGGAATACTATGAGAAGCAGTGAAGAGGAAACCACAGATATCTTTTAGCTAGCTAGCTCCCCCTCTAAATCTTCAAAAACAATCTTGAAAAGTTTAAAGTTCAAATGAAAGACTAGTGAATCAATGTTGCACTATATACCCACAAAGTTGCACAAAATTAAGAGAAAAGAGGTGATGGGGAGAGGGGTTATGGAAAGAGTTCCATTATAAGAAAAGGCCAAATAGAAATCCATTCAAACTGACATATCCACTGCACCCAAAAAAAAATGGGTGTACTGTGGGAAATGTCTGAACCACAATGAGTTTTTTGTTTATTTTTAATTATACGTTATGTAAATAAAATGAAGCAAGTAAAATGTTATGTAAATAAAATGAAGCAAGTAAAATGTTATGTAAATAAAATGAAGCAAGTAAAACGTATTAAGGAGTTATCTGAACAAGTTATCTTCCTATTAATCATTTAATTGAAAAATCAGTCCCATAATAAATAGAGTTGTGAAGATGACCCGTTTACGGCTTTACACACGTAAGATAATTTAAGGAACCTATAGAGGGGTATGTTGCCATGTTTTCGTAACACTAATCAATCTTTAGATGAGAACTTCACTTGAAAAATAAAATAAAAAGAAACAATTCGTATTCTTTCCATCTCATTGTATGTAATGGTTTTGAATGATCACAAAGTTTACTATCATCTCCGTCTTAATTTATGTGACATTATTTTCTTTTTAGTCTGTCTAAAAAAGAATGTTATTTTTTTATATTTACAAATAATTTAATGTTATGAAATGATTTATAACCACACAAATATCTAAAATTTATTTTGGATCATATATTTCAAAAAAATTCCTTTCTTTCTTACACTCCATATCAAGTCAAATAGTGACACATAAATTGGAACGAAAGGAATACTATATATAAATTTTATTTATTATATATTATTTATGAAATTTCACTGGGTATGTTGTACTTATAATATCAACATCTGAAGTAAATATCAAAGTAATTCATAAGAAATTGTCTAAAACTGTAATTTTGAAAGTTGTGTAAAAATAATAAACATGGTCTGTAAAATTCATATAATCAACCTAAACTTATTTGAAACTAACGCATTAAATTTATAATAATATAAAAATACAATAGTGTTAATATTTGATATGTCGATAAGTATGGTATAAGCTGGGTAGGAGCAAGTACACTTGCACGTAGGATTGGGAAATGGAATTCTTTTTTTTTTTTTGGCGTGGATTGGCCTTCGTTTGAGTTGGTGTTTGATTTTTGTTCCTCAAATCAGATGTTTTTAATTTTTAACCCTAATTCTCATTTATGAAAAATTGTAGGTTAAACTATATTTAATTTGTTGGTCTACGAAATCAGAGAGTCAGGGTTCAAATCCAAACAAAATAAAAAAGAAAAATAGTTTCGCAAGAAAAGTTTTTCATAAAAACTATGCATATTTGGCCAAAATTGTATAGAGATTATGCCACTTGGGGCATAGTTTAGATGTAATTAGCCAGACAAGACATAATTTTAATTTTTATGTACTATATGCCTTAAGGGGCATAGTTTATATGAAACTACATATAAACTACGAAATCATAGAGTCTGGGTTCGAACCCCGACAGAGTAAAAAAAAATTCTCAAGACAATTTTTCATAGAAATTATGCCCAACAAGGCATAGTTTCTATCTAACTTTTTGTGAATAGGTATAATTTCTATTAAAATCTTGCTTTGTAAAACTTTTTTTAACTCTATTGGAATTCGAATTCAAAATTTCAGACATATTTTCAATAATTTTTTAAACTAAGGTAAAAAATTAAACAACACAAATTTGAGGGGCCAAAAATTTAAAAATGACCCAAAATGCGAATTGCCCAATGGAATATATATATATATCACTTGTATCCCACGCGTACTTGACAGATGAAATTAGAATCAATTTTACTTCTCCTTAACTTGGGTCTGAAGCTGCTCTCCAATGGAGTCCTTGTAAGCAATCAACATTATTACTTGTCAGTTTATAGTCTTCACTCACTTATTCTAATCGTTCCATCTTCTATTTCAGGTATAGCACTGGACTTGAATTGGGCAATCTATTGCTAGGATCAGACATATTGAATCATTCATGGGATGCAATTTCAAAGCTTCAAAAACAGACCCTTTTAGAGGACCTATCACTTCCTTTCTCTGTTAAATACCAAATTTATGAATACCCAACAAAGGGTTCTGTTATCGCTTTTATATGCTCACCCAATTATGCTGTGAATCATTTGCAAGAAGAGTTTAGAGAGCTGATTTCTTCAGATGCAATTACATCATTTGACTTTCTTTCCACCAAAAGTAATAGTAATTCCATCTCAATTCATAATGCTGCTTTTACCCTTTTTACTTCTCTTGAGAATGAGCTCTCTCTTCTGAAACAACAGGTACACTGCCTTAATTAGTTGAATTTCCCTCTTTTTTGGCATGTATATTGCGTTGCATTCTTGAAATTTTGAAAATATATCATGTGTTCCATGAAATGAACTTTTTTTAGTCTATTTGAGTAAAAGATCCATCTTGAGTTGATCGTTTTAATTTGTGTTGATGTAGAGAATATGCAGGTTTAAAATCATTAAGGCATCATTCAAAAGGTTTGATTTTGTATGAGAAGACAGTTTAATGAGATTAGAAGGGATGGTTAATTAGAGAATTGTTAATCAGATGGGAAATAAACAAAAAATTATATTGATCAGGTTGAGACTATAGTCGGGATCAATTTTTTGTTAGTTGGAGTATGAAATCAGTAATGAAAAACACTATATAAAAGAAATGATAGTTGGGGTCCGGATTGCTATATCTTCATTAGACATGTAATTAAAGTTTAATTAAACCTTCTTTAGAGGGAGGACCGATAGTAGTAGTAACCAAACACCAGACTAAGGGAGGAAACATACATTGATTGCTCTCCAGCTTATAATTTGCAAATGAAGTGTAAAACTGTCAGCTGGATTATCTCTTATACGTGTAACTGATTCTGGCGTTATGTTTTTTTCTGCTTCGATGTAGTTCACCAGCAACCAACTTCTAATTGTAACTGGACATTCTTTGGGAGGATCTGTTGCATCTCTCTTCACCTTGTGGCTGCTTGATAGCCTTCCCAGATATGATGTGCAGCGTCTCCTTTGCATCACTTTTGGGTCTCCACTTCTTGGTAATAATGGCTTTCAAAAAGCCATATCAGAGCGTCCAATATGGAGCTCATGCTTCTTGCACGTGGTCTCGGATAAAGATCCAATTCCAGGATTTCTGATCTCAGACCATAATGCCTCTGCTGCTACTCCGACCTGTTACATGCCATTCGCTACCTATGTCTTCTGCTCAGAATCAGGTTTCTCTTGTTTCAAGGAACCACAAACGATTCTGGAGTTGTTGATGATAATGAGCTCAAGATGTGCTGAAAGTGAAAAGTTGAATAACTGCCCTCAGGTTATTGATTATGGACATATCTTGGAACAGCTAAAGAACAAAGCTGTTTGCAGGGGAATCTCAGAGCTGCCTGACTCAATAAGTAATCCACTTCAAGCAGGAACGTATCTATTGCTAGAAGCAACTGGAGTTGGAAAGTTACAGGTAAATACACTTCACTGATACTTGATCAAATTGTGTTGTTACCACTTTGACGGTTCAACAACAACACCCAGTGAAAATCCCACAACGTGGGGTCTGGGTAGGGTAGGGTGTACGCAGACCTTACCTCTACCTTGAGAGATAGAGCGGCTGTTTCCGAGAGACACTCGGCTCAAGACAAAACCTAAGCACAGGTAGAGCAAGAAAAACGGTCAGACCCAGGCATAAAATTTAAGGCATTATGAAAATGCTCTAAGTGTTGAAAATTCTGGTATCAAAAGCGAATGGGCCATGCTAGCGCATTTTGAAAAGGAAAGGAACTAACATAGATACATAAGCTAAACACAGTACACTAAAGAACATAGATACCCACTTTGACGGTTCACAAGCATGAAATGTTTGTTCTACTGAAGTACAATGCAAATTGATGAAAGATAAAAACAACTTGAGTCATCCAAGTGCATATACAAGTTGTAACGAAAGAATTATGTTGAAGCATTAAAGAATGCACAAGGTTATGTTTGTTGGTGGGGTAGGATAGCGTTGAAAAAGAAATTAACTCAAGGCAAAAAATTGTATTTCTTGGTTAAATGGGCTATAACACGCCATACACGCAAAGTTACCTTTTTTTTCCGCATTGTTCCTTCTTTTTTTCTGGTCTGCAAATTTCAGATGTTTGCCTCTTAACTGCAACAGGAAAATATTAACTTGAGCTATCTTGCAATGAATATTGCGAAAAGGGCAGAGATTCAGGCCAAACACAAGCAGAAGGTGTTTGATCCCTCCAAAAAACTGAGTATAACTAAAAAGTCCATGACTTACCTTGAATGGTACATGAAAAAATCTTTGGAAGAGGCAGGGTATTATGACAAATATAAGACCAGACGTTCCAGAAGCAGAGACGAGATTGAAAGCACAGAAAACCTAATCAAGCATCACAGAATTTTGAAGCTCTTCTGGAAAAGAATAGTAACTGAAGTGGAAAATTTGCCCTGGAAGGAGGGGAGAACTTGCCGAATGCGTTTGCTTTATGCCGCAACAAACTACCGAAGGATGGTTGAACCACTCGACATAGCTGAGTATTATGGTAGGGGAAAGAAAGATTATGTAAGTCACGGAAGATCAGAACACTATAAACTATTGGAAAAATGGTTAACTGATGGAAATATTCATACATACCAGAGAAGCCAAGCCTCTAGTCTTACAGTTGATTCTTGCTTTTGGGTTTATGTTGAGGAAGCTCTGATCTCTTGTGAAGTGTTGAAGGATGGACAAAGTAGCATACAAGACCAAGAATCAGCTAGAGAAAACCTGATCAAATTTGAGCAGTATGTAATGGACTTGATTAATAACTTCTCGGTGTCTCCTGAGATTTTCTTGCCTCAAAGCAGCTTCATGCTATGGTGGAAAGAATATTGCAGAGTTGTAGGAAATTCATATACTTCACCCTTGACTAATTTTATGAAGGATGACTTTCATAGATATGCTTAGCAAATTATATCTGTATAGGAGATTTGTTCATAAAACATATCCCTAGTTGTAAGATCATCCTTTTGTTTTCCTCATTAGTTGCCCAATAGTTGAGTTACAAAGCAATAGCTCATATGCCCAACTTAAAACTACTTCCTCATTGGTTCTCTTTAATGTAACCTTTAACTTTATAATTTGAGTTGCCTGATAGAATCATAATTAATAATTTTCCCATTAATAATTATGATTATTGTAACTAGTGTAATATCTTATGTATATGGTAGGGAAATTAGAATAGATTAGGAGGCATGATTTTAGCCTATCTTATCTTATCATTACCTTAATTCATGCTTGTAATATTGGTATAATTATCATCTCATTATTAATGGGAATATTATTAATTATGATTCTATCATTGCCAAACATGCTTAATTGCACAATACAGTAAAATTATAGGGGGTTTTGTTTTTTCTTCCTTTTGGTTATTGACAAAGCTTTCTTATAGTTATAGCTTGATTTGAGCTAATAATCCACCCAACCTTTTTGATGGGTTGAACTGAGTTGCGCCAATTTTAACCCATAAATAGACAGTCTCTCATCCAACGAATTAGATGGATCTATTTTTTAGATCAAAATTAACACTCTTACCTTAAATGCTACGTTTTGGACATGATTTACGGAGTTGATTACTTTTCTAGTACTTCGCAAGCATTTGAGAGTTCAACCTTATAAACGAGCTCATCTACTAATTTTATTTCTGCGAGGGACAATGAAATAAGTCTAAAATTACAATCGAAGTACTTAATATTAACACGTCTTACTCATTCAGAAACACAGTAGGCAGCATACTAGAGGTTTCCGGTTCGAGCCCAGAATAAAAGTCGCCTTGTTAGGGAGCGTTACCTCCAAAGTGAAACTTTCCAGCACGAATCCAGATTACTCGAGCTCAAAACGGGTACTAGACACCCGGTGAAACACCCAAAAAAAAAAAAGGAGAAAAAGAGGTAGCAAAATGTTCAAATCTTTTACAAAGAGGTGAAATGAAGCCCAAAATTGAGAAGTAATTCCACAAATTGTCAATGGCCGCTAGATGGTACCGCAACTTATGCTGCACATTTCATAGAAAGTAGTTGTACAGCATCGCAATTCACATTCTTTTAAGTTTGAATTTTTTACAGGAATTGGCTTTTGAAACAAATATCAGGACCCCAGCATTTGTCGTAGCCTAGAAATTGATAGATCTGCACCACCAAATCCATCCATTATCGCTTTAGCTCCAGGAAACTCAGCTCTGGCCGTCGAACTTTTACACATCAACAAAAAGGATATTATTATTCAAAAAAGATATCCATCAATGTGTATGCTAATAACATATTCAACAGCCTATGTAGAAAGAAAATTATCAGAAAGTAAATTAGCACACTAATTTAGCACGAGGGATGTGGTACTAATCTTATCATGGAATCCAGTGACACTTATTCTCACCCACGCAAGGCAGAGGTGGATCCTAGATTTGAAGTTTATAGGTTCCTACAATAATCTCAAGTTAATATGCAACCATAACTGGGTTCACAGTCAAATATACATAGGTATTTAGAGGAATTCTTAATACATATACAAGGTTTGGGCAAAAGTTACTCTGTTCACGTGAACCAAAACTTCTATGCTAGGTCCACCCTTAATGCAGAGTGAGCCATTGTAGCACCTAATCAAAATCTAGCCAATGATATTAAGTTTCACAGCTTCAAGAACAAAGCAGATAAGGAAAATGAAGAAGCCAATGCCACTTATTTTATATTTGATGACAAGGGACCCGCACCCGCTACCCTTCGGGTGCGCACAGGGTAAACTCCGCTCCTGTGAAGCCAATGCCACTTACTTTTCTTACTTGTCCACTACTTGTTCAAAAATAAGAAATCCGGTACAAGTTAGAACTTTTAAGGCAAATACAACTTCATTTTTAACTAAAAGATGATGAGAAAATCAACCTACATCAAGTGCAAATGATAGGTGATAAAATCTAATTTAGAATGATCTAAGCATAATTCAAAAATTACAAAATGAATATAAAAATAAAAGTTGCATAATCTAAAACCAAGTACCAGATAACCTGGCAAAAGCACACCTGCTTGCCAGGTCAAAAGTAGGGGGTACAAAAGCAGCCTATAAATGTACTCAAATCGCTATAGAAGTTCAAGAAGGTGCTGCTCTAGCTTATGGGCCATCGTTTTGTCTAAATTCAAGGGAAGGGCATTCAATAGATCTTTCGGAGAACATGTTCTACAGGCTCCTCTTGACCAGGTACATCATCTTTAAGCAAATAAAAAAGATCCAGTAGCAAAGGTCGCACTTCTATGTGACACTGGGTATGATGTTATTATTATTATTTTTGATAACCGTGGTGGCCGGGCCAGCATGCACGCCCCTCGACTAATTTCACGGGATACCTGCTACCTCCTACCTGCAACAGGTACCAGGTAACTCTGTCCACCAAGGCTACAACATATGGGAAGAAATCACCTAGTGTTTTTGTCTCAGCTGGGAATTGAATCTGAGACCTCATGGTGCTCCACTCCACTGACCACTAGGCCACACCCTCGGGTGCTCAAATCACCTAGTGTTATTGTTGTGCAATGTAAGTGACCAAGCTCCTAGCACGCTGTATAATAAACAAAAACTTTCTTTTTCCATTTCTCTTAGCACTTATACAGCACTTACTACCAAATGTCAAATATGTACAAAGATAAATACCCTTCATATGATTTCTTATGTACATGATCTGATAGTGAGATAGTCTGAGAATGTACTCAACCCGAAAAACTTGCTTATTTTTGATGAATAAGTTTAGATTTTATTGTTTATCTGAGGCATCCAGGAGGTTCAGAATATTACACGACAAAAAATCGAACTCCCCAAAAAAAGGACCTTGACGAAGTTGAGTAAATCCCAAATACGTACAACCAATTTATTGCACAAAAAAAGTAGAAAAACTACAAACATCTATATTTCAATCTAAGCATCAGTTCTTCTTTCCCTCTAGTACTAGGAACCCCTAAATTTCCTTAAAGGACAAATAATTTAATACTGGTATGAAATGAACCTGTATCGTGCATAATGGTTGCATAGGATTTATATAGTCAATCCCAACTAATTTGGGATTTTGGGATATAGGTATAGCTAAATGATTGGATATATACCTACTGTTAAAGACAGAAAGGTATTTCTATTTCATTCAAGATTCTGGTATTTAAATCATTGATTGAAAAATCTACCTGCTCCGGACAACAACGCAAGGCATGCCAATTCGCTCTGCTCCAGCAACCCCAGACAGACTTCCGGAAACAAGCACACAATTGTGCACAGGTACATTGGCATATTCTGCCCCTGCCCTCAATGCAGCCACAACATTCTGCAATCTATATTAGAAGAAAATAAAGTTAAGACTTGACCACATTTACCAGCCACTAGATAGTTGAACTGTTGCAGACCTACTGTGTGCCAAATTGCACTATGCACTCAATACAAATATGCATGAATTTGCAGATAGTCCCCAAATACTTAATATTTTGTCTTCAACTACGAATCAAAGCTCCAAAAGTAAGCTATGTGATCCAGTATGTTCCATGGACTCTAACTGCTCCTTGGACATACCACTGTCCAGTATGCTATGTTGCTCGGACTCTCCAAAACTGATGCCGCACCCATGTCGGATCCTTCAAAAATGCACTACTTTTGGAGGATCCGACACACACCCATCGCCATTTTTGAAGAGTCCGAGCAACATAGCCAACATGTACGGCATTGGTATATGGCTATTTTAACAACAGATTCTTCAAGATACACTGAACATTCAAGGTCACTGTATGAATCCATAACAATATCTAGTATTTGCACCCAATTCCATGTAAAGTCAATGATATTGATTCGTCAGTTGTTCCTAAGATTCAAAGATGCTCCGTAACAAATAGAAAGGTCACCTACTACTACTAGTTTGATCAATGTGATTTCGAGAACCAAGGAATTCACTCAAACATGGCCATGCCAAATAAGTGTAATGAGAGCAAGGATTTTGCATGGATCCTTTAAAATACATGGTAAAACTTGCATAAAATTGGTCTTACTTTTACCAGATAAAAGCCTTCAGCCAATATTTATACCTTTGTGCATGTAACATGGTCCGAAATAGCAACTGAGATCAATAAGAAACTAACGTGTTTATGTGTTTACTATGATCCACCAGAAATGGAGCTAACCTGTTCATGTGTTTACTATGATCCACCAGAAATGGAGAAGTATTTTTTTTGGACCAGAGTTCCTCTTCCTTTTTTCTTTTTTGACAAGTCTCATTGGACCAGAATTAATTCACAGAACATAATTCCTTTTCCCCTTGGGCATATCTCAAAATACCAATAGATACATGAAATCTCCAGCTTCAATTTCAAAACATGTGGGAACAACATATTGGCACCCTCCATCAAGCATCTTCAATTCTATTTGATTGTTGATAAGATCCCCAACCATGTTGGGATTGAAGTGTAGTTGATTATTGATTTTGGCAAGATTAATCAAGGATCTTCATCCAGGTAATATAATGTCATGTGGGGTAAAACTGAAGATGTTATCAAAACAAAAACAAAAAAATATAACAACGAAGAGAATCATAGAACTAACCCTTCACTTGAAGTAGTATCAATGTCGACAGTCAACTTTAGTATGGAAGCAACCTCCTTAGCAATTCTTTGCTCCTCCGCGGAAACTGGCTCAAAACAATATAGAGGAGGTGTGCAGTTTCTTATGTTTAGATATGGTACAAAGAGAGGCAACCAGCTTGTGCCATGAAATTAGCAGATTGTGCAACGAAACTGAACCAGATTATCTGAGGCAATTTACCTGCTTTTCTTGCTTCTTTAGCCAGTTGCTCGCCTAGGTCAGATGCCACCCCTTCGCCAAATACAAGTTGTCCATAGGAACTTCGCTTTACCTCCTCAATTCCAATTATTTTTATCTGCGTCATTTTATCATTTCCAAGCTTCTCAATGATAGATCTGTAGTGAATCAAAGAACTGGTTACTTTTCCATTGATTGGCAGAAAGTAAGCAGTCAAAATTCTTTCACATCAAAACCCAATTTCATATGGGTGGAAACCAAAACGAGTTTTTTGACAGGCGGTGTAGAAGTATCATTAATGTTGGATATTGCGGGAATTACTATACACGCAAACCAACAGTCCTTTCAATAACTAATGTTGCTACATACTTTAGAGATTTTAAAGTTTTCTTGACATGAATTAACACGCAGAATCATTTAGTTTATATGACGACGTTCAAGCAACAATGATCATAAAAAGCCGCAAAGTATATAATCTAGATCCAAGAAACAGAATTTTGTTTATAAAAATGGTGTTCTGGCTAGTTTGCGCACACCTTGACTATTCTACTGGCCACCTACTACACCCCACAGAATAGGTACCAGATAACTCTATCCACCAAGGTGTAGACACATGGAATCACCTAGTATTTTTTGTCTCCGCTGAGTCTCATCGTTTTCAACCACTTCATTAATCACTATGCCACACCCTTGGGTGCTTTAAGAAATGGCAATTTAACACCGGCAGATTCCCAAATCCAACAGTTTTTAGTGTTAGGCATCAGCAATTTGAATCTTTAGATGTTAGAGTAATTTATTCAGTTTCATTCAACCGTATCTCACCCTAAAGCTATATAAAAGAACTTAATGTTTGAAAAATAATCCTTATAAATTCATATTTGAAATGCGAAGAGTTGTAATTAGCAGTAAACCTGACTTGTTTTTCCCCACTTCTACAGTAGGCTGTCAGCATCACAACTGGGACACCTTCTTCACATGCTTCATCAATAAATCTGCAAGTTGCATTGTAGAATTTACTAAAGAAGTATAACAAAAGTAAGAAAGATCAACCAACTAAATTAATAAATACAAAGACCACGGAATCAAACCAACTTTACACCGGGAATCGAGATGCTAAAGAGTTAACCTGACGAATGCTAAATATTCTAATCTGTAACCTCCTTCGGAAAATTATGAGAATTATCGTTGAAAAGTAAACTTTATGGCATTTGAAAATGTTACAACTAAATCTATGAATCAGTGATGTGAGACCATTGTGGGTGAAGGTGTTAAGGGAACGAGGTAGACCTAAAATCACCTATAAGAAAGTTTCTCAAAGGATCTATAATATCTTGGAATCCATATAGACTTGGCAAAAGATTGGGCACTATGAAAGAAAAATATCTATATATCCGATACGTATTTGTTGAGAATATGTTTCATCAACGCACTTTTACTTTATGTCCTATGCTTTTTTAGGAGTTGGATTTATATGTTAGTAGAAAATATAAAGAACTTCGGGTAATTTTTATTTTTATTTTACTTTGCTTAATATTAGCGTGATGTGAATTTAAATGGAGTAACATAGTCAGTGAGGATTCATATAGCCGATCCCAACTTGTTTGGGATTGAGATAGTTGTTGATGTAAACCATTGAGCTTAGCACACAAACTAAACACTCAAAAGTGTCAATGATCCGAAGATTGTTACATGGCAAAAGTCACAATATCTGCACTATAAGCTGGTCTCACAACTGGTGGGTGTGGAAAAATATAGCTCGAGGAAACTGACAGGGAACCATTACTTCTAGACATAAAGCACAAAAGTTGTAGATTTCCTCTGGTGAGTTTGTCCCCGAATTTCTATAGAAAGGAAAAAGAGAGGTCATATGGTAAGGCTCAACTACTTCATGAACCTATTGCATAATTAACTCCACTCTGATACGAACTACCACCAAAACAATGAGGACTGTAACACGGATCTCAAGATGGGTATGACACCAACTCAAATTGGAAAACAATAAATAAGCTAGGCTTCTGAATGGTACCCTCTAAAATTTGCTGAAAATAATAGGAGAAAAACCCGAATACCCCTCAATTTTTAATGAAAATAAACTTAAAACCTGACAGCAGCCTGTAATACTAAGAAGTAAAATCAACACATAAATCTTTAAACAAATAACGGAAACATGGTTCCGAGCTTCGACCATGTGAAAGGAAATCTTTCTCCTCTTTTTACACAGCCCACAAACTTACCCAAATAAAAGAATGGAGTAACCATAAGAGACCTCACTCTGATGCAAGGTAAAAGGAGAAATCATCTGCATGGCTCATAAATAACTGAAGTCCAGACAAGGATATTACTTCATCATGAAATAGATGATCACTTGCGGAGAAAACTAAATACATATAACACATGAGCAAATGAATTTAAGCAAGAAAGACTACTTACTCTTCAACACCAGGTCTTAAAGGTAAAGCTTTTGACATGACAAGTTCATCCAATGCAATTTTCTGCAAGCCATGAACCCATTATTCAGATTATTAATTCAACCAAGATCATGTAAGCAATATTATCTTTAGTTAGAAAAATAATATGAAACCATTCCAAAACAAGTCCAAATAAAGTATTAAAAAGGAACAGGAAAACAACTACTATCACACTGGATGAAACAGTGAGTATAAGGATGAGAAAACACGATAGCAAATTGATTTCAGTAAAAGCTCAAACATTAAACCAGTGCAAACGAAAACAAAAGAAAGGCGCAGGAACAAGAACTATCAGATTGGATATAAGTGTCCATACGTATACTTGAAGACAAAATTGCAATTTGATTTTAGTCACTGGAGCAGAGCTAAGCATGTCAACAGCTCTATGAGATTACCTTATCAGGAATGTTAATTTGAGTTCTTATTTCGATAAAGGCCCTTACGATCTTTGTGTTCGTCTTACATCAATTTGAAGCTCTATGTTAGCCGTTAACAACTAGAGACGTGGAGGCAGGACTATATTCTGCAGAAGTGCAGGTAACATATTGGCAGCTATAGAAGGTTTTACTACTGATATTTAGAATATATCTAACAAAGTGCAAGAGATGTTATCACTATATATTCGACCTATTAAGCTTTACTTTTGATTACATACCTTCTCTCGCAGAACACTTTTCATAAATGTCTCCTTCTCACTCGTGGGCAATGATGTGGGCCAACCAATCTAAATAAAGAACAAGCTTATTCAAATTGGAAGGGCACTTGAAAGACTTCTTAGAACGAATAAAAGACACATATCTATAAACTTTTCCATGTGAGCTTACTCTGTTGAAAAACAAGACCAACATCCTTTCTTCATCACCCATGCTCTTCCTGGGGAAAGAAAGTATTATATGTTTATGTAATTAGTCAAAAAGACAATTTAAGATGCCGTAGACTGAGGTCAAATATGAAACTAAGAAAGTTATGAAATCAGGAAAAGATAGAATTTATTTAAGAGAAATGAAATCAACTATGTAATACTCTCTGATTCAGAAATAATATATGCATGCTTCAACTGAATCACAAAACCTCCTGAACATCATACTTTACAAGATCCTGATAAACTGGTTGGCTCCAATTTGCAAGGTCCAATCCAAGCTTCCGGAATGCTGACATTAGTAGAAGAAAAGAGACATTTAGATTATCCCAGGTAAGCTTGTTTTCTTTTGTTTGTTTTTGTTATATATTAGCTTGAGCACCATATTAGTGCATTCAGTCGTTAAGAATGACTTCCGTAATCATCACGAAAAGAGGCCATTTCAGAAAAAACTTTCCCTTAAAGCATAGAATTTACTTGATAAAAGTAAAAAAGAAGCCTCACCTGCATTGAAGGCTTGGCGGTTGCCCAATCGGTCCACATCCATTAAAACCCTAAACAAATAAAAGTTGTCAAGGAAAGAAAAGTTAAAAAAAAAAAAAAAGAAGTAACTGTAAAATTATAAAATTGTACTAATCTCCCTTGAGAGTCATTCTCATTAATACAAATATATATAATGTGTACAATGGGGAATCCTATTAAGGATCATATATTTAACATAATTATACAATACTAAATATGGTTAAATAATACACATTATACACGTTAACAGTAACTACCAGTAGAAAATGTTGCTGAAAATATAATACGAAGAAAATAAGCAGACAAAAACCTTGAACATAAAAACAGATCATATAAACCCTCCAGGTTAGCATAAGTTCGATATAATATGTTTCATTTCAGCTTTTATCTAATTCAAAAACTGAATTATGCTAGAACATAACATATCAGGCATATTTGATGGTACCTTAACTACCCAATTCACCTTTCCCATACACTCACTCTGTCCCAAACTTTTCTTCTCCATTTGACTTTCAAATGTTAAAATATCAATTTTTCACAATTAAATTTCAAAACTTCACATGACAGTAATTACTTCAAATTATGAGAAAATGTGTTCAATTTGATGTTTGAGAAGTCAATACGAAAAACCTAAACTCATGATAATTACTGTGCTGCACATAAAAACGGAAGAAAAAGTTGTACCCTTCAACTTGGAGAAGAATAGCGAGTTGCCGAGATGGGGTATCTTGGGTACTGCTGTCGAATGAGCTTGACGAATTGACAAACCACCCATCACTGTACAACTTGCCAATGCTAGAATTGAAGTTTCTTGGAGCCAAAAAGGAGGGGAATTGAAGGTGTTTTCTTGGAATTTTGTAAGACTTGTTGATGTAGAAACGGAAAGTGTTGAGAATGGGACATGAAGTTGTTTCCATAGCCATTCACCGCTACAATTGGATTTTACTACTAATAAAATCGCCCCAACACATTTTTCTTTCTGTCACTCAAATACAAGTAAATTATAATTTTTAGTTAAGCAAATTTTACCCTCAATCAATAATCTCTTACATTTCAATCTTCAGAATATTACTCCATCCGTTTTAATTTATGTGTATTATTTTTCCTTTTAATTTATTTAACAAAATAATATCACTTTATTATATTTAACAATTCTTTGAGTTCAACTTCTTACCTGATATATTTAAAATCATATGATCTAAAGATATTTTAATGCATTACACGCATCTTTAATTACTGCAATATTCAAAAGTTTTTTTATTTTTTAAAATTTTGTGCCTAGTCAAATTAAGACACATAAATTGAAATAGAGAGAATAACAAATTAGTAAGAGTTAAACCATGTACTTATGTATCATTTTAAATTTGTATTGTTATTTGAGGGTCAAGTTCTAAAAGTAGTATAAATACCACATATTTCATGTATAAAGGGACAAATAATACATGTTTAGAAATTGAGAAATTAAAGATGTTAGCCATATATTATTCCTACAAGAATTAAATTCAATATTTATCAATAATTGATGGACTAAAAGTATAATTATCCCTTTCCTTTTTGTTTTCCTATGGAACCAATAAAACTATCAAATAAGCAATTTGAAGAAAATTGTGTTTTCGTGCGTTAATGGAAGTACAACTCCACCCGTAAGAAAGAAGTAAGAAATTGTATAAAAAAAGAAAAGAGATACTAACAAATAATTTTTTTATAAATTTAGTTTGATTTAATTTGCTCACTTAATTATATTGTGTTTGCATTATTCTTATAATGTTTTCTCATCTATTATAATCCTGTCACATCACGTGGCAAGGAGAATGGCTAGCTTGAGGTTCTTATTACCATTTGAGAGCAATAAAAAGCAAAAAAAATCTACATGTGACTTTTATTTCAGCAATTAATTGTCATATAATCATATACAATAATTATTTTATTCTAATGGAGTACTTTTTTCTTCTTTGTTACTCTTATTCCTTTGTTCTTCTTTTTGTTTAGCTCATTGGATCTATGACATAAAAGAAATAGATTACAGGCAAGTTTGTTACATACTTGGCTATGCAGTGAATAGTGATGACTGACATTATCCAGCAAACAAAATTGTAGACTTATAGTCATAAACTTCATTTAATTGCACGTTCCTCCCTTCAAATGGGCTGGTTTGTTTCTCAAATGAAACTTATATCTATTGGGCATACGTTTTTTAAAAGATCCAACATAATATTAAATTTCTTTAAAGAATTTATGCCCTAATAAACATACATTCTATCCGAGGGACAATAATTAAAAATCAACACAAAATAGGGACAAGAGTGCAAATGACCCCATAAACTTCCTCTTAAATAATTCAGCCTTTAGCTCATGAGTCTTGGGCTTCTTGTGCTGTTAATTCCTCTCTAATTGCCAGCACTAACATAATTCTGGATTGGACTATTTGGACTCTATATGGGCAATTAGCAGGAAATCACTTATTTTGGAGTGGTCTTTTATTTTTCTCTCTCAAATTGAAATTTTTTAAATTTTTGTCTTTCGCCTAAAATTTTTGTGTTGCGGATTCGAACCTCCGCTCAGGTAAAAACTAAAAAAATCAGGATGACGGCTTTCAAAAGACGAGTAAGGGACGGGGAGAGGAGGCTCTCGAAACCAAACGAGACTAGAAAGAAAAAAAAATCGCAAGATATAGTTTGGAGTTCGCAAGACAGAGTTTGTCTTATTAAAGTAGTAAACTTTATCTTAAGGCGGACATAGTTTACCTTCAGGCATAAAACAAACTCTGCCTTGTGAATCCAAAGTCAATTTTGTGATTTTTTAAATTTTATTTTTAACTAAGCAGGGGTTCGAACCCGAAATTTCAGGATATTTTTGAGCGAAGGACAAAAATTTAAGATTTCAAATTTGAGGGACAAAAATAAAAGATTTTAAATTTGAGGAAGAAAAATTAAAGACCAGTGCCTTTGAAGGGAAATCCGCCAAAAAAAAAAGACTATATACTAAAAGGTGTCCTCCAACCCTTGCAAGCCCAATCAATAGTCAGAAGGATGGATTGAATAGAGGTTGAATACACTTTAAATTTTAAAATGCATTGCTTGTGAGGTATGTTTCCGTGTATGTCTTATAAATTTACCCGTTATTGATTGAAAATTGAAAATTGATATTGAAAAAAATGATTGATTAATTACAATATTAGTTTTGGGATATGTATATTTTGTGGTAATTGCATTGAGTACACATGCAAGTTGGACGAGAAACACAGAAAATGGTGTTTTCAGTGGCATACGGGTGAGTAACGCGTAAGAAACTATCCAATTGAGAGGGAAGCAACAACTGAAATTTATCGGGATCAATGTTACGAGCTTCCGAAATAGTACGGAATCTTCAAAAAATTGATTATTATGAGTCTTGCGACGAATTTGATTAGCTTCTCCTAGAGTAGATTCTTCCTTTTGTTCCTCAGCTACGAGGTGTTAGCAGTCATTTTTCAGATGTTGTTCCCCTCTCAAGGGCATGTTCTTACGCATTATTTACCCGTCCAGATACCACTTCCTGAAAAATTTCGTAATTACCCAAAAAAATAGATCTTTGATTATGAGATTGCTTAGCATATTTGTGGTGGAGTGGTAAGTAACCCGTCATATTTAAATAGCGATTTTACATTCAAGCCTTAGGAATAGGACTCTCCAAAAATTTATACCTCCTCCTAAACACGCAGAAGATGCCCCCAGAGTCTCTCCCCAACCCTTTCGATTGCTTAGGGACTGGTAAGAGAACAAAGAAAAGATAGGTGAATTCTGGCTTCTGCAATACATAACGGCACAAGTGGCTGTTTGAATTTGGATATCAGTTTTTCTCCTTTAAGAAAATTACTGTCGTCCAACTTATCTAATATTACCTAGTTCGTTTTTTTTCCACTTCTGGAATATGATTAGCTACCTATTACATTTTGAACCGAAATCTGTCTTCAAAGGAAAAAAATTAATCAAGTGAAATTTTAATTAAAAATAGTTTCGAATTTTTTGAAAGCCATCATTTGAGGTTAATACTCTGCCGATCCAAATTGAATATTTTAAATTATGTGATCACTTTATCTAAAAGCTCAAATTATTAGGGAGAGAATACATTTATTTTATCTACAACAAAATATCTTTTTCTGTTAAAAAAAAGTCAAAATGTAACATCTTTAGCCAAAACATTGCTAGCATTTCACAACGGTAGTTAAAGGTTTCATAAGATCAGAATACTACTCCCTCGGTTCTAAATAAGTGTTACTCCCTCGATTCTAAAATAAGTGTCACTTTTAGCAAAAATTATGCCCATTAAAAAATTAATAAATACAATGTGGAATTTACTAACTTTTCTTATTTATTAGTAGATGTTTTTTGAGAATTGAGCAATCATTACAATAAGAAAGGTATTTGCCAATAATATTTTTTGTTGACATATGTTGGATGTTATTGCCAAAAGTACTTTTCTTTGTTGCAATAACCTCCATTGCATAAAAAATTCCCAACAACAAATTGTTATTTTTGTTTTCATTTACGTTTTTAGTAACAAAATATTAATTTTTTGTTGCCATTTATATTTTTTATATTGTTGCTAAAATTTTTATGTCAATTATATACTTTCTTGTAGTGAATATTAAAGAGGACTACTTCTTTAATGCTTAGCGCATAGTTGGAAACACATATCAATTTTTATCTTGAATTCCTAATGTAATACTTATTTTGGGACAAATATTTTTTGTTAAGATGACACTTATTTTGAGACGGAGGGAGTATATTAAAAGAACTTAATCCTCATTGGGAATGTGTTTTCCTTGTAAGATTAGGTTTAAAACAAAACACAAAAAAAGGGGAAAAGGATAAAATTAGCTTAGGAAATATCAACAAGAGTCCAAAGCTGCAAATACAATGGAAATTGTTGTTTATTAAAGGCTTGATTCCAAGTATAAAAACTTTACTATTATTTTTAGTTATTTGGCAGATGCAAATTGTCTTTTCCTAAGTGAGAAGCCGGTGAATGCTCAAGCAACAACGTGGTCTATACCAAATACCTTAAGCAACAAACAAGTTAAAGAAACTTCCTTTCTTTAAATTGCCGTCTATAATATATCAAGATGTTTACCAAGTCTTTAGAAACAACAAAAAAGAAGATAGAAAAAGTTAATAGAAGAAAGATAAGATATGGTTTATGTTTGTTGTCTTGCACTTTGAAGTAATCGCCAAAAATAGTCCAAGGAGCATTGTGCCAAAAAGGATTATACCTTGATTTTAAAACAAGTTTTTGTCAATTTATTATGGTTTTACCTGATATAGACAACGTAAAATATATTGTTTATGAAAAATGTTCAAATATGTCATCGAACTATCAGAGATAACTCATTTATGCCACTCATCAATAGTTTGACTCATTTACGCCATCGTCATTGGCTCATCCATGCCATTTTTCATTAACGTTAGTTTTACAATACCAGATATGACACGTGACCTTCAATAGAGGTCCACGTCGTTTAATTATACCAGCCAAATTTTTAATTCCAAATTAATAAAAAATCCGACCCATATACCCGACCTACCCAACCATAATCTAGTCATATCTGGTATTGTAAAACCGACGTTAATAAAAAATGACATAGATGAGCTATTTTGATAACGAAGATGACATAAATGAGCCAAACTATTGACGAGTGATATAAATAAGTCATTTTCGATAGTTCGATGACATATTTAAGTCTTTTTCGTATTTTTTATACTATCATATTATATCAAGATAAACACAAACTGTCCGTTTGAGACTAGTAACTTGAGAAATAAGGCAATAATGTTCCAAAAATGCTTGAAAAGGCTGGTGAAAATTATTTGCATACGGCATTTAATGGTTAAATGTAATTATTTTTTTTAATGAAAATATGGAGAACTAAAGTTGTAATTTAAGTTATATTTCAAGGACCAAGAAGGCAATTTTCTAAAATATTTTCAAGGATCAACAAGGCAATTTCCCCATAAAGAGTTTAGTTAAAGTTCATGTGTTCTAGTTGAATATGAAACATTGGAGTACTAATTTTGTAGCACATTTTTCTCCATTTCCTAAAATGGCAGGAGGAAGAAAGAAACAGAAAGTAAAATGGAGCAAACTCTACACATTCTCATGCTTGCATCCTCAAACTAACGAAGGTGATCCTACTTCTTTTGTTGCTACTGCACCATCAGCTCAAAGTTTCATTGGCCAGCCAGGTTATTCAAGGGTAGTTTTTTGCAATGAACCTCATTTCCACAAGCTCAAACCATACAAGTATCCTAACAACTATATATCCACAACAAAATACAACATTGTCACCTTCTTTCCTATAGCACTTTTTGAGCAGTTTCGTCGTGTTGCCAATCTGTATTTCCTGTTAGCTGCAGTACTTTCTGTCACTTCCTTGGCTCCCTTTACCCCTGTTAGTGTCATTTCACCCCTCGTGTTCGTCATGGGGATTAGTATGCTCAAGGAGGCCATGGAGGATTGGAATAGATTCTTGCAGGTACCTTAAATGTTTTGATTTCTTGACAGTATCATAGTGTCAAACAGAGTGTATTGTTCTTACTAAACATTTTTATTTTGTTTTTTCATGGTAGGACTTGAAGGTGAATTCAAGGAAGGTTAAGGTTCACATAGGAAATGGGGAATTTGTAGAGAGAGCCTGGAAAGAAGTATATGTGGGAGATGTAATTAAAGTTAACAAGAATGAGTACTTTCCAAGTGATCTTCTGTTACTTTCTTCAAGCTATGAAGATGGTCTTTGTTATGTTGAGACTATGAATCTAGATGGTGAGACTAATCTGAAAGTTAAGAGAAGCTTGGAAGCCACACTTAGCCTAGATGGAGATGAACAATTCAGCAATTTTTTAGCCACGGTTCGTTGTGAGGATCCAAATCCAAACCTTTATACATTTGTAGGAAATCTTGAGTTTGAAAATGAATCTCATCCTTTATCTCCAAATCAAATTCTTCTAAGGGATTCAAAGCTCCGAAACACTGATTATGTCTATGGGGTTGTGGTGTTTAGTGGACCGGATACAAAGGCTGTGAGGAACTCCACTAGGTCACCATCTAAACGTAGCCGAATAGAAAGGAAGTTGGATCATGTAATTTATGTCCTTTTCGCCATGCTCACTTTAATATCTATGGTATCTTCTATCGGTTCAACTATATTCACCAAAACTGAAGCTGTTAAATGGTATTACCTTGAGTTGAAAAGGTCTGCTGATTCATCTTTTGATCCATCAAAGCCGGTTGTATCATGCTTGTTGCAATTCATTAGGGCTTTAGTGTTGTATGGCTACTTGATACCGATTTCTTTATATGTTTCAATTGAAGTTGTTAAAGTTTTACAAGCTATGCTCATCAATAAGGACCAGAACATGTATGATGATGTAACAGATAAAGCAGTTGAGGCAAGAACTTCGAATTTAAATGAGGAGCTTGGGCAGGTGGAAATGATTCTGACTGACAAAACAGGTACATTGACTTGTAACCAAATGGAATTTAGGAAATGTTCAATTGAAGGGATTTCATACGGGGGTGAAATCACCGAAATTGATCTTGCAGCATCGAGAAGAATGAAAATCGAGGTGGAGAGATATCGGTTCAGTTTAAGTGGATATGATCCCACTGGTCGAAGCCTAGAGATGTTCGAGTTTTCAATGGCTGATCAACAAGCAGAAAAGATGGTCCTTGGTTTGGAGCAAGGAACGGAAACACCAAATGTAACAACTCCAAGAAATTCTGTTGCAAGAAGAGACTCGGTTATTAAGGGATTCAATTTCAGGGATGATAGACTAATGGACAAACTGTGGATTAATCGATCTAATGTATCAGATATGATGATGTTCTTTCGCGTAATGGCTCTATGTCACACCGGTATTCCTATTGAAGATGAGAAAAGTGAAAAACTGAAATATGAGGCAGAGTCACCTGAGGAAGTATCTTTTCTGATAGCTGCACAAGAGTTTAGATTCAAGTTCTGTCGTAGAACTCAATCTATGATGGTTGTTGAAGAACTTGACCCTTCTTCTGGAATGGATGTTAAAAGGTGACTTTCAAGTTTCAACTAATTTAGTTCAATTTCACTTTCTTATCTTTCAGTTCTCCATTTTTCTCATTATTTAGCACCTTATGCTATTACTTCTAGGGAGTACAAGCTTCTGAATCTGTTAGAATTCAACAGCTCTAGGAAGAGGATGTCTGTGATAGTGAGAAATGAAAATGGAGACATCTTTCTCCTTTGCAAAGGGGCTGACAAGTAAGATGTAATTTCTTACACTACTATAATTGTTAAGTGATCAAACTATTACTAAATTTTCTCGTATATTTCTAAGTCTGTTTATTGTTCCGCAGTATTATTCTTGATAGACTTGCAGACAATGGTAGGACATACCAGCAAGCGACAACCGTGCATCTTTCGAACTATGCAGAAGATGGTTTGAGAACCATGCTTTTTGCATACAAGAAAATTAAGACAGATGAGTATGAGAAGTGGAACTCAGTATTTACAAAAGCCAGGGCCATTATAGGTCCAGAAAGAGAGGACCTATTAGAAAATGCCTCTGAAATGATGGAGAAAGATTTGCTCCTGCTAGGTGCAGTAGCAATAGAAGATAAGTTGCAAAAAGGGGTAAATTCTCTGTTCCTTTATTTATTTTCCACAGTAACTTTCTGAGCTAAAATTCATTAGTGCATCCCTTGCAAAGTAAACTTTCTTTAAACCTTGAAAACAATTCTGCCCAACTTCTTTCAGGTTCCTGAGTGCGTAGATAAACTAGCACAAGCTGGATTGAAGATCTGGCTGCTAACAGGAGATAAGAAAGAAACAGCAGTTAACATTGGGTGAGAACTTACTTTCTTCTTCAGTTAGCAGAAGTATGCAGCTTTTGAAATATTGTCTTATTATTCAAGTAATCTAAAGGCAGCACAAAGAAAGTTCACTCATGTAGCTAAGTCTACATCCTCTCAAATCTTGCAGATATGCTTGCAGTTTACTTCGGCAGGACATGAAGCAAGTTCATTTGACTCTAAGCAAAGAAGCTGAGTCAAAAAATCTCATGAAGGTGAAAACAAATATCATTTGTTTCAAGCAGATAAAAGAATGATGCATTAGATAAGGAGTAAAATAGAATTGGAATTAAGGTAGTCAACTTTTTTTTCTAGTTTTTCAGGTCATGCGAGAGGATATAGTCTGTCAGATTGAAAGATACTATCAAATGGTCATTCAAGAAGACACAAAGGATCGACCTTTCGCCTTGATTGTGGATGGAAGAGCTCTTGAAATTGCCTTGAGCAACGACATAAAGGACCAGCTTCTAAGACTAGCCGTTAGATGTGATTCTGTCATATGCTGCAGAGTTTCTCCCAAACAAAAAGCTCTTGTATGTCCTCATTTTTTTATGCTTAGGGTGTCCTAATGTGCTTCTACATTCAAAGAACAAAATCATTTTTTCATCTGCTTGAGATCAGATAAACAAAATGAATCCTCAAATTCCTAGAAAACTTAATCTTTATAATAAAAAAATCTTAGAAACCTTCATACTTTTTTTTTTCATATTCATGCTTTAGTACACAAGTTTGAATGAGTAAGTTTCTGACTGGAATTTCCAGATCACGAGGTTGGTTAAGCAACACACTGGCAAGACAACCTTGGCTATAGGCGATGGTGCAAATGATGTAGGCATGATTCAAGAAGCAGATATTGGTGTTGGAATCAGTGGCATGGAAGGAATGCAGGTAAATGCTTTGTATCCTTAATTTGTGATTGGCTCCTCATTTTTGGTTAAATCAACTGCTATTAAAGCCTAATCTTTAAACTAATTCTAATTCTGCTGATTACTGAGATTTACAGGCTGTTATGGCAAGTGACTTCTCAATGCCTCAATTTCGTTTCCTGGAGCGCCTACTTATAGTCCATGGTCACTGGTGTTACAAGAGGATCTCCAAGCTGGTTAGAGAAAAATCCTTTCTTTTCCTCCAAGATGAAACTTTTATCCATCCTTAGATGTCAGTGTACTAATAACAAGTTTGTTTTTCGTTGTGATGCTTCAGATTCTATATTTTGTCTACAAGAACGTTGCTTTTGGCCTCACATTGTTCTTCTATGACATCCTCACCACTTCCTCAGGGCAGGTTCTATTTGATGATTGGTACATTGTCATCTTCAATGTCCTTTTGACATCCTTGCCTGTGATATCCCTTGGTGTGCTAGAACAGGATGTTTCATCTGAAGTTTGTCTTAAGGTAAAAAATCAAGAACTTAACCCAACCACCTTCTAATTGTTAGTTGTTACCATTATGCATTGTGAAAGTTGGAATTATTTTCACCCCTAGGAAACATTAGCACCAAAACAAAGACTTCATATGCAACATGATGTGTTTATTTTCGTGCTACTTAGGCTGCACATAATTTAGGAACTATAATTTCTTACAATGGCTTTTCATCAACATTCTAATCACTCTCGTTTGATGTTTGTCATGGAGAAGTTTCCAACCCTTTATCAGCAAGGACCAAAGAACATTTGTTTCAGCTGGAAACGAATCATCGGATGGATACTAAACGCGTCATTTACATCACTAGCAGTCTTTGCAATCAACATTAGTGCACTTTCCCCAGCTGCTTTCAGACAAGGGGGAGAAGTGGCAGATATTGGACACATTGGTGCAGTTACCTACACTTGCATAATCTGGATAGTAAACTGCCAAATTGCGCTAATAATAAACCATTTCACTTGGATAAGCCATTTACTCATCTGGGGTAGCATCATTTGCTGGTACATTTTCTTGTTCTTGTATGGTGTGATCCCACCAGACCACTCTAAAACAGGATTTCACCTCTTAACAGAAGCTATAGGCTCTGCAGCAATGTTCTGGATTGTTACATTGCTAGCTGTTGTAACTTCACTACTTCCATATTTTATTCACATTATTATTCAGAGATCATTCTTTCCTATGGATGATCATTTGATCCAAGAAATGGGGCATTTTAGAATGAATATTATCGATGGCCCGATGTGGTTGAAGGAGCAGCAGAAATCCAAGGAGAAGACTAAAATTGGAGTTTCTGCTAGAGTTGATGCCAAGATTAGGCAGTTGAAGGAACAATTGCACAGGAAGAAAAAAACCAATGTTTAAGTCTGTTACAAAATAGTCATAATTATAAATCAGTGGAAAATATAAATCAACTTTGAGTACTCATAAATATTGGGTTCTTTGTTCTATTGAGGTCTTCATATTATTTAGCGAGCTAGCTCTATACTGATAGAAAAGGAGTTTAGTGTTTACCAATGTAGAGATACTTGAAATGCTATGTAGTATATACATGTAATTTTTGTATTAATATTTTGTTTATGGAAATGGAATATGAACGAAATGGTGGGCTTAGTAGCATTCTTAGTGGGCCTCATACAACCTCTCTAAGACATACCTCTGCATGATGGGAGAACAATGGGGTTGAATCTGGGCCAGGCTAAACAAGATGAAGCCCCAAGCACCAAGATGTTAGCCCAAGACAATATTATTAGTCCACTATTCTAGTTAAGTTGAGTCCCAAATCTGTATTTTGTTCACTATCGATTGGAAACAAATTAGTGTGTGTGGGGTGGTTGGGGTGGTGGTGGTGTTGTAATCAGATAATTTGAAGCTAAAGCGAAATATTATTATAGAGAACATATAAGAAATTTATCATAACATGAAAAATCAATTCCAAAGAAAGTTTTCCAAAGGATCAAAACAACAATCAGTTATTAATGGAATTCCTTGTTGAGTTGTCGGCTTAATCCAAACATCTCAGAGATAGAGAGGTAGAAATTTCTCGAATGAACCGCACTCCTTTATATAGAGGATGATTGTTATAAAGAGGTCCGATCATAAAACTCATTTGAAAAGATAAGGTAATAAAATGAAGGGCATGCAAGTTAGTGCTCTTTTTTTTTCTTCTTTCTCACGTTAGACCTGAAAAAATGTTAATTAAGTGTGATAGAAACTAAGAGTCCACCAAACAGTATAGAGAACCAGGTTCTCTATCTGTTCCCTCAAGCAAAAACAGAAAGTAAATAACACACGATATTTACGTGGAAAACTCCTTGCTCAAGGGATTAAAAACCACGACCTATCAACTAGGATTTCCAACTTCACTAACTGAGTAACTTCATATTACAACCTATTGCAACGTAGGAATGCAACTATTAATCCCTCACCCCTTACAATACATCTATTGTAAGCCCTTTACAATAACTCTATTGCAAGCCCTTTACAATAACTCTATTGCAAAGCTACAAGCCTTGACTAACTCTAGCCAAGAACACAAACCAACAACGGTTGAAATATGTCCTACTATGACACTTCTTAAAAGTAGTGTAGGATTATAATAAAGAACAAAATGACAAAGACTCAAAACAAACTAAAGGACTTAGACATCTTCAGTGTCGGGATCTGGTCCTTCAGATTTCAAACACCTTTGTTCTTGGAAGCACTTGGAGAAACTTGTGGCGGCTGCACTTGTGAGAATGATTTTAGTTTTTCAAGTGTATTCTCAAACCTTGTGACATGTTGTATATATATTGGGAGCATGTGTGAAGAGATATGGATAATTCAGCCCTCGGGACCACTAGCGAGTTGCATCAGTGATGTTGTACTTCTGTCAGTGAACAGCACAGCTTTACAGTTGTAGTGTTGACTGTGCGATGGCTGAGGAAACGGATCGCAGACCAGGTCCTTATTTGGTTCCTCACATGTTTGACAATTCATCAAAACACAAGATGACATAACTTATGAAAGTGAAATTATTTTTATGATAAAAAGAACTATGACAACATAGCTTTACCATATCGCTACCTCTCCTAAGTGTAAACACGGTCATATCAAAAGTACTAAATTTTCGTAACATACTAACTCATTTTGATAAAGGGTAGAATATCATCACTTCTTGTAAACAAAATGAGTACATTAGGCTTATCGCAATAATTTTGCATACAAAATGTACACAACCTAAGAGACAAAAAAGCAAATGGTTGTCCCCCTCCAAATGGTTTCAAATATATTAAGATCAAACATTATGAGCACCAATAGTCTACTTTATTAGAGTGCTGACAATAAAATCATCTTTTTGTTTGCTTTTGTTAAAAAAAACACTTACAAGAAGAGTACTACGGACCCCCCCCCCCTCCAATCCCCATGGCCTCAACATATTTGGTTCAACACATTCCCACTTTTTTGGTTCCTTTATCATTTCTTAACATTTTATTTTTATTTTTATTCTTATTTCTATAGAAAGTAAACTAGTAAAGTAGGTTAGCCTGAAAAATAAGTGGATAGGCAAAAGGCTATTTACAGATAGTTCACTTGTAAGTTGGGTTAGGCCAAAGTATTAATTTTTTGTTTCTTGTCCAATGTCCAATACTACTCTGCTGCTGTAAAACATGAATAATTTAAATTCACTTTAGGAAGTCCCACTTTAAAATAGATAACAAAGGCGACTCTATTGTTAAGGCTCGACAAATAAACCTATGAAAGGATAATAACCATACCCATCATAACTTTTGATGAAAAAATTGCTTGCTTTCAGTTAACCAAGAATATTAAGTTTTGTAAAACGAAATTAAATCATGTATTGGTGAGTTTCTAAATGTAGAACACCTAAATCATAAAAGTTCCAATAACATACGTATATGAAATCTTTTTCTTATTTACTCCCTCCATTTTACTCATTCCGGATAAAAAAGAGTGTTCACTTAGTCTTTAGTTTTTTGTTCAAAAAAGTATTCACTTATCAAATCAAGAAAGAATTAACCTTATTTTTGTAGATTTATTCTTATTAAGTATTATTTGACCAAATTTGAACACCTATTTAATTAGGGACATTTTAGTCAAATTATCTATTGTTACATAGGAGTTAGTATTTTCTTAAGGAGTGTGTAAATGGCTATATGAATACTTATTTGATCGGGAAGGAGTAAAATAATTGATGTTTTACCCTCTAGAAGTTGGTCCAAATAAATTGATGCTTCACAAAATTAGAAGATATTTAATGCTTTTCCCCTAATTTTCCCTTGAAATATTCCAAATTCAATGATAAGTGTCAACCTAAAAAGAAAAGAAAATCATAATTAAAGATATTTTAATCACATTTTTCTTAATATTTAGAAATAATTAAATTTCTTAATCTATGTGCCCAAGCCTAAAACATTAATTATTTGGAAGGGAGTAAAATTTAAAGCTTACTCTGGATAGACACCTTGTCGCCTTGGGTCAGTTAATTTATTATATTCATGTTAAACACTATATTATGATGTTATTTGGTAATATAAAAACCTCTACTACTAAAATATAATTTTGAAGATTTGGTATCGTAAAAAGTAAATTTTATTGGATTAACAAAGTGACTAGATGCATGATTAAAGGGATAAAGCTTATTTTATTAAAAAATACAGTCAAATGACATGCTTGCATCAATTTTTACCTATATGACCAGGGGACATTTTGCACCATCATAGTTATTTATTTTATTAACTTCAAAGTCACCTCCAATATTGTTCTTAGAAATCCACTTGAGCATAACTTTTTGAATTATTTTTTTTATCTTTTGTGGTATAATGGGTAATAAGTTAAAAATATTTTTTAATTAAATTAATGAGCTCCTTCAAAAAAGCAAATGTTTTTCACATTATTAATATTCTTTGCTTAAGGACAAATCAACACGAGAAAAAAGATGGAGAAAATGAGGAGAGCACTAACTAAAGAATGTTTTTCCCCAAAAGTCAAAGTCATTATGCCATTGTCAAAGATAATTCCTCTACCTTTTTGACTTCCAAATTTGGAGCACAAATAAAAGTTCGGAGTTCACGAGATGTCACAAAGACCAAGGAAATGATTGAAAAATTATAATGTTACTGTCCCCATTATAAGTTTAAATAATCTTTTAAATAAAGATAATTTACACCACCTTTTTCATAAACCATTAGTTAGGAAACATGGAAAGGGAAACGAAATAAAGTAATGGTACAAATAAAAAGAGGGAAGAAAAGGAAGTTTCAAGTGTCTTAATGGGGCAAATACTATAAATTTTACTATCGATATACAACAAAAATAATTAGATATGATATTTCTCCTTCTCTTCCTTTTACTTGCCTTTTAATTTCCAAGCAAATGACATAGAAAAGTGAAAAAAATATCCTTCCACCGGCAAACATACTCAGCGAAATGCCATTACAACACGAGGACTTCTCATAGTCACTCATCCTAGTACTACTTCGTTCAAACACGCTTAACTTTAAAATTTTGATGGATTCGGTGCATTAGTGCTGATATGATTTACAAACAAAGTTCATTGACAATGCATTTTACCCTATCAGTGTAATATAACATGTAATAACTGTTGAAAATTTGTCTTTGGCGGGGAGGTGCGTCCACCAATATTTAATGAATTAAACACTAGTGTTTCACATGTTGGAGGCTTTGTCTCTTCTCACATGCATGATCTACGAAGTGAGTAGATGACCGTAGGGCCAATAATCGTCAAATTTCATTGAGAAATGAAAGAGATATTGGTCCACGAAGTAAGGTGTTTGAGGCATAGAAATATGGTGTGGGACAAATCTACCACATCGGTGGGAATATGAAGAATTGCTCTCTATATAAGTCTCTAATGTGGTAAAGGGTTTGGGACCCCAAGGGGTATCCCATGTGTTTAAAGGAGGGAGGACCTAGATGTGCTTGGGTTCAAGGCTAAGCCCACACGCGCGCCGCCACCGCCCGCCCGTCCGGTCTCGGGGGCTGTGGGCTGTGGGGACTTTCTGATATTATCTTTTTGACCCCGAATTACTTAATATTTATAGTTTGGTCCCTAGAGTTTTTGAAAAGACATTTTGCCTATCGTTTGGACTGTTTTTGGAGCATTAACCAGCCATTACTTGGCTGTTAACTACTCCATTAACAGCCCTCTTTCAATGATAATCAGCCCTCTTTCAATGATAATCAGCCCTCCTTCAAGGCCATGAACAACCACACTAATGGCATTAAACCTGCCATTTACAGCCCTCCTAATGGCCATTAACAGCCATATTTTGGGCAGTTGAACAACCCTCCTCCATGCTATATATTGATGCCTCCTTTGGCTCAATTCGTGACTGAAAAAGAAAACAGACAGACACAGAAATATAGCTTAAACAGACACAAAATAGTGAGCAAAACTGTGATGAAAATCAGTGAGGAAAGACTCACATATATACAAGATAAACACAACAGAGACACACTATATACACAGAGACAAAACAGAAGAAAAGATAGAAACTCTTCCTTCATTTTCCATTTCTTCAGCAAGTCGATTCATATTTGTTTTATTCGCCAGGCTCAACCTATTGGCTTTGTAGCGTTGAGATTAAAGTGTTGTTTTATCTTGGGAGACTATTGCCCGCTAACGTAAAAGCATATATACGGGGCAATCTTGTCTTAAGGACAGAGGGCAATCACTCGACTCAACACACAACGTTGTAACCATCCAGATTTAGTTGTTTCTTGATTTCAGGTTATCAAGATTCAAGACACAACAAGCTTGCGGCAGTTTTGAAGATTGATCATTTATTTATCCTTTCGAATACTTGTAATAGTTATTTACTTCACGTACTGCTTTATAAAGTACAATAGAGTACCAACAATTTAAGACAAGATTGTATTGTATTGCTATTAGTGTTCGAAAGATGACGGTCAAAAGTTGTGTGACCAAATCTGAATATGGCTGTGGTTTTCTGCTTGAAGAGAGTGATGATGATGTTGTTGAAGGTCAACATGTTCATGGTGTCACCGCTCCCAAGAGTGGTGGGAACAAGCGCTCACGAGAGGCTAAGGATGTCAACTGGGACAAGAGGAGAAGGCTGAAAATGTGGTTCTATCTTGCAGCAGAAGGCTGAAAATGTGGTTCTATCTTGCAGCAGAAGGCCTATATCTGTCCCAGACAAAGGATCCGAATAATGGTAAGGAGGAAATGGACACTCAGTCCGATGAAGTGACTGAAGTGGGCCAGAATCCGAAATTGGATAAGTAGTTTTTCTTACTTATCAAGAATAAGATTAAATGATTTCTGATTAAAATGACTTAAAGTAAGGAGGAATATGAAAATGTTTTCCGAAGTAATTTATATTCCTTATGCTTTAAAAATCAGAAGTTTAATCTCTTCTTCTTTCCCGTTTAAAGATTGGATTTTGTAAACGATTTAAAAAGATCCATTCTTTTAAGTGTAATTATTAAAAGTGTGTAAAGTATGTTCGCACATACGAGGGAGAAAGATTCACTAACTGTGCGAAAACTATTACCACTCTTAAGTAAGCGCCAAGAATTATCTGGGCACCAATCATAATGGAAGAGGACTAAAAGCTAAAGACGTTGAGCCTGTCATACTATTTGGCAGAAGATCCTTCATAGGATGTTATTAGACACTCAGTCATACAAAGCCTCCGGGCGACTAGAGTGAGGCCAAAATTCCTTTGATATGATGATATTGGACACAGTCATACAAAGCCTCTGGGCGACTGGAGTAGGGCCAGAATTCATTTCATAGGGAAAGTGATGGACACCTAGTAAGGTGGGCCAGAGTTTCCAGGTCTTAAACGATCTGAAGGCCTAAAGAAAGGCAGAAAAGAAATTGGACACTCAGTCTGCCAAAGCAACTAGAGTGGGCCAGAGTATACAGATCAAATATGATCCGATTACGCCCTAACCACGGGCAAGAGGTTGTTCATGTGAAGCAACGTCACCTCTAAAGTAGAAGGGGTTGGAGAGGTTGTCCTCAATAGGACTTCAGGGAATGGGATCACTCTAAGATGATGTAATACATGTCCCAAACATAGTTAAGGGACGTTGTTGGTCAAGCTGGTTTGAGACTAGTCCAACGTGTCTGTAATAACTAAGAATGGTACAGTATGTCTGTAGCCAAATGAATGATATATTTGTAATCCGTGCATCTATGCCATCATAGAATTAAGATACGTTAAATAGAAAGTCATTAAAAACTAGCGAATTTGAGATTGTTGCCTTCTTTTGACATAAACCCTCAAAATTAATGTGAGGTAGGAGAAGAGGCAAAATCATCTTTCCAAATTCCGTCAAAGGAATAGCGAAAGAAGCACTGCTCCTCTAGAACTTAGTCACACCTTTATGGGTGATTTAAAGTTTATACAAAATAGAGGGGGGAGACAAGTACTTTGTGACCTTCATTGATGATGGTACAAAGTATGTTATCCTTTGTTTGTTGAAAAGCAAAGATGAAGTTGTTGAAGCGGATAAGCGCTACAAAGCAGAAGTTGGAAATCAACTAAGCCTATGGATTGCGAAATTCGTAGTGATAGAGGGGGAGAATGTGAAGCTTCGTTCATTAAACGATTGTTCATTTCTCACCTCAGTCCAACGGTGTTAGCCAAGCTCAAAGTCATACGCCAAATTATGTAGGGTGGCTTGGTAAATGTTGGAATACTGAAACGGGTCAAGTTGTACCTAAGACTGTAGATTGCATATCCACTGGATCTGCAAATAACAGTAGTGTTGATCGCCTCTTGGTGTCAAAGAATGTTGAATTCTTTGAAGATAACTTTCTTTGAAAAGGAAAAAGAAGTAATTGCTTAAGGTTAACAAGAACCCGCGAGGGCCTGACTGTCCGGAACTAGACGTTCCGTATCTACAGGACTCGAAAGTTGTTGGCTATCCGGAACTTAATATTCCAGATCTGCAGAACTCAAGGATTCTAGATGTTGAACCGAGACGGAGCAAAAAGGGGACAAAGACTTGTTCCAGGACTTTTAGCTTGTATGGTTGAGAACGAACCATGGACAATTAGCAAAGAATTGTCATCTCCAAAAGCGCTGCTTTGGAAAGAAGCTAAAGAGAGAAATAAATTCTATCATATAGAACCATACTTGTGTAATGATTGATCTTCCTCCGGGAAAAGAACCTTTGGGTTGTAAAATGTGCTCCCCTGTGAGTAGCTTAACATCCAGGGCCATTACAGTCTTGCGTGGCATGGATGTTGAAACAACATTCTCAACCAGAGAGTTGGAAGAAGAGGATCAGAGTTGGTTTGCTGAACTGTTGGGCTTTTTCCTGAACTTTCATTTTGGTCCCTGAAATGTTTACATTTTGGTCCTGAAAGTTTCAGATAAAACAGAAACAATGAACCTGACCACAGAAACATTGACTCTGAAGTTAGAAAGCCAACAGTTGGAGAATCAACAGTCTGAAAGTAAAAGTCATATTGAAACAAAGTCTCGATATGAAAGATATTGGTATCACATATGACATCTGTTACACCTTGTAATTTTAAGACAATAATTAGATGACGTAATTAAGGAGGTAAGATTCGAATCTTGGATATAGAGTATATTTATATATGCTAATCCGAAAATTAGTATACAAGAGGATGTGATTCCGGAAAGATGTTGGTCACAATAAGGGTGACGTTGGATACTTATAGCAATAATTGTATATTCCCGTTATGGAATAGTATTGCATTATAAAATTATGACATTGAGGATACGAGGCTTATGAAATTCTCGGGAATTAAAAAAAGTGGGTTTGAGATTTATTAATTGAAGAACTTGGGGGCCAAAGTGTAAAAAGAAAAAATCAGATTTTTTTTATAAACCTACACTTACCTCTTCATCTTCTTTCTAAACTTAAACAAAAAAAACTCTCCTATCATTCTCTCCTCTAAACTCAGCCGAAAATCACCCTCCACCTATAACCAAATTTAAGGTTTTTATCTCCTCTTCTTAGAGTACATTTTCACCAAAAATTGGAAGTCAAAACAACACCAAAAACAGTGGCAAAACAGCCACTGCTTGCCGAAAATCTGCCCAGAAATTTGAGATTTTTGGGATGAAATTTTGGAAGAAAAATGTGTAGGGATGATGGCTTAACATTGTAGAACACTTGCATGTCAATTGGAGTTGAAGAAGTGAACAAGAAAGGGATAGAAATACGAAAACAGTGAGGATTTTCGGACAAGCAGTGGGCAAAAAATTGTGGACTATTTTGGACGAATTTGAGGTATAAAATTCTTCTTTCTATGATATAATTGGAATGCATGTTGTTAGAATTAAGGTAATGAATTTGTGTTAAGGAAAAATTGGAATTTAAGCGTTACATGTGACCATTTTGGGCTAGTTGCTGATTTGGGACAGATTTTGGTGTTATTGGATTCATTGGTTATTGTTGTTATTATTGTCACTAATTGCATGATGAAATTGAAAGGAAACATTGATATTTAGTTGGAATTAGTTATATGGAAGTATTGAAATACGAAATTAGATTTTAGGAATTAAGATAAGAGTTATGGAATTATGACATGTTGTGGCCAAGAACTTGCATGAAATTGTTGGACATGTTGTGATGTATATGGACTGTTTTAGGGACTGTTTTGTGGTGTTATAATGCTGAAAATTTAGTTACCATTATGCATGTTTAAGTGTGGTAATTGCTAATGTAAGTCCTAAAGGAATAAGGGTGTAGAAAGGTGTAGAAATGCTTCACATTCTACCCTCGTTGTTGTTGGAACATGGACTGTTTTTGTGGGTTGTTTTAATGTGGATTAAGAGGCTAAATTTACATGAGAAGTGGGTGTGTAAATCCCCTTTGTTGTTGTTTTGGTTGTGCCCTTAATTAGTACTTGGTTATTGATGTTATTAGCCTCGTTTGGAAGTTGTGGAAACATGTATAAACGGGGGAAGTGCTGCCCGAATTTTTATAGAATAAGAAGTCGTTATTCGATATAAAGTATGCTAGTAACCATAGAATTAACGAACGTATTACCATTATTATAGGTTGAAGTTCTCTAACGAGGCATATTCTAATATTTGGTGGATTAGTTCGTCTAAAATGTATGTGAAACCCTTACTTCTTTCTTTTGGCATGATTTAATGAAAGTACGGCGGACGTACTTGATTCTTATACAGTTAAATTCCTAAAGAGGATTGTTATGAGAAGTGCCTATGATTTTTCAGCAAAGAGTTTATTATGACATTATTATAATGATTTTATTGAGAGTCAAATGATAATTTTTACTTGCATATGGTTACTCATGATATCTACTCGTGCTAAGTGTTACTACTTCACCTCACCGAGTCCCGGGACGGGTTATGTTCGTGCACATCCTTGCATTTTTCACCGAGTCCCTCACTAGAGGGTCGGGTTACGTAGGATGGATCCATAGATGAGATATGACTTTACCGAGTCCCAGCATGAGCCGGGTTATGATATGATTCCACCGAGTCCCGCATTAGTGGGTCGGGTTACGTTACAGGTATATATATGTATATGGACAAACATTCATATTTTCTTGACTTGACTCTCATTTTTATAAGGCACAACTGACTTTTATGATTTATGGCACAGTTGGATTTGGATCCTGATTTTTATACTGATCTCTTGTTTTCTGTTGGCTACTTATGATCTCTTTTACAACTTTATGTTTTACATACTCAGTACATTATTTCGTACTGACCCCCTTTCCTCGGGGGGGGGGGGGCGTTTCATGCCCGTAGGTACATGTTTTCAGTTTGGTGAACCTCAGGCCTAGGTTCCTACTCAGCAGGTTGGGAAGCTCCTTTGATCCAGAGCTTTGTCATTTTGGTACCGAACCTCTTTTAGACTTATGTTTGTATTTAGGGGCACGACAGGGCCCTGTCCCGTCATATGTCGTTGTCCTTCTTATAGAGGTCTGTAGATAGTTGTGGGTTGTACTTATGTAAGGGTTATAACTCTGTTTTGGTCAGTCATGCTATTGTACTCTGTGTTGGGGTGTCCCGTGTATATATGATATTATCTAGTGGCAGCCTTGTCGGCTTGCCTGTTGTATTGTGTTGGCTAGTTGTGACTCCTCATGAGGCAGGTACATTCGGGGGTAGAGGTAGCCTTGTCGGCTTGCCTACCCTGGCATATGTTGTTATTGCAGCATTACGCTGCCGGATTTCAGACTCATTAGGTGTTAGTTGGATTAAGTGTGACAGGTCAGGATAATGACATCATTAGGGCGGTTAGTCGCGGCCCGTCGGGTCGGGTCGTGACAACATCTTAGGAATTGGATTGCTAAGACATCTAACGGACTGGTCGATAGTTGACAGTCTCGTTGAAGCCACCAATGGATATGAATCATAGAACTGATTGGAATCATGGTGCACCCATAGACAAGGAGCGATATACACAGGTGACATGTAGTTCAATGTATTGTACACACTACAACCGGCTTGGTATCGGCCTACAAACAGATCAATTGAACTAAGGTTCATTGATGATCTTAATACATGATCAATAGAAGGCGTTAAGTCGAATATGACGATATCTGAATTATTCGCTTATCTACGGATTATAGTATTCTGGATGTCCAGCGGTTCTGAGAGAACAAAATGATGCAAACTGGACATCAGATATGAAGAACACCAAAGCCACAAGTAAATGTGTATGGTGGGTCTTGGAAAATCCTCTAAGCAAACTTGCATCGGCCGATTCATAATGGAATCGGAGTTTATCGCTTTATACAAAGCATGAAAGAAGTTGAGTAACTTCACGACTCATTAGAGGACGTCTCTTATTGGGAGAAACCCGTGCCTTCAGCAGTTATACATTGTGGCTAGCCGATCGGCTTCAGGAAGAACACGGATGACGGCGTCTGGACATATCTGTCAGGATCTGTAAGAGACATAAGACCGTATGGCAGTTGATCATCACGGGTGTCACTTCCTTGTTTACTAACTAAGGGACTACCCGAAGATCAAGTGTTCTGCATGTCTAGGGGAATGGGCTTAAAACCCAAACAATACGAACCTTTGAGGTGGTAACCCAATCATACTGATAGGAGATCCCAAGAATTTGATTCAATGGGAAAACTAAGCAACAAAAGGTTCAGTTGAGCGCTTTGGTGGAAGCAAGAAGCACTTCGGATGATGATTTCTGCACGAAAACATGAATCCAAAGTTGTTCCCGCGATAGACATTAAAGTGCTACCTGCATGGTGGGTAAAGGTTAAGCTTCCAAACCTTTAACGATCCTCAAACATTTGAGGTTAAGGTTGGGAAAACTTTTAATGATTCCTAACACTTGTGAAGTGGGGTATAGCAGGATACATTGTAGGAGATCACCTATTTAAGTGCGAGGATGACCGCTTCAAATGAATGCACTTAAGAATCCAAGTGTGTCCACGGCCACAACGGACAAAAACGTAAGAATGAAAACGAATAAGGAGAGTTATTGTGTTGGTATCATTGTCTTGGCTTACACTAAACACTGACGGTTCAAGACATCACGTTCACCGCGCAGTAAGTAAGTCCGATGGTATTCAACTAAAGAAGGTTCAAAGCGGAAGCTACCTCTCCTGATACAATATCTTTTTGCTGAAATATTGCTGAAAGTAGATACCTTGTGTGTGCGCCACAATCTCTCTTTCATAGAGGGGATTGTTGGAAATTTGCCTTTGGCGGGGAGGTGCGTTCACCCATATATAATGAATTAAACACTAGTGTTTCGCATGTTGGAGGCTTTGTCTCTTCTCATATGCATGATCTACGAAGTGAGTAGATGACCGTAGGGCCAATAATAGTCAAATTTCGTTGAGAAATGAAAGAGATATTGGTCCACGAAGTAAGGTGTTTGAGGCATGAAAATATGGTGTGGGACAAATCTACCACATCAGTGGGAATATGAAGAATTGCTCTCTATATAAGTCTCTAATGTGGTAAAGGGTTTGGGACCCCAAGGGGTATCCCATGTGTTTAAAGGAGGGAAGACCTAGATGTGTTTGGGTTCAAGGCTAAGCCCACACGTGCGCCACCGCCGCTCGCCCGTCCGGTCTGATCTCGGGCTCGGGTCTCGGGTCTCGGGTCACGGGTCACGGGTCGTGGGTCGTGGGCTGTGGGGACTTTCTGATATTATCTTTTTGGACCCCAAATTACTTAATATTTACAGTTTGGTCTCTAGAGTTTCTGAAAAGTTAATTTTGGGAGTGACGGAAGGCAGAAACTTTCTACTTACCGTTTGGACTGTTTTTGGAGCATTAACCAACCATTACTTGGCTGTTAACTACTCCATTAACAACCCTCCTTCAATGACCTTAATCAGCCCTCCTTCAATGACCTTAATCAGCCCTCCTTCAAGGCCATGAACATCCACACTAATGGCATTAAACCTGCCATTTACAACCCTCCTAATGACCATTAACAGCCATGTTTTGGGCAGTTGAACAACCCTCCTCCATGCTATATATTGATGCCTCATTTGGCTCAATTCGTGACTGAAAAAGAAAACAGACAGATACAGAAATATAGCTTAAACAGACACAAAACAGTGAGCAAAACTGTGATGAAAATCAGTGAGGAAAGACTCACATATACACAACAGAGACACACTATATACATAGAGACAAAACAGAAGAGAAGATAGAAACTCTTTCTTCCTTTTTCATTTCTTCAGCAAGTCGATTCATATTTGTTTTATTCGTCAGGCTCAACCTATTGGCTTTGTAGCATTGAGATTAAAGTGTTGTTTTATCTTGTGAGACTATTGCCCGCTAACGTAAAAATATATATACGGGGCAATCTTGTCTTAAGGACAGAGGGCAATTACTCGACTCAACACACAATGTTGTAACCATCCAGTTTAGTTGTTTCTTGATTTCAGGTTATCAAGATTCAAGAAACAACAAGCTTGCGGCAGTTTTGAAGATTGACCATTTATTTATCCTTTCGAACACTTGTAATAGTTATTTACTTTCCGTACTGCTTTATAAAGTACAATAGAGTACCAACAATAACTTATTAGTAGTATTATTTTTATCAGATTATTAATTACTCACCCGTCTCAATTTATATGACACCATTTGACTTGACACGAAGTTTAAGAAAAAAAAGACTTTTGAAATTTGTGGTTCAAAACAAGTCTTATATAAATGTGTGGATATAAATCATTTCAAAAGGTTAAATTGTTTCTAAATATAGAAATGTGACATTCTTTTTGGGACGGACCAAAAAGAAATTGTACCACATAAATTGGGACAGATAAAATAATATTTATTATGATCATTTATTTGAAATTACCTTATAAATAACCTGGTTGTACAATGTTTTCTTACACCGCCAGTTCAGAACTTAATTGAGCTCAAGAATTTATCTTAGCATAATAGTAAATCCATGACTATTGTCCTAGTAATTACACAGCTTAATAAATTATAATGCAATATCCAAACAAGCCCTTAAAGTTGCATAGTGTATCAAAAATCATACGTACAATTCATGACAGAGCAGTATATACTATATAGTAGTCAGTACACAATGTTAGGCAGTGGACAGATAAACATTGGAAGACTCAGAATACTAAAATATCCCATCATTAAAATGTGCAAGGATACTAAAAACAATTACAAACTTAAGTTCTTTCTGCTTTGAAATTTGTACAAAATTTTGCTGTTACAATTTGAAAATTGTTACACTTCTCGATTTGTTCCCAATTTGCTGAAGAGATGCCTTCTTAATCTTATCTTGTTCAATGGTCAATAAAGTATTTCGGTCACATTGTACTATCTAATGATTATTCTTAAACAGCAGATTTTTTTTTGGCTCAAATTATACAGTAGGTGTAATATGCTTCTGCAAACGTTACCTACTCTTGTTCTTCGTTTTTGGATATTCTTGTATTTTTTTTATATCTAGCTTCTCGGCTTACGTCAGACTATTTTTAGAGATAGTAGTCCAGGTCCCTCAGTACTACTACCAGTAAATCACGGGTTGCCTGAATGATCGGTGTTTGAGAACAGAGCAACTGATATCACCTATAAGATCCTACCCAAAAGAGAGCAAATTGCTACTACCAGAGTTCGAACCCACGCTACAGGCCTCCAACCGTATTTTAAATTTTCCTCATTTGCCATCCAGCTATGCCCGGGGACGATATTCGTGTATTTCTTATCAAAAAAGGAAAATGGACTGGAGACTTGTTGGTTTCCAACACACAAAAAAAGGATAACTTCAGGTGGGTTTCTTTGTGATTTATAGTCTGATAACTGTTACTTCTAAAGGATGATTCAATTTGTATAAATTTTATCAACATAATAAAGAAAAAAAGATCAAAAGAATAAAGGAGAAGGGTCAAATTTGCTTCTGTGCTATTCGAAATTGTACAATTTTGACTTCCATTATACTTTTGGTTCATTGATACTTTTTCTGTTAACAAATGGTCTCATATTTGACCTTACAATTAATAGAGCTCGAGATTGAAGCGGTGGACTGGCCAAATTCTTAAAGGAAAAATGTCTATATTTACCTCCCAAATTTTACTATAATTTAAAATCACCTTTGTTAAGGGAAAAGTCAAAATGAGATTTTTTTCCTAACAGCGGTACGTAAGATTAGATCAAAGTTTAACAGAGTGCAAAATTATTCAATTCGCGATAGAACAAGAATAAATTTAACATTTCTCCAAGAATAAATCAATGTGATCAACATAAAAATGGAAAAAGAAAAACAAACGGTTAGAACGGAAACACCCCTTTTATAGACCAAATTTGCTCTCATAAATTGTGAACCTAAAGTATCTTAAAACTAAGTTTCCGATAATTTGTCTTCTCACGGCATGGAACTACAATCCTGAATTATTTTTGCAAATTAGTATGGTAAGAGTTGAAATTTTATCCTATTTTTTTTCTTTGGTTACTTTTTTTATTTTTAATCTTTTTTTTGTTTTGTTTTGGGTGGGGTTGGATGGTCGTAGATATTCCTTTCGGATTAAACAAAGTGTCCACTTAACCTTTATTTTTTGAGTAAAAAAAATATCCACTTATCAAATTAAGAAAGAATTAATCTTACCTTTTCATATTTGCCCTTATCTGGTAGGTGACCAAATCTCAATACCTATTTAATTAAAAGAATTTTAATTAAATTAACTATTTTTATCTAAAAAATTAATATTTTCTTAAGAAGTGTGCAATGGCTAAATGAATACTTTTTTTATGGTGAGGGAATAAAACACGGAGAACAAAAGATGCATAAGCGTAAAACATAAATTAAAGGAGCATGATTCTTTTGATATATACATATTAAACATTTGCATTGGATCTATAACCAAAGAGTCCACATTATTAAAAGCCATCCATTTACATTCAAAGAAAGACAAGAAAGATGCCATTACTATTTCCAAAAATTCGAATTGAAGACACATGTATATTACTGTAATTGCAAGAAGCATGCAAAAGGGTATCAGTCAACTAAATTATAAGTGTACGTCGAGTATAATCTTTGGCAGTATTTATCAGACTTTAATTTGTAAGTTGAGCATGATACTTCGAGTTATTTTTCTTCCGAGGAAACATCGATTTCATATTTGAACTCACACTTTGTCGGGAAAGAAAGTAAATTAGCCAAAGGACTGAAAAGAAGGTTAGGTATTATATAATGAAATCCTTATATAGCTCAACCCCTCATTCGATAAATGAGGGCATGGATGATATCGTTGCACTTTTAATTAAAGATTTTGAATTCGACTTATAAAATTGAAAAAAATTCTAATGACAGGCTATAGGTGACGTGAATTTGAATTAGACGAGTTAATGAATACAAATTATTATAATAATATTAATAAATAAATAAAAAGTGAGGTGAGAAAGGAAGTTATTTTTCTTTTCATTTAACTAAAGTAGTAAACCCAGCAATTACTTTCAGAAACATTAGTTACTTTACTTTTTTCTCTTTGCAAACCAAACAAGGAAAACTTCTGAAACCTCCCCTTTTCTTTCCTTTATATCTAGTCTCAAACAAAAGATTAGGGATGTCAACGGATCGGATCTGGATCGAATCCTACTAGATCCAGATTCAGATCCATTTTTTATACCTGGTCGGATCTGGATCGGATCCTACTAGATCCAGATTCAGATCCGTTTTTCATACGTGGATCAAAATCTTGATCCATCGGGTCCATAAAAATCATATCCAAATCCGGATCCACCGGATCCACGGATTGGATCTGGATCCACATGTAAATTTTTTTTGAACTGACAAACGATTTTTACTTAGCTAACAGTTTACTGTGTTTCAATTTTGAAATGTTCATATGAGATATTTTGTTCGTTGTCTCGTTTTGATTGTGACCTATTAATTGAAAATGTTGGACAATGACAATAGTTGTGAAAAATGCTGACTAGTATTTTCACAATGCAGAACTGGCATGTATTTGAAATCTTCACAAATGAAGTGAATATAATTTTAATTACTTGTCTATGAAGATGTTAGTCATTCACTAATATAACATTGATTTTATTATCGAAGTTACCTCTTTATTTTTTGATTTTTGAGTTAACGCGTGGATAAATTAAACTTGCAAGGATGTGCTTAGCAGTTTTAAGAAAATACTTATAAAATTACATTCTAGGTTATGAATATATTTAATAAAAAACGGATCCACGGGTCGGATCTGGACCGAATACGGATCTCAAATACAAGATTCAGATCCAGATCCGATCCGTCAGAAATGGATCTGGGTCCGATCCGGATCCGTCGGATCCAAATTTTGAAGATCCATATCCTATAAAACAGATCTGGATCCACCAGATCCGGACCGGATCCAGGATCCACTGCCATCTCTACAAAAGATCATTCCCCCTCCTTATATATATATATATATATATATATATATATATATATATATATATATATATATATATATATATATATATATTATATTCGTTTATTAAATTTATTTTCAACCGCCTCTTAATAGAAGTAAAACCAGAAAAAACAAAATATTAAAAAAATATAAAAAAGAACTTGGGATTTAAATCAATGCATAAAATTATTCAATTGACTCCAAATAATGTAGTAATTGCTGGGTATTTTTGCTCTATGGTACTTTATAAAGCAGTACGGGAAGTATATAACTATTACAAGTATTCGAAAGGATAAATAAAGATTCAATAATTCATCTAGAAATCTGAAAATTACAATAGAACCACAAAACTGAAATTACAATTTTGTTGAAGACGGAAAAATAGAAACTGGTTTTGCTGAGTCGAGTGTGGCACTCTGTCCTTAAGACAATATTGCCACGTATGTATCCTTTATACGTCCTGGACTATTTGTCTCCCAAGATAAAACAGCAATGGAACACTTGAGCAAAGGAAACTCAAATGCTACCGTGAAGAATATTGAGTAACGAAATGATGCTTGGAAGTTGTAGGAAGAAAACTGTTTTGGTTGTGTATTTTCGTGAGTTGTATAAACTGTTATTTTTCGTGCTCAACAATGGTGTAAGGGGGTGTTTATATAGGTGAGGGAGGGTTGTTTAAGCGCTTCATAACAGCCATTATTGGCCAAATAATGGTCATTATGGAGGTAGTAAAGCCACCAAAATAAATGGTGAAAGACCAACGGATTTGGCCATTATAGGAGGAGTAATTCAGCCAAAATAAATGGCGGCCCAAAAAGATAATATCAGAAGGCCCACAGCCCACGACCCACGACCCGAGAACCCGAAACCCGGAACTCGGAACTCGGAACCGGACGGGCGCGCGGCTGCGGCACGCGTGTGGTCTTTCCTCGAACCGAAGCACATCTAGGTCCTCCCTCCTTTAAACACATGGGATACCCCTTGGGGTCCCAAACCCCAAACTAATTTCGAGTCTTATATACACAATAATTCTTTCTTCCTCTACCGATGAGGGAGAATTGAACACAACACCACACTTTCCATGCTTCAAACACCTCACTTCGTGGACCAATATCTCTTTCATTTCTCAATGAAATTTGACGATTCTTGGCCCTACGGTTATCTACGTACTTAGTAGATCATGCATGTGTGAAGAACCGAATTCTCCAACATACGTAACACTAGTGTTTAAGACGTTAAAGTTGGTCGGTCGCAACTCTCGCCAAAGGCAAATTTCCAACAATCCCCTCTTGAAAGAGATTTTGGCGCACTCACATAGTGCCTTTTCCATTTCGAAAGAATATTTCAATGACCGATGTTGCATAAGGAGAGGTAGCTTCAGCTTTGAACCTTTCATAGTTGAATACCATCGGACTTACTTACTGCGCAGTGAACGTGATGTCTTGAACCGTCAGTGTTTAGTGTAAGCCAAGTCAATGGTACCAACACAACAAATTTCCTTACTCTCTTCTTCGTAATGTTTTGTCCGTTTTGGCCATGGACAACGTCTTAGATTCTTAAGTGCGTTCATTTTGAGGCGGCCCGTCCTCGCACTTAAATAGGTGGTCTCCTACAAGGTATCCTGCTATACCCCACTTCACGAGTGTTAGGAACCATTAAAAGTTTCCCGAAAACCTAACATCAACTGTTGAGGAGCATTACAGGTTTTGAAAACTTAACATTTATCCACACTGCAGATAGCACTTAACGTCTATCGCGGGAACGACTTTGGATTTGGTGTTTCTTTTCAGAAATCACTATCCGAAGTGCTCATGCTTCCACTGAAGCGATCAACTGAACCTTTACAACTTAGTTTTCCCATTGAACCAAATTACTGGGATCTCCAGTTAGTAAGGTTGGGTTACCACTGTATTGGTCCGTATATTTTGGGTTTTAAGCCCATTCCCCTAGACAGGCAGAACACTTGATCTCCGGGTAGTCCCTTAGTTAGTAAATAAGGAAGTGACACCCGTGATGATAAACTGCCCTACGGTCTTATGTCTCTGACATATCCTGACAGATATGTCCATACGCCATCATCCGTGTCCTTCCTGAAGCCGACCGGCTAGCCACAGTATATAACCGTTGAAGACACGTGTTTCTCCCAATATGGGACGTCCTCTAATGAGTCGTGAAGTTACTCAACTTCTTTCATGCTTTGTATAAAGCGATAAACTCCGATACCATAATGAATCGATCGATGCAAGTTTGCTTAGAGAATTTTCCAAGACCCACCATACACATTTACTTGTGGCTTTGGTGTTCTCCAGATCTGATGTCCGGTTTGTATCACTGGGTTCTCCCAGAACCACTGGACATCCAGAATACTATAATCCGAAGATAAGCGAATAATTCAGATATCGTCATATCCGACTTAACGCCTTCTATTGATCATGTATTAAGATCATCAGTGAAACTTAGTTCAACTGATCTGTTTGTAGGACGATACCAGGTCGGTTGTAGTGTGTACAATACATTGAACTACACATGACCTGTGCATATCGCACCTTGTCTGTGGGTGCACCATAATTCCAATCAGTTCTATGATTCATATCCATTGGTGGCTTCAACGAGACTGTCAACTATCAACCAGTCCGTTAGATGTCTTAGAAATCCAATTCCTAAGATGTCATCTGTGATAACCATATCTTTCATATCGAGACTTTGTTTCAATATGACTTTTACTTTCAGACAGTTGATTCTCCAACTGTTGGCTTTCTAACTTCAGGGTCAATGTTTCTGTGGTCAGATTCATTATTTCTGTTTTATCTGAAACTTTCAGGACCAAAATGTAAATATTTCAGGGACCAAGATGAAAGTTCAGGAAGAAGCCCAACAGTACAGAACACCAACTCTGATTCTCTTCTTCCAACTCTCCGGTTGGGAAGGCTGTTTCAACATTCATGCCACGCAAGACTGCAATGGCCCATGATGTTAAGCTACTCCAGGGGAACACATGTACAAGTAGCCGAGGCTTTGAACTCGTCAGTAGATCCATCTACTTTGTACTCACTTTTGAGTATCATTTTTCACAACCCAAAGGTTCTTTTCCCGGAGGAAGATCAACCATTACGTAAGTATCGTTCTATATGATGGAATATATTTCTCTCTTTAGCTTCTTTCCAAAGCAGCGCTTTTGGAGATAACAATTATTTGTTAATTGTACATGGTTCGTTCTTAACCATACAAGCTAGAAGGACTGGAACAAGTCTTTGTCCCCTCTTTGCTCCGTCTTGGTTCAACATCTAGAATCCCTGAGTTCTGCAGATTTGGAATATTAAGTTCAGGATAGCCAGCAACTTTCGAGTCCTGTAGATACGGAACGTCTAGTTCCGGATAGTCAGGCCCTCGTCGGTTCTTGTTAACCTTGAGCAATTACTCCTTTTTCCTTTTCAAGGAAAGTTATCTTATAAGAATTCAGCATTCTTTGATGCCAAGAGGCGATAAGTACTACTGTTATTTACAGATCCAGTGGATATGCAATCTACAGTCTTAGGTCGAACTTGACCTGTTTCGGTAGTCCAACTTCTACCAAGCCACCCCACATCACAACTTTTGTATGTGAGATCATTTCCATGTCTCACACGGAGAGTTATTCTTATCCTTATGCGGAGTTCTGTTGAGAATCGCATTAGCGGTAAGGATCGCCTTGCCCCACATAATTTAGGCGTACGGGTTTGCGCTTGGCTAACACCGTTAGACTGAGGTGAGTAATGAACAGTCGTTTAATGAACGATGCTTCACATTCTCCCCCTCTATCGCTATGAATTTCGCAATCCATAGGCTTAGTTGATTTCCAACTTCTGCTTTGTAGCGCTTGTCCGCTTCAACAACTTCATCTTTGCTGTTCAACAAACAAAGGATTTCATACGTTGTACCATCATCAATGAAGATCACAACGTATTTATCTCTCCCTTCTATTTTGTTTAAACTTCAAATCACTCAAGTAGGTGTGACTAAGTTCTAGAGGAGCGGTGCTTCTTTCGCTATTCCCTTGACGGAATTTTGGAAAGGTGATTTTGCCTCTTCGCGTACCTCACATTCATTTTGAGGGTTTATGTCGAAAGAAGGCAACGATCTCAACTTCGCTAGCTTTTGAATGACTTGCTATTTAACGTGTCTTAATCTATGATGGCATAGGTGCACGGATTACAAATATATCATTCATTCGGCTAAAGACGTACTGTACCATTCTTAGTTATTACAGACCTGTTGGACTAATCTCAAACCAGCTTGACCAACAGCGTCCCTTAAACCAAGTTAGGAATCTGTAACACCTCTTTTTAGAGTGATCTCATTCCTTGAAGTCCTATTGAGGACAACCTCTCCAACCCCTTCTACTTTAGAGGTGGTGTTGCTTCACATGAACAACCTCTTGCCCGTGGTTAGGGCGTAACCAGATCATATGTGATTTGGATACTCTGGCTCACTGCAGTTGCTTTGCAGACTGAGTGTCCAATTTCTTTTCTGCCTTTCTTTAGGCCTTCAGATCATTTCAGACCTGGAAACTCTGGCCCACCTTGCTAGGTGTCTGTTACTTTTCCTATGAAATGAATTCTGGCCCACTACAGTCGCCCGGAGGCTTTATATGACTGAGTGTCCAATATCATCATATCAAAGGAATTTTGGCCCACTCCAGTCACCCGGAGGCTTTGTATGACTGAGTGTCCAATATCATCCAATCAAAGGAATTTTGGCCCACTCCAGTCGCCCGGAGGCTTTGCATGACTGAGTGTCCAATATCATCCTATGAAGGATCTTCTGCCAAATAATATGACAGGCTTAACGTCATTAACTTTTAGACTTCTTCCGTTATGATTGGTGCCCAGATAATTCTTGGCGCTTACTTAAGTGTGGTAACAGTTTTCGCACAGTCAATGGATCTTTCTCCCTCGTATGTGCGAACATACTTTACACACTTTAATAATTACATTTAAAAGAACGGATCTTCTTAAGTCGTTTACAAAATCCAATCTTTAAACGGAAAAGAAGATGAGATTAAACTTCTGATTTGTTAAAGCGTAAGGAATATAAATTATTTTCATATTCCTCCTTACTTTAATCTATTTTAATCAGACATCATTTAAATCTTAATTCTTGACAAGTAAGAAACATACTTATCATTTAATCTTTATTCTTGACAAGTAAGAAAAATACTTATCCCAATTTCGGATTTTGGCTCACTTCAGTCACTTCATCAGACTGAGTGTCCATTTCCTTCTCACCATTATTCGGATCTTTTGTCTGGGACAGATATAGGCCTTCTGCTGCAAGATAGAATAACATCTTCAGTCTTCTCCTCTTGTCCCAGTTGACATCCTCAGGCTCTCGTGAGCGCTTGTTCCCACCAGTCTTGGTAGTGGTGACACCACGAACACGTTCATCATCATCACTCTCTTCTACCAGAAAACCATTGCCATATCCAGATTTGGTCACACAACTTTTGACCGACATCTTTCGAACACTAATAGTAATACTATACAAATATTGTCTTAAGTTATTGGGTATTTTTGCTCTATGATACTTTATAAAGCAGTACGGGAAGTATATAACTATTACAAGTATTCGAAAGGATAAATAAAGATTCAATAATTCATCTAGAAATCTGAAAATTACAATAGAACCACAAAACTGAAATTACAATTTTGTTGAAGACGGAAAAATGGAAACTGGTTTTGCTGAGTCGAGTGTCTCCCGAGATAAAACAGCAATGGAACACTTGAGCAAAGGAAACTCAAATCAAATGCTACCGTGAAGAATATTGAGTAACGAAATGATGCTTGGAAGTTGTAGGAAGAAAACTGTTTTGGTTGTGTATTTTCGTGAGTTGTATAAACTGTTATTTTTCGTGCTCAACAATGGTGTAAGGGGGTGTTTATATAGGTGAGGGAGGGCTGTTTAACTGCCCCCATAACAACCATTATTGGCCAAATAATGGCCATTATGGAGGTAATAAAGCCACCAAAATAAATGGTGAAAGACCAACGGATTTGACTATTATAGGAGGAGTAATTCAGCCAAAATAAATGGCGGTCCAAAAAGATAATATCAGAAGGCCCACAGCCCACAACCCACAGCCCAAACCAATTTCGAGTCTTATATACACAACAATTCTTTCTTCCTCTACCGATGAGGGAGAATTGAACACAACACCACACTTTCCATGCTTCAAACACCTCACTTCGTGGACCAATATCTCTTTCATTTCTCAATGAAATTTGACGATTCTTGGCCCTACGGTTATCTACGTACTTAGTAGATCATGCATGTGTGAAGAACCGAATTCTCCAACATACGTAACACTAGTGTTTAAGCCGTTAAAGTTGGTCGATCGCAACTCCCGCCAAAGGCAAATTTCCAACGGTAACACACCTAATACTATTGTTTAAAGCAGAAAGAGTAACATCTACATGAGCAAAGCAACCCCACATAAGATCTTAGTTTCTTTTTTCCTTTTTCATTTAAATAACTAGAAATTAGGACTAGGAAAGGTAAAAAGGATTTTTTGAAGAAAGAAAAAGAAAGAAAGGGATGGCGCCAAAAGTTGTCTTATCAGGAGAAATTGCTTTAACTTGTTAGACCAAAATCTGTAAACTTCCAACTTTGGGACCCTCTTGTAGAGGTGTTAATAGTTTTCCAAAAATGGATTTAATCGATCGAATCCCACCGTATCAAATCAGATTTTAGGCATTTTTAATAAAATTGAAAGTTTTGATATAAAATTATAATCGTATAAAAAATTAGGTTAGATTTTTTATTTTATAGAAATTACCAAAAAAAATATTGAACCAAATAAATAATATATATAAATTATATTTTATGTATTAAATTTAAAATACATGGCATTAACTTTTTTACCTTGACCCTTGCCTTGAGTTGAGTTTAGATGGAGAGGGCTACAATTAAAATCTAAACCTATTCTATCCTGTCAAATCAATATATATAACGTCTCAAATATTACTCTACTTTAAGATAATATCACTTGTCAACAATCGTAGAAGACTAAAAGGTTTGTTTTACCATCTTCTTATTTTTCTTCTCTCTTTATATTTTCAAAGTTTGGAAAGTGATTATTTCAGTTAGCATAGTATTATCCGTAACTTTATCGTGTAAATTCTTTAGCTTAAAATTTAGTATAATTACTCTTTAACCTTAGCTTTACTAGTTCACGTAAGTTATAAGTATTGATTAATCTATTTCAAATTAACTGATTAATGTGAAGATTATCAATTTAATTTATTAATATAGTTCTTCTATTTAACATTTTTTATGATAATGATATTCTATTATAAGTAACAAGTATAAGTATATATTTATTAGTGACATTCAAGTGAGATTTATCGATAATGTTGCATTTCAGTTTGTTTATAATTTTTTACTAATTAATAACTTCAACTTTTTGTTGGAATTGCATTGGCCATTAGGTGACTTTAAATTGTTAAAATGTCAAAAATTAATCGAACCGAATCGATACAGAAGAAAATCCAAAATAATGGGACGGTTTCAAAAACTCTAATTTTGGTTATACAAAATAACATAACCGAAAAATTGATATGGTATAAATTTTATAAAATAACCGATCAAACCATACCATTGATACCCTTCTCCTGGATCAGTTCCCACTTCAAAAATTATACCTATTGCAAATAACTTTTACGCCCGATAATATAAAAATGTTTTATACTATAAAATCATTTAAAAGTTATTTATGTACTTTGATTTCTTCATATATAATAAGTGAAATAGTAATACAAAAAATAAAATGAGGTATATATGTGGTGATGGAGCTAGGAATTTCAGTTTTTATAATCAAAATATAAAGAAGTAACACTTGAATGAGTCAAGGGGATTCAATATATAGTATAGATATATAACTTTTTTTTTTTTACCTATTTACACATTACAATTTTTCAGTGAAGAAGTGTCAATTGACACCTTTCGGACAAGGGTGACTCCGTATGATAAAGACATGGACATTAGATCTAACTCAACCCCAAACACTAATTTAAGAGGTGATAATTGCACAAGACGAAATAAATAAGTCAAATTTCTTCATCCCACCAGCATGGGACTCAATAACCTACAGCCGCATGTCTAAGACATCTGAAGCGCAGACAATATAAGGCGAGGTCTAACATAAAGTTAAACAATGCTTATCAATGTATGTAAGTTAGACGCTATAATAAAATAAACTTCGTTCCCTTCCATTAGTGCGGTTCCCTTTCAATGGCGAATCTAGATTTTTTATTCAAGGAGTTCAAAAAAACAACAAAAGCTAACCATAAAAAACAATGTTAACTCTAAAAATCGAACTTGGGACAATAAAGACAATTTTGAACACTCTGCACCACTTGAGCTAACATTTTGCATTTGTTCAAGATATTCAAAGGTTAATATATATATACATAAAAATAGAAAATAAACTCTATATATACACTATAATTTTTTACCGAAGGTGTTCGGGTGAACACATGGGAGCCCTCTAAAATCCGCCCATGTTCCCTTTAGCGTGCATAAAAATCCATCACCTTCTATTCCACCTGCCTCCCCTGTTCCGTTCCTACTCTTTTTTTTTTTTTGATATCCAGCTTCCCGGCTTACGGCTTACGCTAGACTATTCCTGGAGATAGTAGTCCCGATCCCTCAGCACTACTATCAGTAAATCGCGGGATGTGCCTGAATGACTCTCTGGCTAGATTTCCTTGTTAGATACTCTTTTATTCTTTCTCTATATATACACACCAACTCTTGACTTAGATCTTTAATTTACCCTTGTGCCTCTCTCCTTCAAGAAGTGTCAAAGTGTAGTATAACTAAGGAATTAAGGCAGCAAAATGAAGGAGAGTGGGAAGAGTAGCAGCTCACCATGTGCAGCCTGCAAGCTATTGAGAAGAAGATGTGGTCATGACTGTGTTTTTGCACCTTATTTCCCTGCTGATGAACCCCACAAGTTTGCTAATGTTCATAAGGTCTTTGGTGCTAGTAATGTCAGCAAGATGTTACAGGTTAACTTTCTCCACTTTATATATGTCTTCTTTAATTCTTTTATCTTTCACTTTAATTTGCAATGGGTTTCATTGAAAAAAAGGGCAAATCGCTTGATCTCTACTAATTAGGCATTCCTCGTGCACAAGATAACTATCTTCTCTAATTCAACACCTTCCTCTTTATGTGTTCACAACGACAACGACAACAACATACTCAATGCAATTTCACGAGTGGGGTCTGGAGAGGGTAGAATATAAGTAGAACTTACCTCTATATTTGTAGGGTAGAGACGTTTCCGATAAATCCTCGTCGATTTTTTTGGGGTCTTTTCCTCTTTTTTTAACTCGTGTAATTAAATATTGCATACAGAAGTTACATGCACTTGGTCGGAACATGCTAATAGAGAAAAGATAATGTATTTAACATCTGCCCACATGCAATAAAATCCAAAAAGTAGGAATAAATATTAGCATAACAGACAAATATAAATTTGGTAAAGAAATTTCGAGTTATCTTAATTCATTTTCCTACGTATATGATAGTCTAACAATCCGTAGTTATTCGCTTACACTAATTAAGTAAATCCTAAATTACATATTTCTTAAAATGCGCCAAATACTGTCTGTCCCTCTTCTGATCAAATGTGCCAAATTTATGACTATAATCTTCATGTTTTTTCTACCAAACGTTAACCTAAAGACACCAATGTACTACTAATTTCTATTTATTTTCAAGTTAGAATTTGCCCCATATAAGGTAATATTAGTTTGTTCATATTTTCTTTCGTTATAAATTTTTTGAAGTAGCTTTTTGATTTAAATTTGAAATACGACCTTCTGTTTCTCAAGTTTCAGCTTTTCTAAACCCTATTTTTGCAGTAGAGAGAAGAAGCAAGAGATATTTTATATAAAGAAGGGCAAAGGTGCGAATATACCTCTCAATTTTGCGATCTAGAGTAGATATATCCATCGTAAAAAAAGTAATGCATATATACCCATACCGTTAACAAGTAGTGCAAATATACCTTGCCATTACAAAATGATGCATATACCCTTTCGGTGAAAGATTTAAAAAAAATTATTTAGCTTACTTTTTATAAAAAAAAATGCCACGAGGCTTTATAAGAATAAGTCTACCTATATGTTTTAGTAGACTTATTTGTTTAACGGCACATGGTGATTTTTTTTCTAGCGGGTCAGGTATGGCTCGTTATAAAAATCTATGTGGCTTTAAAAAAAATCTACCAATTTTTAAACAAACCAGACCCAACTCACCAGAAAACAAAACTACCACATGTCTTTAAAGAAATAAGTCTACTAAAAAATGGGTTGACTTTTTTTTTTTGAAGTCACGAGACATTTTTTAATTAAGAAATAAGCTAAATAATTTTTTAAAAATATTCTGTCAGCAAAAAGGGTATATTTGCACCATTTGTTTATCATGGGTATATATGTACCACTTTTCTAACGAGGGATATATCTGCTCTATATCGTAAAGTTGAAGGGTATATTTGTACATTTTCCTATAAAAATAGAGATAAGAGTAAAAAACACACCTCAAATGTCATTTTTTTTAGTTTCCTATCTGAACTATCATGTGTGGGAGTTTCCCGCCTGAGATTTGAGGTAGAAAAAATGAACAAATGATAGTTTAAGTATTTTTGCTAACTAGTTAGTGATAGTTTAGACATGAAACTCTCACACATGATTAATTTAAATAAAAAATAAAAAATAAGATGTGTTTTCGACCGTTAGCTCTAAAGAATAATTGTATGTTCTAGTTATGAACTCAGACTGGAACTTTATTGACCACTTCTTGTGGTCAGATTTTCAGGCTCTTTTACACCAAAAAAAAAAAGAAAAAAAATAGGGTCAGGTGTTTAAATTTTCAATTTGATCTTAGATTCAGTAAGCCACAATATTAGCTATTGATTGGGCAGAATTAAGTAATTATAGTTCAGATCATGTATTTATATAAAAAATTAATATATATTTATAAATAATCTATTCAGTAAAAAACAATATAATCCAAAAGCTATAAACAAATTTTTTTTTACTCCGCCACTTCTTAGATTTAGTTGGCATATTTAGCAATGTAAGCTCTATTATGACAAAAGTGGTGGGCGGGAACAAAGAGATATGTTTGTTAGTTGAAAAACCGTTTAATTTAGTCAAATTTGGGAAAAGTTTTTTGTAGTCTATGTTTATGGTCCCACTTTAAATCCTAGAAAATTTGACTATTTAATAAGATGAAAGTGGTTCGTGTGTAATCATGAAAATAATGGTACCTGGAACATTTTGGAGCCATAAACTCCATGTCGAACTACTGTATTTGTCTGAATTAATTTATTTAGTAATTAATATTTGAAAGTCAACTTCTTTCATTCAATATGAATTTGGTCACTATCACAATACACCCGAATAAAAAAAAGTGTCTACTAAGCCTTTATTTTTTGATTAAAAAAGAGTATTCATTTATCAAATTAAGAAAGAGTAATCTTACTTTTCCAGATATATTGTTATTAAGTGTTAAGTAATCAAATCTCAATACATATTTAATTATGAATATTTTAATTAAATTAACTATTTTTGCCAAGAAATTACTAAGCGGATACTTTTTTGATTAGGAGGAAGTATATACTTTCTACAACTGAATTCTCAAGTGGACACGTGATGTTTTTCCTATCGTCATTTCTCGTTAAATTTCTAGGGTTGTTAAATGGTCTCCTATTTTAACAATTAAAGGCCAAAAGCATCAACTTACTTCAAGAAAACAAACATACTTGTTCTTTTGACCACAAATATATTTTGATAGTAACATATCACCTCTTAGCCATAATTAAAGACTTCTCTGGCTTGACCTTTTAAAAAAGGTGATTTCTCTTTCTCCTTTTCCTTTTTTTCCTTTCATCTTTTTCGAGTAACACTCCATTAGTTATTTTCAGAAATTTTTTATGACACAAAAATGATGTCAGTATGACATACTCTTGGAAGTCAGTACTCTCTTAGGTCCTCAAGGTACAACCCAAGCCCATTAATTAGCCTGTCAATCTTATTAGTAAGCACATAAGGATTCTGCCTCCAAAATCGCATAATTTATAGCTAGCCATTTTTTGGACCAATTTTTAAAAGGTAGCCATTTCTCATGTGGAAACAACATGGCATTGTTATGAATTCCAAAAAAGTTGCTATTTTTAATGACTTTTGAATCTGTGGTTATTTTTTAGTTACAAGTCCGAAAAATGGCTATGGTTGAATTTACCCTCCTTTTTGGCATAAATTTATGACCCGGTGTATACAAGGATTTTGTTTATGTTAATAGATGGGCCTGGACCCATCAAACTCTCTATCCACGATTTGTCTCTGTAAGGACAAACTACGCGACATTCCTTTCAATTGGTCTACAACAATGTCATTGTAGAGAATCCTTGCATTATTTTTTCATAGATATTTGCTTCAATGTCTGTACTCTGTAGTTTTTATGGTTTACATTTCTAGAGAAATTTGGATTGAATTAATTAAACTTCACAATAAAATGGTGTTAATGCAGGAATTGCCGGAGCACAAGAGAGAAGATGCAGTGAGTAGCATGGTGTATGAAGCTAATGCTAGAGTTAGAGATCCAGTTTATGGATGTGTTGGAGCCATTTCATCTCTTCAACAACAGATCGATGTGTTACGGACCCAACTAGCCATGACCCAAGCTGAGGTGGTCCAGTTGAGGCTAAGACAATCCACAGGCATTGCTAATAGCCCAACAAACAGTGGATCTCCCATTATGGGCTCCCAGCCCAAAGGATATTTCCATATGGACTTGGATGTAGACCAGTCCAACTGCTTGAATGAGCCCATGTGGCCATATTAGATGAGTTTTTCTCTTTTGTCAATTAAATTCAAAGATTTCTCTGTGTCCTTTTGCCTCTATATCTTTTATTAGAAGAGCGAAGGTGATGATTAGGTTACTGCTTAGTGAGTGTGACTAGAAATCAAACCCTTCATGGGGGTGTATTAGCATGAGTGCATACAAAACCCTTCAAGTGGTGTTGGCCTTTTGGTCCAAATTACTATCATCCTTGTGTATATATATAACTAATACTACTATAATACTTATGTAATAGGGAAATTTTCTTAAGAGGACATTGTGCTTTTGTTCCAAATTTATTGGAAGAAAGTCTGGTTCATTCGATTTAGTCTTATTGGTTTTGTTTAGAGTTTTAAGTAATATATATTATGAATGTAAATATTTTTTACACCATTAGATCATTTTTATATGTTATAATAATATATTTTATTTTTAAGATTTCAATTCTTATATTTAAAAAGGATCATTTGTACATATCACTTGAATTACTTGATAGCGTAGAAATTATTTAAAATCGATGGTGTATAAAACTTATGGATCATCTAATTTTGAAATAGGTCATTCCGGTTATCTCGATCTTTTATCTATTCAAACATTTATTTAACCATTTTGAAATTGATTGGTTTTACTAATTAAAATTCTGCATGGGGTATGACACATTTAAGAGGATTAAGGGTGAAGTGATCTCATCTATTCCTCCACATAGTTGTGGTGAGACGACAATAACTATTGATACTTACAAGTTAAATGAAGTTTCAAAATTAATCATAAAAAACGTTACATATAGAACTAATTAACAATCATCGACCACAAGATCTACACATAGTATAGGAGATTCTCATTGTTTCATAATATAAACAAGTGAAATCGCAATTACACGAGAAAATCAAAATTAGACATTAGGGTCAATGAGCTCTCCATTCAAGAACTCTCTGTAGGCAGCAACAGGCCAGCTAAAGCCTCTCCAGACGAGCTTGTTAGCCAATGGAACATCAATGATGATCTCTTTCATTGTTGGTTTCTTTTCATCTCTTACTGCAATCAAGTAGCTTCTTCCAACCCACCCAATCCAACCAGCAATGTACAAGAAGAGGATACCAGGTGTGATGAACTCACCCCAGTGCCTTTGGTCACCACTCACTATCAAGTGTGGCAGTCCATCTGATCCACACAACAGTCCTTGTTTCCCATAGTTGTCAAACCTGCAACCCAAATTTGTCATTCAATATGCATCGGAAAGGTACCTAACTAATTACTTATACACAAATGATTTAACTTAAATACGCTTACAGTGTAAAAGAATTTTATACTATTGGTTGTGCTGTAACCTATCGTAAAAGGTTAGTTACTTGTCTTAATTTGTAGGATTAACAACACTTGTGATCGCTTAATTATTGATAAATTTTAATTTTAATCCTTCTGATACTTGTCTAATCATATTTAACTTTCAATTAATTGAAATCAACATTATGCTCTTTTATTCTTTATTTGTTCTAAAATGAATGACATATGTTTTAGACGACAATTATCTACTTAGCTCTATTTATTTAGTTTTAGGTGACACTTCTTTCATTTGCTTAACAAATTACACATTTTTAATATTCAGAAATATCGAACTCTAAAGTTCATACCATGCCTCTGTTGTCATAGATTTACATGTTCAAGACCAAAAGCCAAAAATCTTACTTTATTTTTTTCCTAAAAAAAGTGCACATTCAAATGCCACCATGAAATTAATACATGATTTCTAAGGAAACTGCAAGGAAATATTAAATAAAAAAGGATCTTTCATGATATTCCTGGAAAAAAATTGAAAAAATTAGTGAGGAAACAAAGACAAACCTGCGCTTGGTCTTTTCAACAGTGGCCTTAATAGCAAGGGCAGGAGCACTATCAGGTGCATAGAGTTTCAGAGAACTTTCAAGCTTCTTGATTGATTGCTTCTCACGCTTAGCAAACTGTTTTGAATCCTTGCAAGGTGTGAGCCCAGAGATGTCAGCAGAAGCTGGAAGCACTGGTGCAGACAACAGAATAGAAGACAAAGCAAGTGCTGCTGAGAATGCCTTTAATGAAGATGCACTTTCCTCTGTTGAAGTAGAAGAAGGGGTTCGGTTTGAGGAGCACACAATGGTTGAAGTTCTTGGTTTTGTGGTAAATTGAGTGCTAAACTTAGATGTTGCAATGGGTTTTGAAAGATTTGTAGGAATAGTAAGAGACATGGTGCTTTCTTTTATTATGGTAATATTTTCAAGAAGAAAATAGAGGAAGAAGGAGTGTGGAGAGTGAAGGTATGGTTTTTAGGATTTGTGGAAGAAAGGATTAGAGGATAAGGTAGGGAAATGATGTTAAAGGGAGCTTAGGTGGAGGGATTTGATTGGATAATTGAGTTGGGTTTTGGAGATTTTCTGAAATTTTATCTATCTGTCGAAGAGCAAGAACCAAGTATACAGATATAGATACGCCTTTTTGGACCCATATCATCACTCCAACAACAGATAAATATGCTAACGGACTTAACTGGCCATGCCATTTAAGGCTAAGGCAATCTACATGCATTACTAATAGCCCAACAAATAGTGGGTCTCCCTCTTCCCACTTCATGGATTTAAATGTAGACCAGTCCAACGGCTTCAATGAGCCCATGTGTTAGATTAGAATGAAAGAAGAATTAGCCTAAATAACCAATCATTTAAACTAAAAATAGCAAACGGATGCATTGTATATATGAGTTTTGTATAACATGTGATAAGCAAAAATAAATAGTGAATCTAGCAGACTATTTGTATAAAGATAACCTTCATTTTATTCAGCTGGGGAACTTTGATTTGTGCGGTTTGAATAAAAAGTTTAAACTTCCTTTTTTTGTTTCAAGGGTCGGGTGGATGGCAGAATTAAAAGAAACCATAACAAATCTTCATCAATTCGAGAATATCACAGGAAATATACCACTTTAATGCTAACTCATAATTCTGTATTAGTAGTATTAGGTTGGAATCACGTAATTTCTTTTCCTCAATGTGTATTACTATACGGTGCCACATTTGTTTTTTATCTTGTTATTTAGTTGTCATATTTTTTTGATACCATGTTTTTTTGTTGTCACAACCCAGTCTTTTCTTTCGAGCCGAGGGTCTACCAGAAACATCTCTACCTCACAAAGGTAGACGTACTGCCCTCTCCTGACCCCACTCGTGGGACTACACCGGACATGTTGTTGTTGTAATGCTAACTCATAAAGAATAAAACAATTGTAGAGGGGGCATATTACCTTACCCTCTAATCAAATATGAGAGATTGGGAGGACCAAACTCTAATTGGTTAATTCCCAAAATTTTGGTTCAACAATTTCTTTAGGGTTGTTGAAATCAGCATTATTGATCTATGTACTGAGGGAGTCTCTGAACCATATCTATGTGCACACCACGATCTCCACAGCTATTAAGTAATCAATGCTGGTGTAATTTTGGTCATGAAGAAGGATGCTACATTATGGATTTATGATTCCATTGTTGGAGCAAGGGTTGGCTGAATTGTACGCCATTGATTGGAATACCAAAGGGGCTAGAAAGTTTTGACCATACTGCTAGAGCAAAGCTTCCTGAGTTAAATGAATGCTCTGAATTTCCAGTTCATTAGAGTGAGGCAACCGACAGAAGCACCTTGACGGAAGTTATATCCAAATTTTGAGACCTTTTCATCAGTTGGTACCCTGTCATGTAAAACTCTCCATGTAATAAATGTCATCTTGAATGATACTTGTTTATGCCATATTTTTGTATCCATATTTGAGTGTTCTTTCTTCTGTCTTACGAGCTCCCATGCTGAGGCTACTGAGAACTTGACATTGATGTTAACAGATCATATTACTCTATCTAGAGCTCCATGGGATAAGGTAATGTGTTGTTGTGCTACCACATTTTGGACTGAGATTGGAATCTCCACTTCTGTGTCGAGAGTCTACCAGAAACCACTTCTGTACTTGCCTTGCCCAAGGCAGTGATAAGGTCTGCGTACACTCCACCCTCTCATACTCCACTTTGTGAGATTTCACTGGGTATGTTGTTGTTGTATTGTCATCTCCACTTCTATCATATCATACTGTCAAGTGCCATTGTTAAGTACTTACCTCCTTAAGCAGGATATAAATGACTAGAGGTACCATTTTTGTTCAGTTGTTATACCAGTCCAGAACCATATATTTCCCTTTCCAGGCAGACGTACTATACCTTTGAGCTTTAAGTCACAGAGGGCTCTCCAGCTGTGTGACTGGCCTGAATTAATCACACCCCTATATGTCGACTTAATTCTTTTTCATGGATTGAACATTATTTGAGCTCAGAGACCTCTATCTACTTTGATATCATATTGATTCTCATCTAAGAGAGAGCACACTTTTTATTATGTCTCAACATTAACTGAGACACTTTTTCAAATGTCTTGTCACCTTGCCAAGCGCGAGGACTTGGGAGGGAAATTTCCGTTGTTCCTTTACAAGCCAAAATAACATTCCAAATTCATCATCTAAAAAAATATACATTAGCACACTACGCTTGTGGTAGAGCTCTTTTCTCTATCTTGCCTCTAGGCCGGCGCACGTTAGTGCCAACGTAAACCGGTCGCCGGAATGGCATGAGGACGGCCTAAGAAGGACAAAACTGCTCAACAAACGATTGCTGAAATAAAGAAGAAGATTCCACTGGAAGGTCTTTGCTGCCGCAGAGGAGTAGTGTTACACCACCGATGATAAGGACTATTGATCGAGGACAGGTGAACCCTCCGTCATTGCAAAGAACTCAATCTGCAGGTAGGCCACCGATGGAAGAGAAATCAATTGGAAGCAACCCAGGACAGATGTGCAAAGAGTTGGGGACACCAGATATTCGACCAAATGTCCCACTGAACTAGAGTACTACACCGGGGTTAATTGCTATCCCACCAGGACATATGCAAGATAGTATGACTTCAGGGACCGTGGTCAGCTAGTTTTTGGATCACAACAGGAAGGCATAGCACAGGACAAGGGCCAAACAGCTATAGGGATGAGTGCTATAAGTGATGAAAGGCCTGCAAACAATCCCGGAATTGTCAACGAAGTTGAGAATAAGGAAGGACTCATAGCATACACGCCGGAACAACTAGCAGAGCTTGTTGCTACAAGGAAGCTTCCAAATAGGTTGTTTTGTGATGCTAGTCCTCCACCCCAGGAAAAGTCATGGAATGCACTCTTTAAAGGGAATAGGTTGGCTGCTAAAGGTATGAGCTTAAAGTATATCCCTCCTACTATTCAAGAAGGGGAGAAAGTTGCTGAGTTATGTAAGGAGGATCTGGAAAGAGAGACTGCCAAATGGAATAATGCTGTGATTTTCTCTGTGGTAGGACTCTCACCTACAATTGGAGCTGTTGAGAGATTTATAGTTGTGCAATGGAACTTTTGCGGTGAAGCCAAGGGTGTACTACCATAATGAGGGGTATTTCTTAGTTAAGCTTACCTGTGAAGAGGATAGGGACTCTGTGCTGTACTCAGGCCGCTATACTATGAACAACAAGCCTGTCATAGTGAAGAAATGGTCGGATGAATTCGATTTCCACTCAGAGGTGCTGCAGACTATACCAATTTGGGTGAAGATATCAAATTTACCAGTCAATTGTTGGAGCATGGATGCTTTAAGCAGGATTGGCAGTAGTTTGGGTGTGCCAATATATGCTGATGAGTGCACCTCAATGGTGGAGAGAATTATCATATGCTAGGATATTAGTTGAAGTGGACATTACTAGAAGTTTGCCTAATAGAGTTAAAGTTAAGGATCCTATAGGAAGGGTGTATGAACAGGAGATGGACTATGATTGGGTGCCTTAATACTGTCCTAGTTGTTTGCAAGTGGGACATGTATGTCAACCTAAAGAGCAAAATATTCCAAACCCTGTGCCAAAGGAGACAGGGAAGCAGGATGAAAAGGCAGAAGCGCATGTGGAGGAGAATGTTAGAGGGGGAAAGAAAAAAGTAGGGGCCTACAGGAAATGAAGACAGCATGCCAACCTAGATAGGAAAATGCTGGTATTGAAGAGCAGGGTCTAATGTAACAGATTGGTGGTCCTACTACTCCTGGAGAGGGTGTGGTTTCAAAACAGCAAAAGGATGCAGAGGGATGAAATGAAAGCAGAGGGAAAGGAATTGCCACATCCTGAGAATGTGGTAAAATTATTGAATGGTTTCAACCCTTTGGGGACAGATTTGCAGCAGAATATGAGGCACACTAGTGAAGTGGGCAGAGTAGTAATGGAGAGATATTGACAGGCCACCCTCTCATTTCCCAATGAACATTGTCACTTGGAATGTGAGGGGGTTGAATCAGGGGTATAAGCAGGAGGATTTGAAGAATTATATAGACAATAACAGTGTTAGACTCATTGCCATAATTGAAACTAGAGTCAAAATGAAGAATGCTGACAGTATCACCAGAAAGCTGACTAGAGGATGGAACTGGATAATAACTATAGTATGAGTTCTAGAGGCAGAATTTGGGTGGGATGGAATCCTCAACTACTTGATTATGTTGATATGGAATTTCATGCTCAGTATATACATGGCCAAGTAAAGGTGAGGCAAGGCACAATGGAGTTCTTCTTTAGTGCAATCTATGGTTTACACACTGTAAATGACAGGAAAGTATTGTGGGATGAGTTGAGGAGACTGCATGGGTTAATACAAGTACCATGGCTTGCTATGGGTGACTATAATGCCATTAGAGATTCTAGTGATAGAATGCATGGGGCTGCTGTGCAAGAAGCTGAAATTAGAGATTTCAATGATTTCATGATGGACACTGGTATGGAGGAAACGAAGAGTGTGTGCAGGCAGTTCACTTGGACAAATGGTAATGTGCTTAGCAGAATTGATAGAGCAGTAATCAATAATCAATGGATACTTATGATGCCACATCTGGAGGTGGCTGTACAGGACCCTGGCTTTTCTGATCACTCACCAATGTCATTGCATGTTGCAGCTAGTAGAGGATGCAAACCTAAACCATTTAGGTTTCTCAACTGTCTAGTAAAGCATAAGGATTTTTTACAGCTGGTACAGGAAGCATGATGCAAACCAGTGCAAGGGACCAGTATGGTTATGGTATGGAGGAAGCTAAAGAATGTGAAACAAGCATTGAAGCAACTGAATCAACAGGAGTACATGGGGATTGATAATAGAATACAGGACCTAAAACAACAATTGCAAGACCTACAAATTCAAATGAGGGATCCTAATTTGGTCCCTGTACTCTATGGGACAGAAAAGGAGCTAAAGAGCAAGCTTGAGCATTGGCTAGGCATTGAGGAGAATATCTTGAGACAGAAATCCAGGATCCAGTGGTTAAAATTGGGAGATGCCAACAACACCTTCTATGCTAGTATGAAGGGTAGGGTTGCTTCTAATGGTATAAATAGTTTGATCAATAGTGCTGGGGATACTGTACAACAGGCAATTGAGGATGAGGTGATTGGTTTCTATCAGTCTTTATTAGGGGCACATGCTAGCCAACTTCCAGCTGTTGATACCACTATTATGCAACTGGGGAAAACATTGACAAGAAGATAACAGAGGGAACTAATAGAGGAAGTGACAAGAGAGGAGGTGCTGATGGCACTGAAGGATATGAATGATATAAAGGCCCTAGGATGCAATGCTTTTAATGCACTTTTCTTCAAGAAAACTTGGGGTGTGGTAGGGGAACAAGTGACTGATGTTGTCCTTCATTTTTTTAATACAGGCGAGTTATATTTATCAATAAATTGTACAAACATCACCCTGATTCCTAAAGTACAGAACCCTTCAAGAATATCAGAGTACAGGCCAATTTCATGTTGCTAATTGCTTTACAAATTATCTCCAAGATACTCACAAAGAGGATGCAGAAGGTTATGGATGACTTGGTAGATAAGAATCAGGCAGCATTTGTTCCAGAAAGGGTGATCACTGATAACATCATACTCAGTCATGAGTTAGTAAAATGTTATGCAAGGAAAGGGATTTCTGCAAGAGCAATGCTGAAGATAGATATGAGGAAAGCATATAACTCTGGAATGGGCATATTTAGAACAAATTCTAGTATGTTTAAAGTTCCCTGATAAGTTTGTGAAATGGATAATGAAGTGTGTCACCACTGTCTCCTATTCAGTGTTGATCAATGAGAGCCCTACAACTTCATTCCAAGAAAAAAAGGGACTGAGGTAGGGGGATCCTCTTTCCCCCTTTCTATTTGTTCTAGCAATGGAGTACTTGTCCAGATTGTTAAAAACTCTGAAGGAACAAAGAGAATTTAAATTCCACCCAAGATGTGCTAAACTGAATTTCATACAGTTGAGCTTTGCTGATGACCTTTTACTATTTTGTAAGGGTGATGTTGCCTCTGTAAAGAAATTGTTCCATGACTTCCAAAGGTTCTCTCAAGCTTCTGGTTTGTGTGCTAACCTGGATAAGAGCTCCATTTATTTTGGAGGTGTCAAACCAGAGATACAGAATGCCATATTGCAAGCACTAGGATTTGTTAAAGGTGAACTACCTTTTAGGTACTTAGGGATCCCTATAAGTACTAAAAGGGTATCTATGGTACAATGCAAAACACTTGTGGATAAAATATTGAGCAGAGTGAAGTCTTGGACTGTAAGATTCTTGTCATATGCAGGGAGGGTTCAATTAGTCAAACCTGTTCTTTTCTCCATACAAGTGTACTGGTCCCAGATATTTGTGTTGCCAAAACAGGTGGTTAAGATGATAGAGGCTACTTGTAGGACATTTCTCTGGACTAGGCAGTCTGAAACATGAAAGAAAGCACTCACTGCTCGGGATAAACTGTGTTGCCCTAAAGTTGCTGGTGGTCTCAATATACTTGATATCCAGGTATGGAACAAAGCTGCAATCTGTAAGTTGCTATGGACATTAAGCAAAAAGAAGGATAAGCTTTGGTGGTGTGGGTGCATACACACTACATTAAAGAAGGGACCATATGGGATGCTAAGTGTAACCAGGCATCCTGGATAGTGCAGAAAATCTTCAAAGCTCAGAAGTATTTTGAAACTGCAGGTTATGATGAAGTTGATGTTCTCAGGCATAATTCCCTTTCCATTAAGAGTTTATATAGCCAGATCAGAGGGGTCATGCCTAAGGTGAACAGGAGAAGAATGGTCTGCAACAATCAAGGAGCTCCTAAGTGGGTGTTATCCTATATATAGCTGTTTCAAGGAGACTTCTTAGTAGAGCAAGATTGGCAAAATGGGGCACTGTAACTGATGTTAAATGCCCTTTGTGTGACAGGGAAGATGAGGACATAGATCATTTGTTGTTTACTTGTTCTTTCTCTAGTAGTATATGGGAGAAACTACTGTTATGGCAAGGTATACAGAGAAGAGCAATGAACTGGCAACAAGAAGTTCAGTGGACATTGAGTCATGCTAAAGGCAGAACTGGTGAAGCTGAAGTATATAGAATGACATTGGCATGCAGTGTCTATCAAATCTGGCAAGAAAGAAATTGGAGAGTTTTTCAAAAGAGGAGTAGAGGCCCAGCAGAGATAATAAGGTTGATCATACAAGAGGTACATGGCAGAGGTAGCAAGCAAGTAGCAACAGCTAGGGTGCTAGACAGATTAAATTTTTATCCTTAAAATGCTGTATAGGTAGACTGAGAGGCACTTAGAGAAGCTAATAGCAGATTCTGACTTGTAGAACTGTTGTTTTTCTGTACATATTTGCTATTTGGTAAATAAAATTTCTTTACTTACCAAATAAAAAAATTATCAAACACAAGGTCTAGCTATGCATAGTATAGGAATTCACATTCTTTCATTGATATAAACAAGTGAAAGTATAATGCCACGAGTCTCCAACAAGAGAAAACTAAACAGGGGAAATCAAAATTAGACATTAGGGTCAATGAGTTCTCCATTCAAGAACTCTCTGTAAGCAGCAACAGGCCAGCTGAAGCCTCTCCAGACGAGCTTGTTAGCCAAAGGAACATCAATGATGATTTCCTTCATTGTTGGTTTCTTTTCATCTCTAACTGCAATCAAGTAGCTCCTTCCAACCCACCCGATCCAACCAGCAATGTACAAGAAGAGGATACCAGGTGTGATGAACTCTCCCCAGTGCCTCTGGTCTCCACTCACTATCAAGTGTGGCAATCCATCTGATCCACATAATAGTCCTTGTTTCCCATAGTTGTCAAACCTGCAAACCCAATTTATCATTCATTATCCTTGGAATAAGTACCAATTTATAACTTTGATATAATAATTTCTGCTCTCTCAAACATGGACTCGTGTATCACGGGTTATGTTTCCTAGTCTATGTCGAGGACTAATGCAAGGACATGTTGAAAATGTGTTACAGAATAAGTTGTTCTTCTTTCATAAGCAAATGTACTTTGTGCTTTCGTATATAGAAAGCCAAAAATCTTACTTTTTCCCCTAAAAAAGTGCACATTCAAATGCAACCATAAAATTAAAACATGATTCTAAGGAAACTGCAAGGAAATATCAAATAAAAAAAGGATCTTTCATGATATTCCTGGAAAAAAATTGAAAAAATTAGTGAGGAAACAAAGACAAACCTGCGCTTGGTCTTTTCAACAGTGGCCTTAATAGCAAGGGCAGGAGCACTATCAGGTGCATAGAGTTTCAGAGAACTTTCAAGCTTCTTGATTGATTGCTTCTCACGCTTAGCAAACTGTTTTGAATCCTTGCAAGGTGTGAGCCCAGAGATGTCAGCAGAAGCTGGAAGCACTGGTGCAGACAACAGAATAGAAGACAAAGCAAGTGCTGCTGAGAATGCCTTTAATGAAGATGCACTTTCCTCTGTTGAAGTAGAAGAAGGGGTTTGGTTTGAAGAGCCCACTATGGTGGAAGTTCTTGGTTTTGTACTAAATTGAGCGCTAAACTTAGATGTTGCAATGGGGTTTGAAAGGTTTGAAGGAATAGTGAGAGACATGGTGTTCTCTATTTTCCAAGAAAATGGTAGAAAAATAGAGAGGAAGGAGGAGATGGGAGTGTGGAGAGTGAAGGTATGGTTTTTAGGATTTGTGGAAGAAAGGATTAGAGGATAAGGTAGGGAAATGATGTTAAAGGGAGCTTAGGTGGAGGGATTTGATTGGATAATTGAGTTGAGTTTTGGAGATTTTCTGAAATTTTATCTATCTGTCGAAGAGCAAGAACCAGGTATACAGATATAGATACGCCTCTTTTCGTGTGGCCTCCACGTATTTGGAATTTCTTTTGCAAGGGAAATTTTGAAACTTGTTTTAGTAAAACTCTTAAATGGGGAATTTGAGAATTGGAAATTATAAAGAGAAGAATTTAATTTTTCAGTGGGAAATTGCAATGATTTGGGGGGGGGGGGGGAGGGGGGGGGAAGTATAAATGGCACTAGACAACATCTTTCTTGGCCCTTGTGTGGTATGAAGAGAGAAAATATATTGATTGCTTTCTAAGTATTTAGTTTATTTCAAGAAGAATACTACTTTTTATATTTAGTTCCTTAATTTAAATATCTCATGATATATTTAAAACTACAAGATTCATATCTTATTTCAACAAGTGCATGTAGAAGTAATTGGAAAGAAAAAAACAATCTTAAAAATAATTGTTTCGTTAAAAAAAACTGTCCGACATTTGCATTTTATTGTTTTAAGATTTACTAATTAGCAACAATATTTCATGGGCAATAACAAAGCCAAACCAGAGTCCAGAACTATTTCAGTTAAATAAAGAAAAAGTAAGAGTGAATAAAGTAATAAAGGCACGTTGTTCACAGAAAAGGAGGTCAGCAGACAAGCGGTTATCTCTAACCTATTGTTCCAATATGTAGAGTTGTCGGTCTAAAGAATCTGATATGCAAATGATCCTTGGAGAACTAAAAGAAAAAAATAAATGGAACAAAAAACAAAAGTATAGTAGGTAGAGTCAAATGCCACAGAATTTTATCACTAGACTAGAAGAGTGCTGTGTTCAATTGCCTATCACACTGAGAACGAATGAGGTCAGAAATGTTTACTAAGATCTTGGAGTTAAGTTGCATGTCTTGTTGTTGCGTGGAACTTGTTCAACACGATTAACAAGAGTTAGGTTCTGTGACTTTGAGATCATGTTGACCATAGATGGAGTTTCATAGCCGATGGTGCCACTATTGCTTGAGCTACCACCTTGCAGTATTATTTGTGTTGTTGTGTCTCCTCTAGTTGTGGCTCTTTGCCAAGAATGTGAGCTCAAACCCGAGAGGACATAAGCTCGTCCTGTTTGTTCATAGCGTTCCCTGCTTGCCATCCTCTCCCTGATTTCAGTAAGTTCAGTGTCGAGCCAGCTACAAAGAGCATCACCTGCTTGGGCAGATACAGAAGATAGAAGAGAGGCTCTTCTGTTAGCTAGCACGGCTTGAGCACCCTCAAAATTTCCCATTTCTGCCATCTGTTGTGCCTCTGCAATGGTTTCTGCTACTGCCAGCCTGTTTATCTGCCTATCAACCTCGCGACTTATTACTACATCTGTAGAAGAGAGCACAGGTGGCCGACGTATCTCAACTGTCTCACCCTCAACGCTGACCATTTCTTCGGATGTGGTATTCTTGTAACTACATGTAATTTGCAACAGAGATGTCTTTGTTGCGCTTTGCTCAATTTCAGCTGAGGGAACAGACAAGTAGACAAGGAATTCTTTTTCCTCATCTGCATACAGGTTCCCGATGTTTATTACCCCTTGCTTTCCCTGTTCAGAAATTTCACTAGCATATCTTCCTGAAGGGATGGATCCAATATCTACTCCACGTGATGCTGACCTAACAGTAAGCTTTAGTTCCTGGACTACAACACTGAGGAGACCACCAATACACATTGCAAAGGCATCTTGAACAGTACCAACAGTCTCAATGAATGAAAATGTACCACCTGATGCATCTGAGATAGCATGCATAGCAGAGGAATCATGGTCTAAACCAAACCCAAACGTATGTACATGGAAAGTTGGCAGCTGGTCTGCTGCTAGTGCTTCTCCATTGCGAGGACAAATGCAAGAAGGCAATAGATTCAGAAAGTTGGGACCTGAGGTTGCATTTGAGGATCTGCGATTCCGAGGACTCCGCCGTTGGTTGGCATTATCAACGTTGTAGGTGTCTCTCCCATCTGATAAGAGAACAATGCTTGCAACTGGGTTCCTTTCACGTCTTTCTTCAAGAACTCGAACCCCCTTCTTGAGTCCTTCCACGATATTTGTCCCACCATTTGCTGAAATGGAATTAACAGCCTGTGCAGCCTCTCTGCGCCCTTGCTCTGTCATCCTTCGCAAGGGGAAGTTTCTTTGAGCTCCTGATGAAAAGGTAACAATAGCTAGGCGGTCAGAAGGCCCCAAGTTATCTATGACAAAACAAACTGCTTGCTTCAGGAGAGTCAGTTTTGATCCAGCCATGCTGCCACTAATATCTAGAACTGTGACCAGGTCAATAGGTGCGCGCTCTCGTTGCCGAGCATCGTCAGCAAGTGGGGGTGCCCTTACTCCAACAAGAACAGCAAATCTTGACATATTATTAGAAGCATCAACTGCAGAATATTCAGGAAAAGCTTTCAAGACTACACTCTCTGGATGAACAGTGGAAGGGGAGGAGGTCTGATCCACAGTGATGCTGGGAAGAGGTTCATCATCAGAGAAGTGAAGGGGCTCAGGAAGGGGCAGAGACACGGGTGGTGGAACACGAGGAATGTTGTTAAGGTAATTATCTTCAAGTGGAGAGACACGAGTCCGCCCTGCATTATTAATGTTTGCATCAGTACTGAAGGACGACATGAGAGGAATCTCTTTCCATTTGCATCTGCAGATGGGGCAGAGGTAGTTTCCATGCTTAATGCTGTTGGCAATGCAGCTGAAGTGGAATGAGTGGGAGCATTCAGCAGTGAATATGGCCTGACCATTCCCAGGCTTCATACTCCCAAGGCAAATGGCACATGTTCGCTGCAATCACAATAAAATAAAGTGGCAAGTTACAGTTAGAATATTGTAATAAGTCAATAAATATGAACATGCCCAATGAGACACTGCATAATCACAGGTCCCTCATCACTTCTCATTTAACTTAAAAAAACGACGACGCTGTAAGGATATCCACTCAACCAAGCAATTGACAGAAGCAGTAAACTTCAAAATTTTGTGGTGGACATTTTTTAACAGCAGGTTCTCCGAAGCACAGAAATTTGAATCTATAAAATGGTATACATGAGACAACGGCAAAGAAAAGCTAAGTTAGAGCAGATAATAGCAAACTTGCACCTAAGGGTGTGATGTTGCGGTCAAGTGGGAAAGCTCTGAGAGACTAGAGTTCGAATCTTAGCTGCAATAAAAAATAACTCGATGATTTCTTATCCTCTTTCCTAGTCTTGGTGTGCAGAGTTACCCAATACTTGTGTTAGTAGAAGGCAGTAAGTATGTAGTAAATCAATCAAGGTGCTGGCATACTGGCCGAACACCACCATTATAACAAAAAAAAAAAGGAAATACAAAATTTCTTATTAAAGAAACTAAAAAAGTAACCAAAACATCATGTAAAGACCTTCAAGATATAAGTGCTTACATGCAACCTTTGCCATCAGTGGGGCATTCATGGTTAAAACAGTAAACCTGCTTCAACCATACACTCATAGAATTTTTTTTTTTTGATAAAGGTAACTTTCACAGAAAATATTTTCAATAGTCAAAAAGGTTCTAGAGCCTGCGTGCTTATTATGGGAAATAGATGAGTCACTCGCACATAGTTACCGACTGCATATATCATTTCAAGTCACAATAACGAGAACATGGACTTCATTGACCAACTTAAGTTAATTATAGAAAGAAAAGCGTACATAAATACCCTTAACGTATTAGAAATGGTTCAAAAATGCTCTCCTTCCGCCTATTGGATCAAATTTACCCCTCCTTCCACCTATTGGGATAAAAAATGCCCTTAACGTGTTAGAAATAGCTCAAAAATGCCCCATCCTTCCACCTATTGGGTTAAATTTGCCCCTAACATTATTTTCAAGCTTAAAATTTTTCCTCTATTAAGAGCACAATTATATGACATTTATTAAATTTTAATTAAGCATGTGCCCTTTATTTAAAAGGGAGTCAGATACAAAATTGTTATTGTATTAAAATAGTTCAAGAACAGAGCTGGAATATAAGATTGATGAATTGTTATCCAAACTCAACTTTCTGTTTTACCCTCCTTGTCATTACAAAAAGGAAATGTCAACGGTACCTGTTCAACATAATTATTTTCTTGATTTACTTATCATTTAAAGTACCGGTAAGTTAATCCGGTTTATAAACGAAAATTATATGATATATGACCTTATTAATCAATTGATATATGATGAAACTTAATTTGTTGTAAAAAAAAATAGTACATTAGATTTTGGTTAACTTGGTGAGTTTTATGTCTTTTGTGTGGATAATCCTACTTAAATAGTCTATTTCCTAATTATAAAAAATTAGTGTTCTCTCATTATTAAGAATACATCGGTTTAAATGACATATTCTAAATAATTGAATTAATTCATGTTAAAATATTAACGTTTTGTTGCCAATGCTATACTTCCTTGTAGTGTGAAAGCAACAAAAAATTAATATTTTGTTGCTAAAAAACGTAAATGACAACAAAAACAACAACTTGTTGCTTGTTGTTGCGAAAACTTTTCGCATCGGAAGTTATTGCAACGGCATGCAACAATTTTTGTTGTTGCGAAAACTACTTTTGACAACAAAATCCAACATATGGCAACAAAAAATGTTGTTGATAAATGTCTTTCTTCTTGTAGTGATCAGTCGCATGTACCTTCTTAGTAGTTAGATATTACAAGAAGCACTTTGCTATTTTTTCATCACAATCACTTAATGGAAGGGCTCTTGTTAGGTTTAGCTGCGTTAATTTGACATAGATTTTGTGTTAGGTTGTGTTGTGAATAGGTCGGTTAATTTTGAGTTGTGTTAGAATTTTATGTGGATCAAATAAAGGCCACATGTTTAAATAAAATTTAATAAATGTCATATAATTGTGCTCTTAATGGAGAAAAAAATTTAAGCTTGAAAATAATGTTAGGGGCAAATTTAACTCAATAGGTGGAAGGATGGGTATTTCTTAGTCACTTCTAATACGTTAGGGCATTTTTTTTATCCCAATAAGTGGAAGGAGGGGCAAATTTGATCCAATAGGTGGAAGGAGGACATTTTTTACCCTTTTCCGATTATAGAATAGGCTTTCGGAGTCTGTTGGTTATAGAAGTATTAAACTTTAAAAAATATTGACCAACACAATGTCAACTGTTTAAACAGCAAGGACTATTGAATAAATCTACACGAGGACATAGTAAAACTTCACCAAAGCAAAGTACTGATAGAAACTTTTGAAATATTAATCTTACGCATTTAGCCAAAAGAACTTGAGAAGAAAATTGTACACATAGGTTAGCTGCATGGAATTCATCACCTCTTGGTAAAAACAACCAAATTGCTGGAGTAAAAGGAAATAATTATGACTTGCTAGGGAACCATTATTTCATGATAACAATGTAAATAAATCAAATAACATGTCTTGATCTTAAGTAAAAATTACTTAAAGTCAAATTTTGATAACAATGTGCAAATAATAAAGCATAGGGCTAGGTTGAGTTATTTGAGCAAAGAACTACCAACAAATTGTATCATGTGGTGCATTAAAATGTAGACGGGCCAGTCCTTAAGGAGTACACGAACACTATTCTAGTTCCTTTCTACAAATAGGTCCTAATAAATACATTTACTAGTCCAAAAACAACTAAACTAGCAATAACCAACATATAAGTCCAAGCGACATTTGTCCAGTATAAAAGAATTAGAACAGATTCACAAGAACAGCTCCTAATCTCATTCTTTAACATGAAACTTGTTTAACCAGGTTCAACAAAAATACTACTACTAATCAAGTCCTACTAGACTAGTAAATATACATTTCAACATAAAAAACCAAAGTGCATTTCACCGTTGTCCCAATTTATGTGACACTCCTTTTTTTTAGTGATCATGTCCCAAAAAGAATGACGTATTTTTATATTTAATAACTTTAACTTTAACTTCTCATTTTAACCGTGATTTATAACATACACAAATATCTATGACTTTTTTTAGCTTTTCATTCTTAAATTTTATGATCAGTCAAACTCTTTAGGGAACGGACAGAGTACATAAGAAGCAAACACGTAGTGTATAGGGAAATAAAGTTTTTTTTAGGTACCAAAGTCAATTATTGTTACGTCTAAGCTATTGCCAATTATAATACTCCTACTAGATTTCAGAACTGTTTCAATCATCCAACCCCTTTACTAGACATGGGACAAACATTTGGAATAAGAGACCAAGGATCGAATCCCGTCAGCGGCAGTGTGGGGGTTTCTTCTTGAAATAAAGGAGGGTCCCTTGTGCGCAGCGTGATACTGGTCTAACCTTTGAAATCAATTGAGTCACCATGATTTACCTCCTTCACAAACCTGTCGGATCAGAGTGTGAGGGCTCTTGGGGTGGGAGATTCCACCTTTTGGAATAAGACATGGGACAAACACATAGCTGGCGTACGAAGTTGTCAAAAAGATCTTAACCAACAATAAAAGATACCCAATTTGTCCAAAGCTGAAATCATCAAAATTCTCCGCTTACCCCACAAATAATCCACCTCTTATGTAAAACTTAAAAAAAAAAAAGAGAGAGAAATATAGTCACGAATTAAAATTAGTACTCCCTCCGTCTTGATTTGTGTAGTCTGGTTTTGACTTGACACAAATTTTAAAAATAAATAATTAATAATTTTAAATTTTGTGGTTGTTAATTAAAAATACGTAGAAGGTATCAAAATATTATTTAAGTTTGTGATTTTTAAATATATTACGTGGAATGTTAAAATTAAAAAATAATTAAAAAATATATATTTTTTACACGGATTAAAAAAAAGATAAGATAAACAAATTGAAATGGTGCTAAACAGTTTCTTTACTTTAATTAATAGTGGTTGTTCACTAGCATTATTTAACAGTAAAAAGGCTATTTTCACAAAGTCAAAACATACAAAAAGGCTGCACAGAAAGCCAAGAAAGGTCAACTTTTTCTGCAACAAAATGACCTTTTTGACCTGTAGAAGAAGGCGTTGATACCAAAGCAAAGGGCAGTATAGTAATCAATCATTGCATTCGTCATCTAAAACCTTGTATAGCTGGATTTCCCACTGTTTAATTCAGCGATTCTGATCAAGCCAAACAAACGTGATAAAATTTAAAAGGTAAATTTCCAATATTACCCCGACTTAGATCGCCAAATAACGTGTGAAACCGTAAATTTTGTAAAATCACGAGGGTAATTTTGTCCAGAAAATTTCTCCGTTTATTCCAGTTTTGGCAAAGCACAATTTTCTGCTCACTTTTCGCGATGGTAAAAAAACAGCTGTCATCATCGGTGATGAAGAACGCAATTTGGATGCAAAAACCGACTTCCGATAACAAATCAAATACACCGGCGGAGAAAAACAAGGAAAACAAAACCGACAAACACATAAGAAAAAAGAACGAGAAAATTATTTAAAAATAAAATGAACCTTAGAGGATCGGGTGGTGCTACTGAAGCTTCTGGATATACGGGAGAAAGTGGAGGAAGATGAAGAAGATGCGGCGGAGGGCGGCCGAGTAGACGGTGGCGATTTAGAATCGGAGGATGCGTTCCCCGGTGAAGACTTAGGTTGCCGAAACGACAGCGTTTTCTGCAGTTTGCTCCATGTCCCTGACATTCTTCTATCAGAATTGATGTTAGGGTTTGGGTTTGTATGGCGAAAAATAACGAACGTAAATTGACGAAGAAGAAGAAGAGAGAAAGATACAAAAAGATTTTTCTTCTCTTTTAAATATATATTTGATGAAAAGACAAGTATGATACGGCGAAGTGTATCTGATTTGATCTAATTAATTATTTTCTCTTCGATTTGGTACCAAAAACGGAAGGTCGTTTTGTTTCGTCTTAGCTTAATAATTGTGTGGGTGGGAGAATAATAAAAAATTAAAGACTTTAAAACCATTTCGGTAATAAATAAAGTAAGAGAAGAAGAGGGGAGTAATTTCGGGGAACTTTAATTTTACTTATTGTTGTAATATCTTCGTCTTTTAAATTATCTACATCCTCATAGTTGACATTTGAGTTATTACTCACTTATTCAGTTATTTGTGAATTCTAACCATAGTGTTAAAGTAAAGATAAAACTTTAAATTAATTAGCTGGGTAATCTTAGTACCTCTAAAATTACAAAATATCAGACGGACCTTGTTTCTTGTATATTCATGGCATAAACGGAATTAAGTTGAGGAATATTCATGTGTTATGCCTCTCTCTTTTTTTAAACTCTGGTTGAACAAGTTTAACAGTAGGGCATAGGGCACAGCACAAAACGCCAATCCCTTCAATTCCAAACACACAAGACTCGTGACGAGAGGATGTTAATCATTGAATCCATAATGTCTGTGTTTATATATTCTCTCTATGACATCGTTATCGTTTGATTAAGCATAAAAAAAAAATTAAAAAGCAAATCTTAGATTTTTAGAATTTGTGATTTAACTCATTTCATTAGGATAAAGGGGAGTTTTAAAGTAAATTATTTTTATAGAAAGTCATTTTTTTTATACGAACTTAAAAAAAAAGTGTATCATATAAATTATCACAGTATATAATAACTCATTTTAATCCAAATCATAATTTTGGGATTTCTTACCACATCGGTGACAGATGAGAACTATGAGTTCATTATAAAGTTTGGGCAATTCTCCTTCTTTTGAGCTAGCTTTTGGGTGGTGAGTTAGACCAAGGGCTAATTTTACAACTTAATTTGCATTTTGACAGTCACATACAGTAGTAGCAAGTTTGGTGCAGCTCAATCTCAGTTATTTGTGGAGTCGTTCACAAGAGAATAAAACAGTGATGAAGATGATTAAAGAGACATAAGAATAATGTTATAATATATAGATTGTGCAGTGAGGAATAGGTTAGTAAAATTCAATTAACTTGATTGATTTGAAATATACTCAGAATAATGTTAGGCTCTTTGAAGGCCTCTTAAGATTTAGTAGGAGTATATGTTTATTCAAAAGAACATACTCATGACCATGGAGAATAGAATGACTTGTTACCAATATTTTAAAAAATTTGTCTTAAAGTTGTAGAACTATACTCCCCTTTTGTTTTAAAGGAGTGTATTAAACACAGTATAAGTAATGTTTATACCAATAGGTCACCTTACAAACTTCACACATTTTAATGAGACTTCTCTGTGCATATTCTTTGGCTAAGCTGATAGTAATTTAAACACAAAAAAAGAAACTGAATAAAAGAAAATCACTAGATACTTCATGTAGAAGATGGACAATTTAGACCATGAAACACCAAAATTAGTGGTTTCGTTTCCTTTTCATAATATATAACTAATTAAAGGGTTTGATTGGTTCACTAATTAGAAACCAAAATATACTACTCCACTATTTTCTAGCTCTATCTTAATATAAGCCTTAAATATTATAGTAGCAAAATTCCTACTTTCTCTAGAGCTATGAGAATAATGTACAGCGAGAAGGAGTTTGCTGTCCATTAAATTTTACTTTTGCATTAGAACAAGTTGCAGTAGTGGTGTCTTGGCCATTGAAAGTTAAGTCCAAACCCATTAACCCAATCCCTTGGCATGGCACATTTTTGCTGCAATTAAGCGTAACTGCCACTTTTGAAGCTGAACTTCCTCTTATGTCAATGAATTTAACATTTGAAATCTGAACTTGTGAGTTACCCTGTTGAGAATTACAAAAAAAAGCATTAGAAACAATAAAACGTTAAAATGTTCATTTACTTTGATTACTAGCTATACAATTGGATAAAAAAATATATAGTGATCTCTAAATTAAAAGGCTCAAAATTGTACTCCGTTCATCCAATTTCATGTAGTGGTGTTTGACCAGGCACAAAATTTCACAAAAAAATATTTTTTTAAAAAACATTGAGGTCTAAAATAAATTATACTTCATCTGTCTCAATTTATGTGATACATTTTTTTTAGTTTATCCAAAAAAGAATAATACATTTCTATATTTAAAAATAATTTAACTTTAAACTTCTCTTTTTATCCTTAATGAAATAATTTACAATCTCACAAATATCTATGACGCATTTAGACCACAAGTTTCAAAAGTCTTTCTTTCTTAAACTACATGCCTAGTAAAACTAAATCACATAAATTGGGACAGAGAACTATACATTTGTGTGAAGTAAGTCATCTCAATATGTATAAAATTTAAAGTTAAATTATTTCTAAATATAAAAATATATCATTCTTTTTAGAAACAAACTAAAAAAAAGTGTCACATGAAACACGATGGAAGAAGTAGTTTACACCATAAATTTACAAAAGAGTTATGAAATCAAATTTTTCAAGAGACTACCCATTAGGATAAAATAAAATTTATTTACCTTTTCACTACAAGATGAGTGGGGACAATATTGTTGATCAATGATGATAGGATTTTCAGCATAATACACATTAATATCTTCAAATGTAACATTGAAAACCTTGCTAGGAGGTGAAGGTGCCCAACTCTTGATCCTTAGTCCATTTTGAGTCCTCACAATGGTACAATTCCTTACTACAATTCCATTCACATCGCCTTCATTTTTGTACTTCCCTAAACTTCCAATGCTAATGCCATGCCCCGGGCCACAATAGACGTCCGAAATGTTAACATTCGAAGTACCGGGGCCAATGGAAATGCAATCATCTCCAGTCGAAATTTCCAGGCCATTGGCAGAGATATTGTTGGAGTTGCCTATATGAATCCCGTCAGTGTTAGGGCTATCCTCGGGTGCCTTTATGGTCACGTCTTGGAAATGAACTCCACGACTATTGTCTAACTGGAAGTGGAAGAACTTGCTGTTGATTGATGTTATGCCTTGTATTAAGGCATTGCTCATGTCGTTGAATTTCATAGACTATTTATAAGATAGAGGAAATAAAATCTCGTTAGTCAATAAAATGTTCAATAGTTAATTAACAACCATTATTTGAATGTCATTAATGGATAGTTTAGTTGTTTTTGAAATATAACACTCTATGAAGTTCCCCTTACTTTTGTAATAACTTCTTGTGATCTACCATGTACTCTAGACAAATCAAGACATGTACTTTATTAGTAACAATATTAGTATCTTTTTAACCAACAAAAAATTAGTCAATAATTTGTTACTACTGTTTTGAAACAAAATTTACATAATCAGACACTACTATTTATTACAACTTTTTATAGTTAGAAATGTTAAAAAATTACTCTCCAAATAATATAGTGTCCCGTAAAGTGAAAATGAAGATATTATGCACATAATACTAAAAAGGATATTTCTATATACCAAGTATATGTACTTCCATTCCAAAATTAAGATATGCATGGGGCCAAGATCAGGAAAACTGTCTTTTTCTTTCAGCAGTATAATTCTCTTCCTTGTTTATACTTTATACAAATAACTAAAAGGAAAGAAATTTTTTAAAATGCAGTAAGAAATAGTTTACCACAGGACGAGTCTTGAGAGACCATGCAGAAGGGCCTTGGCCATCTAAAGAACCATTTCCATTAATGGTCAGCCCATTAATATGCTGAAATAATATCCAGAATTCATCTATGCTTTTACCATAGGGAGCTCTCAAAACCCCATTAATGTTAAAAATAGTTTGGCCATTGCATGGGCCATTAAATGTCACTGTGTTCAACAAGAAAGTTCCTGTTGGTATATAGATTTTGCCTCCTACCTCGCTTTGACATGTTTGGTTCCATGCCTTCAAAAAGGCCTACATGCACAATAAGAAACAAAAAGACGAGAGTGTAATTTATACAATTCAATTGAATTATTTTAAAAAATTTAGCTTAAATAGCCGTCACCCAACTGCTTAAACTAAAAATAGTTGACAGATGTATAATATATATCTATATATATATGCATAATCATGTATAATTCGTATACCATTTATGTAAACCGGTTAGAAAAAAGTAAACAATGAACCTACCGGTTATTTGTGTAAAGATTTTAAAACATCCTCAGTGAGTAGCGGAGCCAAAAAGTTTCAGTAAGGCAAATCAAAACATAAAGAAGTAAATACAAATGAAGTCAAAGAGATTCAGAATATAGTATATATACATTTAAAAGGCCACTTATATACATAGTGTAATTATCCAGCAATCATCAATTACTTCCCTTGGACAAGGTTGACTCCGCCATTATTTACATTAGCTATCAATACATTAAATATTATAACATGTTATAGCATATTACCTAACATATTTTCTAGGTTATTAATGTCACTTGTTACAAATGATTATACCTGGCTACTATCAGTCTTCCCATTAGGAAAGGCACCAAAATCTTGAACATTGAACACTGCATCTTTACAATGAACTTGAGATACCCTATTTATCAAGAAAATGATAAACAAAGAAAGGAAACAGAAGATGAAATGGGAAAAAGTCATGCTTGTGTTGTTGATTTTGTACTCTATTTTAATCCTTGTGGAAAATGAAATTTTTAAGTTGGGTGATTGCAAATGATTTACTGGGGTATTTATTTAGTCAGACTTTTATAGGCCAAAATGTAAATGAGATAAATCAAATCCCAATTTTAACGTGAAGATCAATCAAATATAATGAGGCATCTTGGTTTCCACTTTTAATATGCATTTAAGTTATACGAATCGACAACCTAAAGATCTTTACAATATACTTTAATTAGTTTAGCAAGTCATAGTAAGTTAATTACTCCATTTTAACAAGTTACCAATTACTAATTGTATAACTTTACCTTAAAGGTAACCTAATTGTGTGAACAACTTTTACTCTATTAATACATAGAGCTTAAACAGTAATAAATAATTTATCAGCTGAAATTTACTGTATTGGTTTGCTCTCCATATCATTACTGAATTAGGCAACAAAAAAAAAGTTACCGTATTAAGTTAGTCTTTTTTATTATTCCAAATCCTAATTAATTGGATGGAGTATATAATTTCCAAAATAAACATACTATGGTATTATACTGTTGACTTATGGATACAGATTGCTTTACCTTTTTCTTCTTTTATTATTGATTAAATTAGTTTTCTAAAATAGACAAGACTAATTACAAAAGATTACCCAAGATTTAAGGGTATCTTTTTACCATTTTGTTTGAGGAGCATTTATTTAGTTAATAGTACTAGTTTCTATTTGACATTATGCTACCAAAATTTTATGATCACTCTATAAGCTTCAATTTAATGATTCATGGATGAGCGCATTTGTGGAAGCTGTATAAAATGATATTCACAAGGTCTTCTTAAGAGATGATATAATTAGAAAATACACACTAAGAAAAAATAAGAATTAGCTATGAAATTTATCATTAACTCATCGCTAAATAGTTTTTCAATAATCTATGTTAAATAAAATTAGCCACAGATTTTAGCTTCTTTTTTTTTTCTAGTGTACAAAATTATGGAAAAAATAATAAAATTTACTTCAGATGCGAGGGAAAATTTCACAATCAATTCATACAATTACTTCCATCAGTAATTCGCAGTACAACTTCATATAGTAAAATCAAAAAATTCTCACTTCACACTTTGACATCTGCACAAGGTAAACTCAACCCCATAAAATAAAATAATCACGAAAATATAATCTTGAAGTCCTTCGAGCTAATCAAAAACATCCATGCCTCCAACTTTTACACATTTGAAAAATTATCTTGCTTGAAACTATGAGTTGAAGGAAAAGGAGCAGCAGTAACATAAGTACCAGGTGGTGGGGTTGGTACTCCGAAAACTTGGGGATTAGTTCGAAGATCCTGTCTACCCTTAGCTCTTCCAAAGAAAAAACTGTTGGGATACAATTGTTGTAGGAAACATGAAGTAAGTAACTATTACAATAGTATAAAGGATAAACAAACTATTACAATAAAACTGGAAATCAAAACATTAACAAACTGCTTGTGTGATTTGCTGAGTCGAGTGATGACACTCTTTCTTTAAGACAAGATTGTTCTGTATATCTTCTTTTACGGTGTCTAGCAATAGTCTCCCAAGATACAACATCAACTTTAACAAGTGAGCAAAGGAAACTCAAGTGTTACTCTTGAAAAACTTTGAGTATAGTAACTTTGCTAGAGAGGAAGAAGAAGATGAACTCTGAAAATTCTGGAGTATTTTTTAAGTGTTGAGTGTTGTTCAATTGAGCCAAAAGCCTCAATTTATAATGTAAGTAGAAGACCCCTCAACTAGCCAACTAATGGCCTTCAATAGCCATGTAATTGCACTTGATTGAGGGGTTACATTCAGCCAAATAATGGCTGAATTCATGTGCCAAGTAATGGAGAATCAATGCTCCAAACCCAGCCCAAAGGTTAGATTTTTTCAACTTTCCGTCGCAGCTTTCTGCCTCCGAAGCACCGCAACGCTGTGAATTAGCGTCGCGGCTCCAGCGACTGACCAACCAATTTGCGCCGCGGCGATTTCCGACTCATTTCATTTTACACTTGTACACTTCTTCCTTTGTTTACCAACGTGGAATACTTTGTCATTTGTCTAATAACCGTCCATAATTCTATGTCTCAAACGTATTACATACGTACCAATATCTCTTTCACTAATAAAATTTGCGATACTTGGCACTACGTGTGCACGTGTGTGGAAACGACGTTTCCGACGTGCGGGCCCCAATTGTTCGAGTCATAAATTAATGGGATATACTTAATTCCACATTTAGTAAATTTTCAACAATCCCCTCTTGAAAGAGATTTTGGCGCACACACTTGGTGCCTTTTCCAGGAATCATTTAGCGGACCGATGTTGCATCTGAATAGGTAGCATACGCTTTGAACCTTCCATAATTGAATACCATCGGACTTACTTACTGCGCGGTGAACGTGATGTCTTGAACCGTCAGTGTTTCGTGTAAGCCAAGTCAATGGTTCCAACACAACAACTTCATATACTTAGTTCTTCGTAATGTTTTGTCCGTTGTGGCCTTGAACACTTCTTGGATTCTTAAGTGCGTTCATTTGAGGCGGTATGTCCTCACACTTAAATAGGTGGTCTCCTACAAGGTATCCTGTTATATCCCACTTTACAAGTGTTATGAACCATTAAAAATTTCCCCAAACATAACCTCAACCGGTGAGGATCATCAAAGGATTTGGAAACTTAACCTTCACCCACACTGCAGATAGCACTTATAGTCTATCGCGGGAACGACTTTGGATTTGGTGTTTCTTTACAGAAATCACTATCCGAAGTGCTCATGCTTCCACCGAAGCGATCAACTGAACATTTACAACTTAGTTTTTCCATTGAACCTAATTCCTGGGATCTCCAGTCAGTAAGGTTGGGTTACCACCGTATTGGTCCTTATACCTTGGGTTTTAAGCACATTCCCCTACACATGCAGAACATCTGATCTTTGGGTAAGCCCTTTGTCAGCGGGTCTGCTATGTTATCCTTTGACTTTATGTAATCAATGGATATTATACCCGTGGTGATCAGCTGCCTAACGGTCTTATGCCTCCGTCAACTATGACGAGACTTGCCATTGTACATAACATTTCGTGCCCTTCCTAGAGACGACTGGCTGTCGCAGTGGATCATTACATAAGGTACGTGTTTGTTCCAGCAAGGAACATCTTCTAAGAAGTCGTGAAGCCACTCAGCTTCTTCTCCTACTTTGTCTAAAGCGATAAACTCCGATTCCATCGTGGATCGGGAGATGCAAGTTTGCTTAGAGGATTTCCAAGACACAGCCCCACCACCAATTGTAAATACATACCCACTGGTGGACTTGGTGTTTTCTATGTCAGATATCCGATTTACATCACTGTACCCCTCTAGTACAGCTGGATATCTCAAATAATGCAACTCATAAGTTAGCGTGTATTTCAGGTATTGTAGTACCTGATTCAACGCCTTCTAGTGATCATTACTCGAATTATGGGTAAATCTAGCCAACTTGTTGACTGCATAAGCAATATCAGGTTGAGTGCAGTTTGTTATGTACATCAAACTACCAATCACATGTGCCTATTGCTCCTGGCATATGGGTGCACCATGATTTTTATCAAGCTTTTGATTTCTATCCATTGTTGACTTTATTGGCGAACTGTCATACATCTCGAACTTTCTCAAAACATCCTCAATGTAGTGAGACTAAGATAAGACTAGTCCGTCAGACGTCTTAGAGATTTTTATCCCTAAGATGACATCTGCGATACCCATATCCTTCATGTCGAAGCATGGTTTCTCAACATGTTCTTAGTCTCTAGAATTATGCTAGGACTTCTCCCTGTGATCAACATGTCGTATACATACATGCATATCATAACAAATGAGTCAGAGTTACCTTTCATGTAGACACATTTGTCACACTCATTAATGGTGAAACCCTTCGATAGTAAAGTAATATCAAATTTTCCGTGCCATTGCTTCGGGGCTTGTTTCAGCCCGTACAGATATTTGACAAGCCGACAGACTTTCTTCTCTTGCCCTTGAACCACATACCCCTCGGGTTGGTCCATATAAATTTCTTCTTCCAAATCACCATTTAGGAAGGCTGTCTTGACATCCATTTGATGTATCTCAAGGTCACGCAACACTGCGATATGGACGTCATCCTAGACACCGGGGAGTACGTGTCAAAGTAGTCAAGGCCTTCCTTTTGCCGATAGCCCTTGACTACCAACCTGGCCTTGTACTTATCTATAGACACATCTGCTTTATACTTCCATTTGAGTATCCACTTACAACCTAACGGTTTATTTCCCGGAGGAAGATCAACCAACTCTCAAGTATGGTTATGCAGAATGGAGCCTATTTCACTCTCAATAGCTTCTTTCCATAGCGGTGCCTCTGGAGTTGACAATGCTTCAGCAATTGTCTTTGGTTCATCATCAACCATATAAGATACAAAGTCAGGACCGAATGATTTATCCTTCCTGGCCCTTTTACTTCACCTTGGTTCCATCTCTGGAGTCTCCAAGTTCTGAGAATCTGGAACACTAGTTTCCGGATATTCAGCCACTTCGAAGTCCACTAGATCTGAACCATCTAGATTTGGGCAGTCAATGACTCCCGGTTCCCGATAGCTTTGTTTATAACTTCGTTTGCGAGAGATTATATCTTTTTCCTTTCTAGAAGAAGTACCCTCAAAGAATTAAGCATTCCTTGATTCCATGATTGTACCTCCGTGGATATCTAAAATATCTGACTTATGCACTAAGAAGTGATAAACACTACTGTTATTTGCATATCCGATGAAAATGCAATCTACAGTCTTAGGCCCAATCTTGACCTGCTTTGGCTTGGGCACTTCGACCTTTGCCAAACAACCCATACCTTTAAGTATTTATAGGTGGATTTCTTTCTCTTCCATGATTCATATGGAGTCTTATCCTTACCTTTATGTGGGACTCTATTAAGAATCGTATTAGCGGTAATGACGGTTTCTCCCCACATGTTTTGGGGAAGACCGAAATTGATTAGCAAGGCATTCATCATTTTCTTCAATGTGCGGTTCTTGCGTTCCGCAACACCGTTCGACTGAGGTGAGTATGGAGTCGTCGTTTGATGAACAATGCCCGATTCGGCACAATATTCCTCAAACAACGCTACGTATTCTCCCCCTCTATCGCTATGAATGAATTTGATCCGCAAGCTAAGTTGGTTTTCAACTTCTGTTTGTAACGTCGGAACACTTCAAAGGCTTCATGTTTACTTTTCAACAATTAAATGTAATAATACTTTGTGTTATCATCAATGAATGCCACAAAGTACTTGTTCCCTCCCCTAGTTTGTGCAAACTTCAAATCACATATATCTATGTGAATAAGTTCTAGAGGAGCGGTATTTCTTTCGACAGATCAAAAATGAAGCTTTGTGAGTTTTGCCTCTACGCACACCTCACACTTATGTTGAGGGTTTACGTCGATAGATGGCAACAACTCCAACTTAACCAACTTTTGGATGGACTTATAGTTAACATGTCCTAATCTATGATGCCATAAATTAGAGGACTTAAGCAAGTAAGAAGAAGCTTCAATATTATTGCTTGCACGTATTACAGACATGACATTAACTTTGAAGAGGCCTTCACAGACGAAGCCTCTCCCCACAAAAGTGTCATTCTTAGTGATTACAATTTTATTGGACTCAAATACTAGCCTAAAACCAGCATTAACCAATAAAGGACCTGAAATTAAATTCCTCCTAATCTCAGGGACATGCATCACCTCTTTCAAAGTGAGCTCCTTTCTAGAAGTCATCTTCAGTACCACTTTTCCTACCCAGCACGTTAGAGGAAGCGTTGTTACCCATGAACAACTTCTTATCGGTGACTGGTGTATATGTGGAGAAGGCATCTCTATTAGAACATATGTGTCTGGTAGCACCCGTGTCCATCCACCATTGCATTGGATTCTCAACGAGGTTTGTTTCAAGTACCACCGCCGAGAACTCCTCAATCATGTCGTCAAGAAGCGTGTCTTTGACGACGTTAGCATGTGCCTTGCCTTTAGCCTTGGCCTTCTCTTGTTGCTCAGTCTTAAACTTGTGGCAGTCCTTGATCATGTGACCAGGTTTCCCACAGTGGTGACAGTTTCCTTTGAACTTCTCTGTCGCTTGGGTCTTGCCGTCTTTCTGGAACTTGCGCTTCTTGGTTGGGTTCCCTTTGGCCTCAGCCAGATTTGCCTTTCCCTCAGCGGGTTGTTTTCCCTTAGGCAAGGCCTTCTTATTATCTTCCTGAATCTGGAGCTTGATAATAAGTTCTTCAAATGTCATCTCCTTTGTCTTGAGTTTTAAGTAACTCATAAACTCATTCCACGAGGGAGGTAACTTTTCAATCAGTAATGCAACCAAAAACCGCTCGTTTGGTTTCATACCTTCCAAATCCAGGCGATGTAGAATCATTTGGAATTCCTGGACTTGGGACATCACAGTTTTGCTATCCACCATTTGAAATTTCAGGAATTTTCCAACGATAAATTTCTTAGTACCAGCATCTTGTGCGTTGTACTTCTTCTGTAGCTTTTCCCATAATCTTTGGTTGTGCCTATGGCGCAATACACCGTGTAGAGTGGGTCTGACAGACAGTTCAGAATATAGTTTTTACACATAAAGTCACTATGACTCCATGCATCAAGAACCATCTTCATGCCATTAATGACATGGATACTTTGGCCCCCTCCAGCCATTTCATTAGGCTGAGGGTCTACTTTATCTCCAGCTTGTGGATGATCTTTTGTTAGGAAACGAGTCATTCCCATAACAGTCAGATAAAATAACATCTTCTGCTGCTATCTCTTGAAGTTGGAGCCCATGAATTTTTCTGGGCGTTCATGATGGAACCCGGAGGGTGGAGGAACTGTAACGTTCCCTTGAGCAGCAGTAAAGGCGTTGGATGAGCCTTGAGCAATGGTGAATGCATTAGGTGTGCCTTGAGCAGCAGTGGGGAAGGCAGAGGGGTTGCCTTGAGTAGCAGCAGCAGAATCAGAAGTGAGTTGTTCTCTTCCAGTCATCTTTCTAAGCACTTACAACAATCTTGTCTTAAAATTGTGGGTTACAACAATTGAAGGAAACGGGAAGTAAGTAAATATTACAAATTGCTAGAAAGATAAACTAAAGATTACAACGAAACTGGAAACAAGAACGTTACAAACTGCTTGTGATTTGCTGAGTCGAGTGATGACACTCTGTCTTTAAGACAAGATTGCGTCGTATATATCCTTTTACGTTATCGGGCAATAGTCTCCAAAGATACAACATCAACTTAACAAATGAGCAAATGAAACTCAAGTGTTACTCTTGAAGAACTTTGAGTATAGTAAACTTGCTAGAGAGGAAGAAGAAGATTTCAGAAAATTCTGTAACTGTTTCTTAGTGTGTTCAACAATTGAGCCAAATATCTCAACTTATAGTGTAAAGAGATGACCCCTCAACTAGCTAACTAATGACCTTCAATAAGCCATGTAATGACACTTATTGAGGGGTTACATTCAGCCAAATAATGGTTGAATTCATGTGCCAAATAATGGAGATTCAATGCTCCAAAATCAGCCCAAAAGTCAGAACTTTCCATCTTTCCGTCGCAACATTCTGCTTCCGAAGCGTCGCGACTCCAGTGACTGACCACCCAATTAGCGCCGCGGCGCTCCGACGGGGTTGCGCCGCGGCCATTCGCGGCGACTTCCGACTCGTTTTATTTTACACTTCTTCCTTTGTTTACCAAAGTGGAATACTTGTCATTTGGCCAATAACCGTCCATTATTCTGTGTCTCAAACGTTTCACTTACTTACCAATATATCTTTCACTAATGAAATTTGCGATACTTGGCACTACGTGTGCACGTGTGTGGAAATGACATTTTCGACATGCGGAGCCCCAATTGTTCGAGTCATAAATAATAATATAAATTTAATTCCACATTAGTAAATTTTCAACCACAAAAGGAATATGAGGATTAAGCAAAATCTATAGTGCTACTCTCAAAACTCTTGAGTTCTAAATTCTTATTTGACAACTCTTTTAATTTTTATTCTCTTGCAGGGTTGGGTTCGCCTATGGCTTCCCCTTCCTCCGAGCCTAGTGCAGAACCCGAGGATAGCAGAGGCAATCATGTCGGTGGCAGAGTAACCTCGGAAGCTCTGGGGTCTATTGTGACTGATCAGCTATTATTGTACAGAGGACTGAAGAACACAAAGAAAGAGTGTGTACAGCAAAGAACCGCATAAGCAAACGCCGCCATGTACTGCAGGGAAGCGTAGCTCCATCGTCGTGGTGTCACCAGGTATGATATTGCTAAAGGGAACATTGCATATTACGTTTTAGGTGTTTCTGCAAAGAGTGTTTTTCTTTCTTTTTGCATATACATGTATAGAAATCCAGTCTCTCTGCTCTGTCTCTGAGTTGGAAGACCAAATTTGGGTTCTTCATTGGAGGGGATTATCTATCTCTAGCTTTTACTCGAAGCTATATAGTTCACAGCAGTTCGTTGCCTGATGAGACAACAGGAAACACTAAAATACAAATAAGAAAGCTTACGATGACTGGATTTTACATATTAGCCATTCGCCGCATGTAGCAAATAGTGCATCAACAAATGTCTACTAAAGAACCTCTTTATGTGTTTATAGAAAAACACCTATCAATTACCCATTATGTGTTAGAGCATGAACCTTTCCTTCTCTTTAAGCTTTTCCGCTTTGCAAATATTGCTTTACCTTTAAAGATTCTTTTGCTTACTGGGTTAAGTTTTGAGCTATGTTTTGATTCCATGGTACTAGGCATAGATGGACGGGTCTCTATGAAGCTCATATTTGGGATAAAATACCTGGAATCAAAACCAAAATAAAAAGGGAAAGTAAGGTACTTATCATTGTTTCTCTCGCAGACAACTATTATTTCTATTGCTTGCTGATTGAATGTCTAGCTCAAAGTTCATGTTTTTAGTGAAATCTGATGTTTGAAAAGCCTTATAATGCATGCTTAATCCACACCGGCAGTCTACTTAGGTGAGTACCTTGGTTGACTCTTTTCTCAAAGCCTGAACTTTGAAGGGTCTTAACTCAAGCTATGTTAAAATTTGGTCACTAAACTCCATGTAGAGGTGCTTATGATGACGAGGCAATGCCGGCTTGAGGGTCAAGCCAATGAAGCAATGGCTTTAGGCCCCCAAATTTTTTAAGGCCCCATTTTTTAATTAATACATCCTCCTTTTCATTTTACGAAAGATTTTTTTAAAAAAAGTTGTGATTTAAAATAAATTATAAATATGTATATGTCTATAAATCATTTTGTTAAAGATAAAATGAATAGTTTTTCTACTACATTTTTCTTTAAATTTGAAAATTTTAATACTTTTTTACCTCATAATAGTATATTTCTTGTAATTATTTATTAAATTCAAAGAACTATAAAATATGAAGCAAGTTACTCACTATTTTTTTTTCTAAACATTGAAGCCTCTTAATAAAGCTTGGTTTTAGGCCCCCGATGTTCTTGAGCCGCCCCTGTGATGAGGAGGCTACAGCAAGGGCATATGATCTTGCTACTTCGAAATATTGGGATCCTGGAACCCTCATTAATTTTGCAGTAAGATGTTACTGCCTCAAAATAAGTAATATGCTCTGTGATGAATTTTCATGTACTTGATGTGCTTGTCTTGTATGTAGGTGACGGATTACTCAAGGTACCTTGAAGAGATGCAGAACGTCACGAGGGGGGATTATCTTGCATCACTTTGGAGGTAGTTGTGTTGTTTGCATATGCATTTTATCAGAAGAGTATCCTGCTGAATTTTATTGGTTTCACGCTTGCAGAAAGAACAGTGGTTTCTCCAGAGGGGATATCTAAATATCGTCTACCATCCAGGTATGCCAGCACAGAGCATGTGTTTGTTATACGGCTCACGAATTACAGAAATATATAATGAGGGCACGAAATATTATTTTATCCTTTTGTCGCATTCACGTCCACCTATTTTACTGGTTCTTGAACCTCATTAGCTATGTCAAATTCATCAATTCTTATGATTTCTGCCACCTTTTCTTCTCCACGCCACTGTAGTCGATGGAACCCACAATTCAGCCGTGTGCCTGGAGCTGATTACTTTAATAGTGTGCACTATGGTGAGTTTAACTTTCTCAACAAAATGAAACTTATTTTAGTAGTAGAGTTCCTTACTAGATCTTTGAATTTAGTGCCAAAAAGTTACTAAAGCTCAGGATGTTCGTCCTGAAAACCATTTTAAAGGTGAAAATGCCACTGTGGACAATGAGTATGTTGGTGACTTTTGCATTGATAGAAAGATTGACTTGCCGAGTTACATCAAGCGATGGGAGGTAACAAAGATCGTCAGACAGATTCCCATGTAAAAATATCGGAGGAAATGAAGCTTGATTGTTCTGATGATATTTGTAATGAGCTTAGAGCTGCAGAGTTATCGATTCAGCAGACTGAACATTATGAGATGCTCCGTTTGGGGGTTTCCCAAGAAGGAAAGAATTGTAAAAGCTATCCCTCTGTTATGAACATTTTGCCAGTATACGGCATATAAGAGCTTAGAAGAGTAGGTTGCTAAGAAGAAAGAAAAAGTTGAGAACGATGAAAATGAAAACAAAAATGCTACCGGTAAAGTTGACCGCGGAAAGACAATTGAGTAATCAAGTCCTGACAGTGGGACTGAGGCTTGGAGCTGCATTTTTTACAGCTGCAGGGTTAGCTATAAACAGAAAGATGCATCCACTGACTCTGCTCCTCTCAGCACCACTTCTCACTAATTACAGCATCATAGATCCATTAACGGACCTCCTTTGGACATCGGTTGTTCCTGTTTCTGCAACTGAGATGCTGCTAACATACAATATAATTCCCTTGACATGTGAGTCTTGGGAAGGGTAGATACACAATTATTCATCACAAGGTTTTACTTTGTACCATTGAGGGTTTTGTTGGAAATTTGTCTTTGGCGGGGAGATGCGTCCACCCATCTTTGATGAATTAAACACTAGTGTTCCGCATGTTGGAGACTTTGTCTCTTCGCACATGCATGATCTACGAAGTGAGTAGATGACCGTAAGGCCAAGAATCGTCAAATTTCGTTGAGAAATGAAAGAGATATTGGTCCACGAAGTAAGGTGTTTGAGGCATGGAAATATGGTGTGGGACAAATCTACCACATCGGTGAGAATAGGAAGAATTGCTCTCTATATAAGTCTCTAATGTGGTAAAGAGTTTGGAACCACAAGGGGTATCTCATGTGTTTAAAGGAGGGAGGACCTAGATGTGCTTGGGTTCAAGGCTAAGCCCACACGGGCGCCGCCCGTCCCGTCCCGTCCCGTCCGGTCTCCGGTCACGGGTCACGGAAATCACCCATTAATCTGCCTACTAATGGCCATTAAGTCAGATATGACGATATCTGAATTATTCGCTTATCTACGGATTATGATATTCTGGATGTCCAGCGGTTCTGGGAGAACACAGTGATGCAAACTGGACATCAGATCTGAAGAACACCAAAGCCACAAGTAAATGTGTATGGTGGGTCTTGGAAAATCCTCTAAGCAAACTTGCATCGACTGATTCATGATGGGATCGGAGTTTATCGCTTTATACAAAGCATGAAAGAAGTTAAGTAACTTCATGACTCCTTAGAGGACGTCCCTTATTGGGAGAAACTCGTGCCTTCAGCAGTTATACTTTGTGGCTAGTCGGTCGGCTTCAGGAAGGACACGAATGACGGCGTCTGGACATATCTGTCAGGATCTGTCGGAGACATAAGACCGTATGGCAGTTGATCATCACGGGTATCACTTCCTTGTTTACTAACTAAGGGACTACCCGGAGATCAAGTGTTCTGTCTAGGGGAATGGGCTTAAAACCCAAACAATACGAACCTTTGCGGTCGAAATCCAACCATACTGATTGAAGATCCCAAGAATTTGGTTCAATGGGAACACTAAGCGGTAAAAGGTTCAGTTGAGCGCTTCGGTGGAAGCAAGAAGCACTTCGGATGATGATTTCTGTACGGAAACATGAATCCAAAGCTGTTCCCGCGATAGACATTAAAGTGCTACATGCATGGTGGGTAAAGGTTAAGCTTCCAAACCTTTAAACGATCCTCAAACGGTTGAGGTTAAGGTTGGAAAAACTTTTAATGATTCCTAACACTTGTGAAGTGGGGTATAGCAGGATACCTTGTAGGAGATCACCTATTTAAGTGCGAGGATGGCCGCCTCAAATGAACGCACTTAAGAATTCAAGTGTGTCCATGGCCACAACGGACAAAAACGTAAGGATGAAAACGGATAAGAAGAGTTATTGTGTTGTTATCATTGTCTTGGCTTACACTAAACACTGACGGTTCAAGACATCACGTTCACCGCGCAGTAAGTAATTCCGATGGTATTCAACTAGGGAAGGTTCAAAGCGAAAGCTACCTCTCCTGATGCAATATATTTTCGCTGAAAGATTGCTAAAAGTAGGCACCTTGTGCGTGCGCCACAATCTCTCTTTCATAGAGGGGATTGTTGAAAATTTGCCTTTGGCAGGGAGATGCGTCCACCCATCTTTGATGAATTAAACACTAGTGTTCCGCATGTTGGAGACTTTGTATCTTCGCACATGCATGATCTGCGAAGTGAGTAGATGACCGTAGGGCCAAGAATCGTCAAATTTCATTGAGAAATGAAAGAGATATTGGTCCACGAAGTAAGGTGTTTGAGGTATGGAAATATGGTGTGGGACAAATCTACCACATCGGTTGGAATAGGAAGAATTGCTCTCTATATAAGTCTCTAATTTGGTAAAGGGTTTGGGACCCCATAGGGTATCCCATGTGTTTAAAGGAGGGATGACCTAGATGTGCTTTGGGTTCAAGGCTAAGCCCACACGCTTGCCTTGCCGCCCGCGATCCGTCACGGAGTCGTGTGGGTCGTTAGTGAAATTTGTGGGGACTTTCTGATATTATCTTTTTGGACCCCAAATTGCTTAATATTTACAGTTTGGTCTCCAGAGTTTCTGGAAAGTTGATTTTGGGGTGACGGAAGGCAGACTTTCGGCATTAATCAGCTATTACTTGGCTGATTAACTCTTCCATTATCAGCCCTTCTTCAATGGCTATGAACAGCCCATAAACCACTCATTAATCTGCCTACTAATGGCCATTAACAACCCTCACTTGTGGCTATTAACAGTCTTATTTGTGGCTGTTGGACAGCCCTCCTCCATGCTATATATTGATGTCTCCTTTGGCTCAATTCGTGACAGCAATATAGCACACATACGTGACTGAAAAACAGAAGATACAGACACAGAAAATAGCACAAACAGACCACAAAGCAGTGAGCAAAACTGTGTTGAAAAATAGTGAGCATACACTCACATATACACAAGATATACACAACAGAGACACACTATATACACAGAGACAAAACAGAAGAGAAGATAGAAACTCTTCCTTCCTTTTCCATTTCTTCAGCAAGTCAATTCATATTTGTTTTATTCGGCAGGCTCAACCTATTGGCTTTGTAGCGTTGAGATTAAAGTGTTGTTTTATCTTGGGAGACTATTGCCCGCTAACGTAAAAGCATATATACGGGGCAATCTTGTCTTAAGGACAGAGGGCAATTCCTCGACTCAACACACAACGTTGTAACCATCCAGATTTAGTTGCTTCTTGATTTCAGGATATCAAGATTCAAGACACAACAAGCTTACGACAGTTCTCAACATTGGCCTTGCAAGGTTATCAAGATTCAAGACACAACAAGCTTGCGGCAGTTTTGAAGATTGACCATTTATTTATCCTTTCGAACACTTGTAATAGTTATTTACTTTTCGTACTGCTTTATAAAGTACAATAGAGTACCAACAGGTTTTACAGGACCTATAAAAAGTGCTCGAAATCAAGTTATGATCGAACTGGATTTTGCAATTTAGAAGTTTTAAACAATTACTACTATTTTGTTTTTCAATTTTGATTTTTCTTCTTCTCAAATTGAAGGAACATATCCTATGATAGTTTGCTAGAATTTTTGTCCAATAGTTCTTCACCATAATAGTTAATATTGACCATAAACAGAACATACCATATCCAGTTCATGTGTAGAAATCATGTTATTGACATTCTTGGTTCCATCTTGACTATTTTTTGTGCTAGTGCCTAAACTGTCCCTTCTAAACTCTTCTTTTTTATAGTGGAGTAATAAATAGATGTTTATATCCTCTAGTAACTCTCATATTTTAAAAATGCAGAAATAAATCCTCTGTATGATATTGCTTTGACAACAAAAGGAGACTTGTCATTGAATGAAAAAACTTCATCAAGGGAGTCATAAGAGAAGGAAAGAATGCTAACAAGGAAGTGTGATTGAAGTGTGCCAAATCCATCTAAGTAAAGTAACAATGATGTGCGTCCATAAGTTGAAATCCTAAACAATGGAAGGAAAAATACGAAACGTCTATGCACACACACAGACTTGAATTAATGAAATGCATATTAGATAGCACAGTTATTGAAAGTCGAAAAAAAAAACCATTCGATTAGTAAAAGAGGTTTGCCGTCATGTAAGTTTGAAGTAAGATTGACATTTTCACTTTTAATCAAACACTACATCAATTACAATGAGACCATTTTCTCTCTCCTTTTCAGTAGTGATATTTTCCCAAAAATAAAAGCGAGTAGATATTTGGACAATATTTGATTGAATTTAAAAGAAAAAAAGTATTTAAGGTTCAAAACATCAAATGACTCATTTGAGCAGCAATATTCTTTATAAATATTTCATTAGCATTTTAAATTTGTTAACCTAAATACTTGTAAATGCTGAATTGTTACTTATTATCAGATGAGGCCTTACAAAATTTCAATTATATTTATGACTAGTAATAGTATCACCAAATAATTAAAAAATAAAATTACTCTCTCCGTTTCAAAATGATTATCTGGTTTTGATTTTGTACGGAGTTTAAAAAAATAAAAAAGATGTTTGAATCATATGGTTATTAACTAAAGATATGTATAATGTATTAAAATACTCTTTAATTTTGTGGTCTAAATATGTCACGTAGAAGACGTGCGTTCGTGAGCCCATGATAAAGTTTCAATCAATTCCTCCCCATATCCACGCGTTGAAGTAAAAATTTTGTCAAAAAAGAGGAGATATTTAGATTAAAAATGAAAGTGGTAGTAAAAGATTGAATATAGAGAAGATATAACAGAAAAATGGACAAAGGAAAATAGTAAACCTCATAAGGAGGACACTCAACTCAAGTCGTAAATGTTGTTTCAAATTCCCAAGAACATCTCTTCAATCTACAGAACCATCTCAATCGTTGCTTCACTCTCCCCAAAACCCAATTCCCATTTCATCCAACACTCACTTTTTCACTCCTTTCACTATACAGAAGAAGTATTAGCATCGAAATTAGCTCCAATTTTGCAATCTTGCACTACTTGTACACAAAATCTTAGTTCTATTCTTCGAACTGGGCAACAAGTTCATGCCCAAGTAACTATAAATGGAATCGACAACTTGGGTATTCTGGGTACAAGAATCTTGGGCATGTATATTTTGTGTAACAGGTTTATCGATGCCAAGAAATTATTTTTGCAGCTTCAGTTGTGTTATGCTTCCCCTTGGAATTGGATGATTAGAGGGTATACAATAATGGGTCGTTTTGACCTTGCAATATTTTTGTTCTTTAAGATGTTGGTTTTTGGTACTTGCCCTGATAAATATACTTTCCCTTATGTTATTAAGGCTTGTGGTGGTCTAAGTGCTGTGAGTTTAGGTAAATGGCTACATTGGTTGGTACAAAGTTTAGGTTTTGAGGATGATGTGTTTGTGGGTAGTGGTTTTATTAAGTTCTATTCTGAGAATGGTTGTTTGGATGATGCTCGTCTTTTGTTCGATAAAATGTCTCAAAGAGATAGTGTCTTGTGGAATGTGATGCTTAATGGCTATGCTAAAGATGAACAATCGGTGAATGACGTGGTTGGATTATTTGGGGAGATGAGGAGAAGTGAAACTAAGCCTAATTCAGTAACATATGCTTGCGTTCTTTCTGTTTGTGCTTCGGAAACAATGGTTAAATTTGGTTGTCAGCTTCATGGGCTTGTTGTGAGATGTGGGTTGGAAATGGATTCTCCAGTAGCCAATACATTGATTGCGATGCATGCTAAATTCTGTTCCTTGTTTGATGCACGCAGGATTTTTAATTTAGTGCCACAAGCAGATCGTGTGACTTGGAATGGGATGATTGGAGGGTATGTACAGAACGGGTATATGGATGAGGCCCTGGAATTATTTCATGAAATGGTAGTCACCAGTGTCAAACCAGACTCTATCACCTTTGCTAGTTTGCTCCCCTTAGTTTCTATATCAGAAGATATATACCAAGGGAAGGCAATTCATGGCTATATTGTGAGACATGATGTATCTATGGATGTTTTCTTAAAGAATGCCATTATTGATATGTACTTCAAATGTGGGAATGTTGAGGCAGCACGCAACATATATAACTGCAGCCCTGCGGTGGATGTTGTTATTTGCACTGCTATGGTTTCAGGATTTATTCTTAATGGCATGAGTTCTGATGCCCTAGATGTTTTCCGATGGTTACTCAATAAGAAGATGAGTCCCAATCCTGTTACTCTAGCAAGTATCTTACCAGCTTGTGCTAATTTGGCTGCTTTGAAATTAGGTAAGGAACTGCATGGTATCATTGTTAAGCGCAGTTTTCAAGGAATACTTTACGTGGGAAGTGCGGTGATGGACATGTATGCTAAGTGTGGAAGATTAGATCTTGCTCAACAAGTGTTTAGAAGGGTGTCCGGAAGAGATGTTGTTTGTTGGAATTCGATGATCACGAGCTGTTGCCAGAACGCTGAACCGGAATTGGCCATTCACTTTTTCCAACAGATGGGTGCAAATGGAGCCAAATATGATTGTGTCAGTATATCAAGTGCTCTTTCAGCGTGTGCAAATTTGCCAGCTCTCCATTATGGGAAAGAGATCCATGGCTTCATTATGAAAAGTGAATTAAGCTCTGATCTTATTGTGGAAAGTGCGTTAATAGATATGTATGCTAAATGTGGGAACTTGGATGTAGCTTGGCGTGTTTTTGAATTGATGGCGCACAAGAATGAAGTATCGTGGAACAGTATTATTGCAGCTTATGGAAATCATGGCCGACTTACGGACTGTCTGGATTTGTTTCATGGAATGAGAAAAGATGGATTCCTGCCTGACCATGTCACTTTTCTTGCCATCATATCCGCTTGTGGCCATTCTGGTCGAGTTGAAGAAGGAAAGCACTACTTCAATTGCATGACTAATGAATATGGGATTACACCCCGAACGGAGCATTATGCATGCATGGTTGACTTGTTTGGGAGAGCTGGTCTTCTGGAAGAAGCATTTGGCGTGATTAAGAGCATGCCGTTTGTTCCAGGTGCAGGAATTTGGGGGACATTACTTGGGGCGTGTCGCTTACATGGCAATACCGAGCTTGCTGAAATGGCTTCTGAGCATCTTTTGAGCTTGGACCCGCAAAATTCCGGCTATTATATGTTACAATCAAATCTACATGCTAATGCTGGTAAATGGGATATGGTTTCTAAAATTCGTCATATGATGAAGGGAAGAGGAGTGCAGAAAGTACCTGGTTACAGCTGGACTGAAGTTAACAATAGCACTCATATTTTTGTTGCTGCAGACACGAGTCACCCGCAGTCTGCTCAGATATATCTTTTATTAGATAATCTTCTAATGGAGCTGCGAAGTGAGGGTTATGTTCCTAAAAAATACACATAACAAATAATCCACCCTATCTTCAAATACAATGCCATTATCCCCAGAAGTCTGCTGGTTCCGAATTAAGTAACTATTAACCACCGTGAATAGAGTTGCTTGGGCTCTGTATCCACACTTCAGGTAACATAAGCATTTCATCTTTGTGTTGCAGCATTGATTAACTTATATTTGACCTCACTTGAAAAGGGGAATAATGTAAACCGGTGGGGGGAAATTCTGATGTGTACCATTTTAGTCTTTTGCTTACTGTTTCTTTCATTTGCTTCATTCATAAAGAATATAGAGAAAACTGATGTCCATGCAGTTCAGCAGTTTTCTTAGTCATCTTCTGCTCTTCTATCATATGTCTCTCAATTGAGTGACCTGAGGTTCTTACCCTTTACTTTTCTCATTCTACATCAGGATTCCATTAACTGTAAGGAGAAAGGCTTTGAACTGGTTGGGTTGCTGAGGACAAAGGTTATGACTAAATTACAAACTTAGCTTTGAGAGTGAGGTTGACCTTAGACTCTATAATGCAAAATGACTTCCTTGTCAGGATCCGTGATATATTTAGGATCCTAGCACGGTTTTGCTAAGATGTACAAATTACTAATGAGACTTTCACCTAATTCAGGACTTTGAATGCTATGAGCATCTTGAAACTACCTTAAACAACTTGTCAATTTCTTGGTGAGTTTATTAATTTTTGGATTAATCATCTAGTAACTAGAACATTGACCATATGTCTTTTCTTTCAAATAAAATTCGGTTATGTTGTTACTGAAAGTAGTTCCCTCTTTTCTTTTTTCTTTTGTGATAACAACAGTGACAGGCTAGCTTGCCTCCTCTCTCCCGACTAATTGATCAGGCAGAACAATCCACAAATACAGGTGCCGGATAAATCTGCTGCCAGGATTGATGCAGAATGACTAACATTGAGCGTTCTTGAAATTTGAACCTAAAATCTTCAAGGAGAAAGGGTGTATACAATTGTGCACAAGCATACACACGAAATGGACCTCAAGTATACCATTCATGTCTTTCGAAAAATATACATCAGAAGAAGTATGCTATGGGTTTTCTACCATTTGTTAGCACTTTAATCAAATAGATTAAGAAAATGATTTACTATGCTTTATGATTCACAGTAATACTCCAAACTCTTGAGTCTTAAATAGTTGCTCAATAGTAATTTGCTCACGCTACAAGACATTAGAAGAATGAGCAATCAACTGAACAAATGCAAGTGTCTTGGTTCACGTGATTATAATCTGTAAGCTCCACCCAAGTTTAGTTATAGTTATTTTTGTCTGCTTTCTAAGAGACGAACAAACCCGAGCACGAAAGTTTTAATTAAATGTTCTGAACTTAATGGTCGATTGACAACATTTGGTGATACTAAAATTCAAAGATTGTGGATAATCCTTAAAACAAATCTTAAGTCTATGAAAGGAAGGATATTGCTTGGAACTTCTTCTAGTGTGAGATAGTCGGTATTGGTATTCGAGATGCGCGTAAATTAATTCGAATACCATAATCTTTTGATTATCACTCCAATTAACCTCTTACCTTGTCGATGATAAGGTAGAGAACAAAACCAACCAATTATTTCATAGACTTGATACAAATGATAAATAATACACCATCTAGTAGAATTGTTGTCCTGTCTCCAAATACACACTCATATTCTTATTGACTTTTCCTTTCCCATCATCTGTTTCAACCTCCAAAAAAGCTCATGAGTATTTGAAGCACTTATTCTAATCGAAAAATAACGAGACCACAAGCAAAATAAACTAGTGGCGCAAAGCATAGCACTGCCTATGCAATGATGGAAGTTAGAAACAAAAACAAGAAAAACTGGATCCATTACACAAAGGAAAGGATTCTTTGCCACAACTTAAAAACTCAAAAATGAGAACCTTAGTCCAATTATTGTCCTTTTTTCTCTACCACATTTATTCAATGAAGAGTGTGATTTTACAAGACGATTTAATGCAATCCAGAAGCTAAAAAAACTTTCTTCTAGCAGCAATTATTAACAAAATGAAAGTGGTGTATGTATATAGAAGACAAACTTAAAGTGGTATGATTTTTTTTCCATTTTGGAATGTGCATGTCCCATCGCTAGCTATTCAGTGAAACCTTGTGATTGAGGTAACAAATAAAGAAAAGAGGGGGAGGGGGGAAAAAACAAATTAGGAGCGACGAGACTCGTTGATGTTTCACAAAAAATCAAATGAGTGACTGTTCCCTGATTTTCCCTATTAAGAGAAATATAATGGGGAATATAGTTTCTCTTTCACAAGGTCTTATCATCTGTTAATTTTACAATTGAGAATTTATATGGTAGTAAAGATTAGCTACTGTATATTTTAAAGTTATATAAAAAATTCCACTAGGATACACATTTGATTTAGAAGAACTAATCTGCCTTTAATTGGTACTCCTATTTAAGACCTTTGTATATATTGACAGGTGTACTATACGCAAATGACTTTATCGATATTTGAGAAAATTACTATTCATCCAAAGAAATTACGAAATAATCATGAGTGCAGTCATGGAGTCATAAATTTATAAAAGGATATTCAATAAAACAATAGTTAGTATATGGAATTTAAATGTGTGATCTAAAATAATTTTGAATTTCCTTGCCACTTCAGTAATCAACCAAATCAATTTTTCTCCATTTGCACATTATAATTCTTCAATAGATAGATGCAATCTAAATACCCTTCCCTCCACTTAGCCCCCAGGGGAGTGGCTAAAAATGTTAAATGAGTGCTTAGTTAAATATCATTCATTGTAAGAAAAAAGTATATGATAAATATAGGTTAAATATTATATTTATACATATATATTAGTGTTAAGAATAATTATGGAAATAATCCATTATTATTTCCATAATATCAAATCAAATATTATATAACTAAATCAAATATTGTATAATTAGGTTATAAAGATTATTAGCATATTCTTAGGATAGTCTACCTTAATAGTAGTCTAGATTGATTCTTATATGGTTATATATATATATATATATATATATATATATTCTTGGAATGAAATAAACCATGAAAAACATTTCCTTCATGGTATCAAGAGCCAAAAACTAACCCCCCCCCCAAAAAAAAACCCTACTCCATTCGGCCAACCCTTTCCTCCCCTAAACCGAACCCTTAGGCCGAAACCCTACCATTTTTCGGCTTCTTTAATTCTCAAACCCTAATTAGGGTTCCGACACCCTTCTCTCTTAGCCGAAACTCTATGTTTTCGGTTTCTTTCTTTACCAAAAACTATACTTTCTTTTCGGTTTTCATCTTTCTCTAAACATATAATGGCCGACCAACAAAAATTTAATTTTGCTCGCTGTAAACAACGTCAAGAACTTTATTCCAATTATTCTTGAGATGGAAAAAGGGCAATATTCTTTTGGACGGAGTTGTTTAAAATTCATTGCCGAGCATACAAGTCATAGACCATATTATTCCTCCCAAGTCTTCATCGAAGACCACCGTTGTTGACAAAATTTTAGGGACTCGCTTGGATGCTATAGTCCTTCAATGGATTTACTGAACCATCTCTAATGAACTTTTGCACACCATCTTAGAACCGGACTCTACGACTCAACAAGCTTGGGAGCGTTTGCAAAATATTTTTCAAGATAATAAGATTTCTCGGGCGGTATATCTTGAAAACCAATTCACTAATGTAAAATTCGATGATTTTCAAACGTCTCTGCATGTTGTCAAGAGTTGAAAATGCTTGCTGATCAACTATCAAATGTTGGTGCATCGGTGACGAATCAAATGTGAGTTCTCCAATTGATTGCGGAATTGAATGAACAATATGATGGTGTTGCTACGTTCATTCAACAAAGCAATCCCTTACCACCATTCTATGAGGCTCGTTCGAGATTAATTTTGAAGAAAACAGAAAACAAAAAACAGGCGACGGCGGCGGCAACCAATGCCGACACCGCTCTTCTTTCCACCAACAATTATACCGATGATTTTGGCACACAAATTTCTGGCTCGGGCAGTGGTAATAACCCACAAAATAATGGGCCAAAAGGGGTTTAAATTGTAATAATAACAAAGGAAAAAATAATTGTGGAAAGGGACAAGGTCGGGGTGGCGGACAAGACGCCGATGGCGGCAACAACCGCAGCCAACAGGGCCAAAACAGACCCTACTGGCAGCAGCCCAACCAGCCAACCGGCAGGCAGTAGAGGCGGTACCCACAGTGGGGTTGGCAGCCGCAACAGTGGGATGCACCTCCCTGCCTGTACCCTACGGCTCAGTGGGCCCGACCTCCTCCAACATCTAGGCAGCCAGGGGTTCACGGTTCTTATCCGCAGCAAGCTTTTCCAGCCCATGAATCATCTTCCGCAAATTATGCTCCCACGGACATCGAGCATGCCATGAACAACATGAATCTCCATGTTCCCAATGATTCGTGGCACATGGACACGTGGGCAACATCACACATGACGACATCTCAAGGTACTCTCTCATCTTATTTTAATATGAGCAATAATAAAAATATTATTGTTTGCAGTGGGCATAAAATTTCAATTTGTGGTATTGGTCAATTAAACCTCCTCCCCCCACCCACCTTTACATTTGAAAAATGTCCTACATGCCCCCAAACTTATTAAAAACTTGATATTTGTACGTCGTTTCACCAGTGACATTAATGTTTCTATTAATTTTGATCCGTTTGGATTTTCTATGAAGGATTTTTAGACGAGGATGTCACTAATGAGATGTAATAGCATTGATGATTTGTATCCAATCACCGCCACCACCAACAATCAAATCACCAATCCATCAACCTTTGCTGTTATTTCTCCTATTTTATGGCATAACCGGTTGGGACACCCGGAAGCATCAGTGTTCAATTTTTTTAGAAAAAATAAATTTATTGATTGTAACCAACTTGTGGACTCTCATGTTTGTCAGGCTTGCGTTTTTGGAAAGCATGTTAAATTTCTCTTTTCTTTATCTAATTCCAATACTATTATGCCTTTTGATCTCATGCATAGTGATTTGTGGACATGCCCGATTTTAAGCTCGGCAGGTCATAAGTATTATATGTTTATTTTGGATGATTATTCTAATTTTCTGTAGACATTTTCCATTGGAAACAATTTCAGGTCCCCACTATTTAAAAAAAATAGTGTTTTCATCCAAATTCAATTTGAGAAGTCCATTAAATGTTTTCAATGGGATGAAATTCATAAATGATCAATTTAAGGAATTTTGTCACCAAAGTGGTATGTCATTGCGTCTTTCATGTCCACATATATCTCCTCAAAATGGAAAAGCCGAAAGAAATGCCATTGAAACGTTAAGCCTTGCCACTAGAGCTGACATGACAGTCCAACGTGTAAAAAAATACCCGATAACTCACTTACCCGTTTATTACACCCGACTCATAGTTTAATTGAAGGAGTAAAATGAAAGTATCCCTCATTTCTCACTTAATGCCCGTAGCTTCACAACATCAACCCGAAAAATCACCCATAAGATTTAGATCAAACTAATTATAGATTAACAAAACCCATTTCAGATTTTCAAGCTTTTAAGAATTCTTCCCTAGAGGTTTTATTTAAGCTCAAATCTTCAAATAAATATTTGGCTAAAATGCCGAAATTATGTTCTAAATACACCATTACGGACCTGAGTATTTTTCAGAAATAGGTCAACAATTGTGAGATTATATGAAAGAGATATTCATTAGAATAGAAGAACCATTGCATGTTAGTAGAGGAATTGGAAAAAAGTTAACCGTGATCAAGTAGTTTATTAATTAAACAAATCGTGTCCATTAAATTTAAGTGCAACGTGTCAAACATCTAGGACTCTACTGGAGGGGATTCCATCCCTCTTGGGCCAAAAATGTATTCAAAATAGTTCAGAAGTATTTTTTTGGACCTTTTTCCTATAAAAATACACTGATAGTAATAACTTTCCCCAAGATAATCTTCTTTGTATAATAAAGCGGATGAAAAACAATAGAGTAGGAATTACTGAAACTTTTAATAATAAAAAACATACTCCTATTACCTATACAAAAAAGGGAAGAGCGCGATATCATACAGAGAACAGATTTATTTTATACTACGACTATCATTTACATCATCCAACAAGCTAATTAATTCAAAATTCAAATAATCAAAGCAATTAATTATAGCATGCAGCTTCAAGCTTTTTGATCATGCTCTAAAATCACATATAGTAATATGCCCATCTCCTCCATTTTCTTGCTCCTGAAAATGCCGCTTAATATTCCTTCTTTTCTTCTTCTCATAAGCAATCCCCCTCGCCTTCGCTTGCGTGTCTCTCACTTCCCTCAAATACAACCTCACCGCTCTCGCACCAAACGGATTCGTCTCCGTCCGTCCTCCGTTCTCTTCAAACGCAGCGCGTAGCCTACCAATAAGCGCGTCAAGGCTCCCCCACGCTTGTTTCAGCGGACACGTGCACGGCGCCGGCGGCTGAGGATCGCCGAAAAACGGACAAGAACAGTTGTGAACCTTAGTTTTTCCGAACTGGTCGAGGTACTTTAAGAATTCTAGAATGTTCGCTCCGCTGCACCTTGATAGTATCAATGGTGGCTTGTGGTTTTTCAAGTACTGCCCGAATGTGTTCCAGTCTCGCCGTTTTTGTAGCTCGTATCGGCTCACCGTCGGTGGTAGTGGTAGTGGTAGTGGTGGTGCTGGCGCCGACGGCGGGGAGAAGTTCTTTGAGACTGAACTAATTGTAGTACTAGATACGTCTAACATGGCTAACTGTGGAAATTGTGTTTGTTTTGTGGGGGAACTTTTTGTTGTTCTTCGAGGGTCTCAGCCTAACTATATATAGGATGTGAGTAAGTTCAATAGTTTACTTGTTGAGGCTGATAATTTGATTCATCTTGCTTACGTCCTTTTTTGTAATAGCATGATCAAATATTTATTGAACGTGTGAAACTTTAGTAACTTACTTGTTTGTTATTATTCCACAAGTAAAATTCCTATATAATTGTGGATAAAATTGAATATATACTCCCTTTATTTATGTGACTTGATTAGAAGTAAAATATATATTTAAAAACTAAATATAAAATCTCCGTATAAGTTACAATTTTAACAATACAAAACATCTGAAGAAGTATTATTTGATTCTCCAAATAGTAACTAAGCCACGTAATCAATAGAGGATTCAGAATTTTTATTTAGGGAGTTAAAAAAAATTAAATATTAAAAAAAATTAAATATTAAAAATAATATTATCCATGAGAATTGAAACTAGAATGCTAGATACAATTTTGAACAAGTTTGAGCTAATCTTTTGCATTTATTTAGAATATTTAAAAGTTAATATATTTATATATATATATATAAATAAAAAAAATTACCCTATATATACACTATAATTTTTTGCCTAGGAAGTTCGGATGAACATCGGGGACCCCTTAATCCTCCCCTACACGTAATTAAAACAGATAGACTATAATATATAGGCAAAAAATGAATAGTGTACAAAGAGACGCTTGAGGTTAAACTTATTCAATAACGTTGAGACTACTTAATTTGAATTTTAAAATCTTCTCATAGAATTTAAAAAGTCATGCTTAATACAGGAAGGCCAAAAGTAGGGAATAAAATCACCTCGGAGTCAAAAAGAAATAAATAAGACTTTGTTTACTTCGTAGTCTAGTGGGTTATGAGCAGAGGCAAATTTATGCTTAAAAAGGAACACGTAAATTAAATGATCGCTCGATAAAATTAAATATTTTAAGTATATATTTATAGAATTAATCTAATATTATTTGATGGTATTACTCTAAAAGAGTTGAGGAATCTACTTGGTTGACAATTGAGTTATTTATCTCAAGGAATAGGGATTGAAACCCCTAAATACTTTTTCTCTTTTTTTTAGTGGTGCATCTTTTAAAAATTCTAGATTCGCCTCTAATTATGAGAGTATTATAATTTGATAGTAATTATTTCATACCATGAATATTATTAGAAAGATTGTTATGCAATAATAACACATAAATTATTATGTAAAATTTTCTTATACTTGAATGTAAAGGACACATTAAATAGTGAAGGGAGAGAGTAGGCTTTTACTACTATATAATTATAAAGTATGGAGGAATGGAAAAGTAATGGCTGAGAAAGAAAGAAAGGACGGACAAAAAAAGATAATGGAGTGAGGGGCCAAGGAGTGAGGACAGAGTAAATATCACTTCAACTAGTCTTGTCAAATGTAACTTCCATCTTTATCTTTTCAAAATCATAAGTTGGAGTATTCATTCTCCTATTTCACACTTTTCTTCCCTTCCTTTTATCCGTGTGACAGTGGGTTAACTTGTTTTGACCAGCCGTGCCCCTGTGCAAAACATTGCATAGAATGTTTCGTCTGGTAATATTTTTATTTTTCTTATTTTCATGTACAACTAGAAAAAATAATCAAAATGATTCCACTCTATATTTAGTATTCGTATTCGAGTTAAGGAGGCTTGAGCTCGAGATTTTTAAGGGGTTTGAACTCGAAACATCTAGATACATGCTACTTCATCTCAATTCTTATTGGTTGTCAAAATAATTCATTATGTTTTATATTTGGGTGTAGATCTAAAAGTCATTAAAATATATTTTTGAGCAATTTTGATCATTTAAATTTGCTAGAAGTTAGCACTTTTAAATTTGCATAAAAAATTATAGTTGTTAGATCTAACAGTTATGGAAAAAATTAACGAAAACTCATATTTGGAGTGGTGTTCTTGTATTTTGTGCTATTTTTGTTTGTTCCCAGTTCTGATGTAGTTTTTGGTATTATAATTTTAAATTTTGATAGCACTTTTTAGTGTGTTTCCTTAAATCTCTATTCTTCTATTTTACAGTTCTCACTAAATCTAATAGCTAAAATTTGCTAAATAAGAAAAAAAAATGCTAAATTTTGACAGATTTAAATGGTCAAAATTGTTCAGCAATATATATAAGAAACTATCTAAACCTACTTCAAACTAAAAGGACCGTTTTCATATTTATAACAGAGTTTCTCAACATCTCCATTTTTGTTTTTGAAAAAAAGTTTAATCCAAATTGGCTTCACTAAAACCAACTGAATTAGTTCTAGTTTTCTAGATGGATAGACCTCATTATATCTGGTTGGACAAGTTATTGATAGGAATGTTCTTTTATACTAGTTATATAACTAATTTTCGGAAATTAATGAAATTTTCATTCACTATAAAGTATAACATTACTCAAATAGCTGATATTTTTGGTAAGGTATAGTTTCTCAAGTCCCATTATTAATCCTTATCATAAAGGCCCGTGATAGATAATAACTTTGTGCCAAAAACAACTTATAACTATTATTCTATCGTGAATTTTATTCAAAAGTGACGACTTTCTTTTTCTTTTCGACGGCTTCCTTCAGAGTTCCCCATAAAGTAGAAGGTAGACCTTTGGCCCCAGAAAGGTAAAAATTGAAATTGGGAGAATGAAGAGATGAAGGAAACTAGGTTGTTTCGTTCAAGTATACTTGAGATTGTGCCTCTTTCAAAACCGATTGATCAAATAAAGGGGGCCATTTTCTTTTAAGAAAGAACGGACGTATCATCACATTGTAAGATGTCTTGCTTGAATAAATTTATTGGTGCTAATAATTGTTGGGATACAATTGTTGTAGAAAACGGGTAGTAAGTAACTAATACAAAAGTAGAAAGGATAAACAAACTATTACAATAAAACTGGAAATCAAAACCTTAACAAACTGCTTGTGTGATTTGCTGAGTCGAGTGATGACACTCTGTCTTTAAGACAAGATTGCCTCGTATATCTCCTTTTACGGTATTGAGCAATAGTCTCCCAAGATACAACAACAACTTTAACAAGTGAGCAAAGGAAACTCAAATGTTACTCTTGAAGAACTTTAAGTATAGTGACTTTGCTAGAGAGGAAGAATATGAAATCAGAAAATCTGGAGAATTTTCTAAGTGTTGAGTGTAGTGTGTTTCAATTGAGCCAAATGCCTCAATTTATAGTGTAAGTAGAAGACCTTTCAATTAGCCAACTAATGACCTTCAATAGCCATGTAATTGCACTTGATTGAGGGGTTACATTCAGCCAAATAATGGTTGAGTTCATGTGTCAAGTAATGGAGAATCAATGCTCCAAAACCAGCCCAAAGGTCAGATTTTTCCAACTTTCCGTCAGCAGCCTTTCGCCACGGTTACCATGCGCCCAGAATCGCCAACCAATTTGATAATAAGCTATTCAAAGGTCATCTCCTTTGTCTTGAGTTTTAAGTAACTCATTCCACGAAGGAGGTAACTTTTCAATCAATGATGCAACAAAAAATTGCTCATTTGGCTTCATACCTTCCAAATCCATGTGATGTAAAATCATTTGGAATTCCTGGACTTGGGACATCACTGTCTTACTATCCATTATTTGAAATTTCAGAAATTTTCCAACGATGAATTTCTTAGTACCTGCATCTTGTGCGTTGTACTTCTTTTGTAACTTCTCCCACAACCCTTTGGTAGTGCCAACGGTACAATACACTGTGTAGAGAGGGTCTGACAAGCAGTTCAATATGTAATTGTTACACATGAAATCATTATGACTCCATGCATCAAGAACCATCTTCATGCCATTAATGACATGAATACATATGCCCCCTTCACCCGTTTCAGAAGGCGAAGGATCAATTTCATCTTCAGCTTGTGGAGGATCTTCTGTTATGCAACGTGTCATTTTCATAACAGTCAGATAGAAGAGCATCTTTTGTTGCAATCTCTTGAAGTTTGACCCCATGAACTTTTCAGGGCGTTCATGGTGAAATCAAGCGGGTGGGGGAACGACAACATTCCCTTGAGCGGCAGTAAAGGCATTGGATGAGCCTTGAAAAACCGGAAAGGCATTAGGAGTGTTTTGAGCAGTGGGGAAGGCAGAGGGATTGCCTTGAGCAGCAGCAGCAGAATCAGAAGCAGTTTGATTTATACCAGTCATCTTTCAAACTTACTTACAACAAATCTTGTCTTAAAATTGTTGGGATACGATTGTTGTTGGGAACGGGTAGTAAGTAACTATTACAAAAGTAGAAAGGATAAACAAACTATTACAATAAAACTGGAAATCAAAACCTTAACAAACTGCTTGTGTGATTTGCTGAGTCGAGTGATGGCACTCCGTCTTTAAGACAAGATGGCCTCGTATATCTCCTTTTACGGTATTGAGCAATAGTCTCCCAAGGTACAACAACAACTTTAACAAGTGAGCAAAGGAAACGAGAGTGTTACTCTTGAAGAACTTTGAGTATAGTGACTTTGGTAGAGAGGAAGAATATGAAATCAGAAAATCTGGAGAATTTTCTAAATATTGAGTGTAGTGTGTTTCAATTGAGCAAAATGCCTCAATTTATAGTGTAAGTAGAAGACCCTTCAACTAGCCAACTAATGGCCTTCAATAGCCATGTAATTGCACTTGATTGAGGGGTTACATCCAGCCAAATAATGGTTGAGTTTATGTGTCAAGTAATGGAGAATCAATGCTCCAAAATCAGCCCAAAGGTCAGATTTTTTCAACTTCCCGTCGCAGCTTTCTGCCTCCGAAGCAGCGCGGCTCCAGTAACTAGCCAGCCAATTTGCGCCGCGGCGCAACCTGGGAGGCGTCGTGGCTCCGACGATGTGGTGCCGCAGCCCTTCACGGCTCCGCGGCGATTTCCGACTCGTTTCATTTTACACTTTGTACACTTCTTCCTTCATTTACCAACGTGGAATATTTTGTCATTTGGTCAATAACCGTCCTTAATTCTATGTCTCAAACGTATTACATACGTACCAATATCTCTTTCACTAATGAAATTTGCGATACTTGGCACTACGTGTGCACATGTGTGGAAACGACGTTTCCAACATGCAGGCCCAATAGTTTGAGTCATAAATTAATGGGATATACTTATTTCCACATTTAGTAATTTTCCAACCATAATTGTGTGCAGCTCAATTATTTTATGAGTAACTATTAAATTCTATCACATATCACAAAACTTTTTTCTCCAAAAATTACAAAGATAATTGTGCGGTGGTGGTGGTGGAAATCACTTTAATTTTTCTTGTTGACATTTAAATTGAAAATAATTTTAAAGGGATATGGTTATAATTAAATCAGTTTGCAAATATATTTTTGTCCAAACCTCATTCATTGCCCCACGATCAAAATGATTCTATTTTTAATAGGGAAAATGGTTAAATTTGTCATTCAACTATCTTTTAAGGAACACACGGTCAAATATATTCTCACCATGTACAAACTTATTAAATTTACACTTATTTAGAGGGAAAGTTGATGTGGACGCCATGTGAAAGGACAATCAAACACATGGCATGTGGAACCCACACCAAACCTCACCCCACATCTTCTACTCCCTGTTCTCCGTCTCCCTTTGCTCCGGCGAGGAGCTCCAGCTCCGGTGAACCGGAGCATCCAACAACCGACCCCGTCGCTCGTCTCCCTCTTTCTGTCACTGCTCCGACGAGCTTCACACCACCACCGCACCTCTGCTCGCCGTCACCATAGCGAACAACCAGAGCCACCGTCATTGTTCTTGACAGAAAAAAGGTTGTTATAACACTAGTTGTTCACTACATCTGATGAGGTGTGCATGGATCTGTTTCCCATGTCTAATAATTCCAAGTTGCCAGCAAGCTGAAAGAATGGTAGCCATGGTCATCTTATCTGGTTCAAACTCAAGCAACCGGAAAAATCTTCTTTAGAACTTCCATTCTGAGCTAACTATCAACAATTTTCAACGAAACTTATTTTTTGAGATCATTTTCCCCATCGTTTATTATCAACTCCATTTGTTACACAAAAATCTCCCGGCGCTATTAAAAACACACCTAGATCAGTTTCTTGTTCTTAAATTTTGGTCTCAAATCTCGACTAACACACTACCAAATTGTGACGAAATGAGGTATATGCAACAACTAAATAGATAGTTGAGTTGATTTTTTCCTTTTTCCTTTTTGACAAGTTCTAAGGTTGGAAACTTTCACCCAAATTTACTTTTAATCTACACAAATTGTGGCGAAATGAAGCATATGCATCAGCTAAGTATACAACTAAAACAAACCCACAAAGAAATAAGAGATGGGTCGTCGGAGAATTATTTTCTGACATGATCGATGTTTTTTCGGTGTTCACTGCTGGTCAGATTTATTTTGGTGTTGCTCGCTCATTGTTGCTTCTTCTATGATTGTAGCAACTTTTTATATCGGAATTTTTGAAGTATTTTGAAATCAAAATGAAATATGGAAGAGGAAAATAATGGTGAACCGGAACATTGGACTATAATTAGGGTGGGTGTTGGCTGCTCCGGTTCACCGGAGCGGGAGCTCCTCGCCTGAGCAGCAGGAGACAGAACGAGGAGTAGAAAAGTGGGTGAGGTTTGGTGTGGGTCCACATGCCATGTGTTTGATTGTCTACGTGGCATCCACGTGGATCCAACGTGGCGTTCCCATCAGCTTTCCATCAAAATGAGGATAAATTTAACAAGTTTGCAAATAGCGATGATATATTTGACCCAAACTCCAACGGAAGGCAAATATATTATTAAACGTAGTTAGAGGGCAAATTTGACACTTTTCCCCATTTTAATATGTCAAGAATATTTTTAGACCAAAGTTCAAACATAGAATAATTTTTTTTTTATCCTTGATTGAAAGGGAATACTAAGGTAAAAAAAAGTGATTCGGATTTTGGTTGCTCAAAAGTAGTACGGTAAACAGAAAGGACGGCCGGAGAAGCAGAGGATTTTCCATCGTCAACTCAGCTTGTGCTACACTCACTGTCTGCTCAATCGGATCCGGCCTTTCATCTCTCGTAATCTTTCTCGTTTTATAATCGTACCTCTGCTCCGTTATTAGCTGTACTTATTGTGGTTTCAATAAAGGTGAGGTTCTTATACTTGTGAATTTATTTTCTTTGGGCAGCTTGAATCAAGGGTCTGCTTTTCCAGTTATAGCCAACGAAAAACCTGTTCAAAAGTTTGAGTTTTTTTATTTGGGAATTCTGAGGTTGTGATTTTGACCTAAAACTGTAATTAATTTCATCGATAAGGAGATTTTGTGCAATTTCTTAATGAGTATTGATTAATGAGAGATTTCAATGCATCATTGGCCTCGTGATTAACCTGTTCAATGTTTGTTAGGAGTCTTTTAAATCTTGTTAGAAAATTGTATGTCAGTAATAGAGAATTTCTAGTGTTATAATAACCTAAACTGTTGAATATTGGAATGGAACGGGTTCCAACGGGGCGAAATGGAGAGAATTTATATAGCCAAACTGTTAAACTGTTCTTGATTATTGAACTAAAAGAAAAAGGGTAAGAAGGTGCATTTGGGATTGATTCATTTCTCCTTTTAACTATCTGATTTTTATAGTATATGTTCTGTGGTGAACTTTTTATTGCATAATACTACCCATTTGGTTTGCTTGGGATTAAGGCATAGTTGCAGCAGTAATTTTTTCAATATACCTTTTGATTTAACAATTTGTGCACCAAAGGCCTGTAGATGTTATGGTAGCTGTTACTTGGAGATAAAAATTACTTTTAGTTACGATGGATGGGCGTCAATTTTTAGGGTCTCAGTGGAGGGTTTTATTCTCGTCATTAGAAAAGAATAATTCTAGTAATAAGATGTGGATGAAATGTCACTTAGGAATGATAAGGAAGATATCATTGAAGTAGTTACACATTTCAGACTCTTTGGAATTATTTCTCTTTGCTACTCATTCCATTAAACCAGTTAAAGCTTTAGTTGTTTTGGTTATTTATGTAGTACATGATTACATATATCAGTCTGTTTATCCATTTTCAGAACCAAAGTAGTATACCAGGTTTCAGCTCAACAGCCATTAATTATGGACCACTTTGGAGGAGGAAGTTGGTCAATGATCCCCAACATCCAAACTCACAGTAACCCTTCCACACCTTCCAATCAAGACCATTTATTTCTTCAGCAACAGCAATTTCAACAACAACAGTTCGATCAACCGCAACAGCTCTATCAGCAGCAGCAACAACAACAGCAGCAGCAGCGCTATCAACAGCAGATGCAACAGCAACAATTGCAGCAGCAACAGCAGCAGATGCAGCAGCAGCAACACCAGATGCAACAGCAGCAGCAGCAGCAACAACAACAACAACAGCACCACCAATCACTTGCCTCTCACTTCCATCTTCTACAAGTATTGGGCGAAAACCTTGAGTAGCTTGCTATTTCAGTAGCGTAAAGAGACATTTCTCTTACCTAGTGAGACCTTTTGTTCTAACTTTGATTGCCATCTTACAGTTGGTGGAGAATTTTGCTGATACTATTGAAAATGGAAATCGAGATCAGCATTCAGACGCATTGGTTCGTTCATATCTTAATTGATGCATTATATAATAGTTTGATCATTACATGTTAGTTTACCATTTCTTCTACTGTAATAGACTGTATGTTTTGCTCATCAGGTAACTGAATTGAAAAACCAGTTCGAGAAGTGCCAGCAGCTGTTGACCTCAATATCAGGGTCGATTAGCTCAAGATCTATGGTATCTCACGTGTATCCTTTGATATCTATTGAAACTAGTTCTGAACTCACTCCCGTCCCTCACCCCCACCCCCTTTTAGAAAATTAATAAAAAGGACCCAACACATACACGTGGATGAAAAGAGTAAAGCACAATAACGAAAAGCAGAACTTTCAAAAGTATTCTTTTCTGGAAGAGTTGGATTTTTTTTTGCTGTTTATTGCTTTTGATGGCACTTTTCCATTAGGGCCTGTTTGTGCAACTTATAATTATGAAGAATTTTACTGAAAGGTGGGGTCCATTATGTTTGAAACGATGTTTACTTGAACTAAGTTACTCCAGAAATTCTAATTTAGTTGCATATTTTGATACTGATATGTGGATAAGATAATTGGATTCCTGTGTTCTTTGGACAGACAGTTGAGGGACAAAAGCGCAAAAAGGCAGAGTGTGAACAACTGCTAAATCAGCGAAGGTGTGTATCCTGGGTTGAGATACTTATATAGATATTTCTGAATGTTTTCTACTGGAAGTTGTATAATATGCATTAGCTTCTTTATCTGATGGTCATGATTCATGTTTAATTCCAGGGATCTTGTTTCGAGGTACAAAGGCTCTGTTGAGGAGCTTATTAACTCTGAACTGTAGCTGCTACTCGCATTCCAACCATGGTAAGTGTGAGAAATTATGTGAGAAAATATATTATTGAATTGTTGTGTCTACATGATTACACCGACCTCTATTTATGGACACTCCATTACAATCCTTTTCCTAGTAGGACATTATATATGAAATCTTATTCCTGTTCTACATTACAATCTTTTTTCTAGTAGGATACTGTATATGAAATCCTATTCCCTATTCTAACACTCCCCCTCAAGCTGGTGCATACAAGTCACATGTACCGAGCTTGTTACAGATGTATTAATACGAGGATTAGTGAGAGACTTGGTGAGAATGTCTGCAGGTTGATCACTTGACTTCACAACTTTTGTAATAATATCATCGGAGTGTATACCTGATCTGGATTGAGCAACCACAATACCTAGAAATACTTCAGTCTGTTGAGATCTTTTGTACGAGTCATGCCGAACTCCTGAATTACTGTGCTGAATTTCCAAAATTAGGCTCTGGGAGACTATTTCAGACCATAAAGTGACCGACGCAATCGACACACCAGGTTAGACTCTCCCTAAACAACAAAACTAGGTGGTTGGTCCATATAAACTTCCCCCTCTAGGTCACAATGGAGAAAATAACATACTTCACGAATGTGTCCAAGCCTATTACAATAACTACACCTAGATCGAGATCTTTCAAGGAAACCTCCTCCTCGTCTACTTTTTCATGGACTGTGATGTGCGATTTTCTGATCTCTTCCTTCAGGATTTTGAAGTAATCATAGGAACTTTCAATTTTTGTGTTTTTGGAGTCGAAACATATCAAAACTGAGAGACGTGAAATTTGTCTTGAAAATGGATGGAATCTGGCGAACACAGCCCAAGAAGAAAATCACTGAGATCTGGCTGGAAAAAGGTACATGCGCGGCGCGTGGATCTATCGCGCTAGCCGGAGCTGGCACTTCAAGCGACACGTGGTGGCGCGTGAGTGGGTATTTGCCGGAGCCGCTCATTGTGTTTGGTCGTAAGGGACTGATCTATCTCGTGGTGGTGTTGGAATTTGCGCAACACTACCCGACAACTATGTTGTCACTGGGAATATTGCATAGTGACTGATTTGCTTTCCAGGAAATTGTTGGAAATTTGCACAACAATTAGTTTCTCACTAGTTTGAACCTGATCTATGTTGTAGTAGTGTCGGATTCTGGACAACACCATTGGATAGAGATGTGACGCTAGCAATCACCGGAAAAATTATGCGCGGTGGTGATATTTGTTTTTCCGAATCTTCGTTGGAATATTGCACTTTTGATACTTTTTTACTAATGCTCTAGAAGAAAATGACACAAAACAATTGCCGAAATTGAGGCACGGGACTGTGATGGTATTTTATAGATTGGATTGGAATGATGGCACGACCCTACGGGACACAAGACAGTCGTCGGAATTGAGGCACGGGACTGTGATAGTATTTTATGGGTAGGATCAGAATGATGACATGACCCTATGAGAAAAAAAATTATGTCAGAAAAATTGTCGAATCTCGAAGAAAGTGGTATGGGTCGGCTCGGAATCTCTGCGCGATCTTGACAGTAAAAATAATTCTTAAAAGAATGGCCCGAAACAGCCTAGGATTAATCGAGACCCCGTTAGTAGCGGCGAGCGAGAGCGGATTGGGGGTTTGAAGAAAAACAAAGACGAAGCTTCGTTCCTCTCCTTTTAGGCGAGCTACTTCCTTCTTCAGCTTCGTGTTCACTTTTTTTTCGTCAGGTTTCATTCGATTTGTTGTGGATTGGATGATGGGAAAATCTTGAAAGTTGACTTTATTTTTCAATCAACTGTCATACCTTTGGGCATACCTTGAACCTAGCCCGAAATTCTTTCTTTTCTTTATCTTCCAAAATTTTGAGTTTGTGATCGACGGCGGCCAAATATGAGATAGGTTGCAGCTATAGTCAGAACGGTATCGAACAAGAAGAACTAGAAGTTTTCACCTCTGGAAAGCGCCTACACGAATCATGATAAAAAAGGTTCGGTGGTTGTATTGTTCTGGAAAGTTGTGAATACAGTTAGTGAAGCTATGAGGAGGACGATAGACCCGCTCACGACAATAAGGAGATGCAGTGGTTCGAATCCACATCGTGAGCTTTAGTGCACAAGTCGTCGAATCCCAACATTTTGGTCAAGGGTATGTTAAAAACCATAGTCTTTTCTTTGTTTGTATCACCGTTGGTGAGTCCCTCGCTAGTGTTGTTGCTTTTGGAACTAGACTTAAACGTCTTTGGATCCTGCTTAGGCCGGCTTTCACTCCACTTTCTCCGTCAGCGACTTGTGTAGTGGTCGGCTTTGTAAAAAGGTCAATCATTGTTCCATCTATCTAGTTATCCTCTTAGTTAGTAGATATTCTATATTGTTCTGGTTCAGAGAATAGATATGTTCTACGCTTGGTATTGGAAATAGCGGAAGTTCACAATCGCCGGAATCCTAGTTCTGAAGATCGGAATCAGGTAAATGTTCACGCCGAAATTACTATTCACGGCGGAAAAAACTGTTCACATGGCACTGTTCACGCCTACTTTTTTTTTTTGTTCCAGTGATAATACTATTTGAAAGAGAATATTTTATTTATAAATATCTGAAAGTTCTCTATAATCTTCACTCTACCATTATCTTTGGCCAGACGGGCGACACATTTTCTCGTGCCGTCCGCCGGCAATGGAAGCTCTTTGATTCTCTACCAAAATCGTAGAAGATCTGATACCATGTGAGAAATTATGGGTGAAAATATACTATTGGATTGTTGTGTGTACATAATTACACTGTGATCTATTTATAGACACACTCCATTACATTCTTTTTCCTAGTAGGAGTAATATATGAAATCCTATTCATGTTCTACATTACAATCCTTTTCCTATTAGGATACTATATATGAAATCATATTCCCTATTCTAACAGTAAGGTTGTTTCTGCCAGAAGAAGTTGAGTTGAATCACCTACTAATCAGTTTACTGAATAAAATCAATTTGCAGTTTGCTCTAATACATAGTAAGAATTAAATTCTCATACTGGCACAATTACCTTAGTAAGTCCTGAATTGGACATGTATTGTTTGGTTTTGTCTGTTTCTCATTTTCGTCCTAACTTGAGCCTTGAGGAAAGCACAGGGCTCATACTAGTGTTAGGAGAAGCCTGGTAATGATTGGTGTATGTTCAATTTCCCTCTGCCATAGGAAGAAACCAAGTGATTCTGTGACTAGGCTATGGTAAAACTACAAATTTCTTGCAAGTAGTGAATATCAGATGCAATTATTCATGAGAAATCTTTATTGTTGTTACTGTTGTAATCATATCTATAGCTCGATAAATGATTGCTCTGACTGACTGAGAACATAAACCTTTTTGGTCCAAGGTTATGGCAAAGATTAGCATTAGCTTCTTAAGTGACTGATTGTATCTAAATCTAAATACATTACAAGGGAAGCAAATAATTGAAGTAATGGTGCTACCTGGAATTGTTCAGTCTAATACTTTACTGGAGAGATAGTTTAAGCATTTAAATGAGGTAGTTAAAAGTGGCATCAGAAGTTGGTCTTTCTATAGAGTAGACTTTGAGAGGACACAGAAGTGATCGATGTTGCATATCACATACATAGAGAACTATCCAAAAACATGGCTATAGAATAGCGAGCATGGAGAGCAGTTTCAATCACTGGGAAGAATGGAAGTGTTTTGTACACACTGATGGACCTAATTTTGCATCCTATATCAATTTCTTGGTACCTTTAGTTTGCCGAGCTTTTTATTTGTTTTAGTCCTTTAATAATTAGATTTTAGAATTCTGTGTTTGCAAAAATTGTTGGGAGCTGTGATTTGCTAAAAGATTAATAATGTATTACCTTTATTCCTTTTTTGCTTGAATTCAATGCTACGTAGAATTCAAATCAGCATCAGGAACTTTACATATATATTGGACATCGCTAGCTATCGAAAATATACAAGTTGTCATTTGTATCACTCTCAATCTATTCTCAAGTATTGTTAAAGTTTCATTTGAAGCTCGCTTAAACTCTGAAGTAAGGTGAAGCCCAGGTTTAGGCTCTTTGCCTCGCTTAATTGACACCTTAGTTCATGCATCAAGGAGCTAAGTTGTGTCCTCGTCATCTTTAAGAAGTTAGACTACCTGGCTGCTGCCATGGAGATGTTCTTTCTATAAAATTTTCTATCTGATTTTAATATCAATGATTCTTACCTTTATGGCTTTATTAAACATCTGAATTCCCATATGGCTGGCCTGATGAAACTTTTTCTTGACACAGGAAAAGACACCCGCAACTTTACAAGTTGCTATATATGGTAGCATCTGCATCTTTGTGGTTGCGATACGTCAAGCGAAGGCCTTTAGGATGGAATTCATATTTCATCCTCATCAGGAATTTGCAGAAGATTAAATACGTGCTAACCTACTCCATCAGACTTTGGCTGTGCCAAGATATGTCTTTGTCAAGGCTTTATTGTTGTTTCAAAGAATCTACTTGGCTGTAAAGGATTATATTTGCAACAATTTCAAGGGAAAGGATAATTGCAAGAAAATAATATTTCGGTTTCCTGTAAATAACACTTTTGCAAGAGGGTAAATTTTTGGACTATAAAAAAGGAGTAATATGTTGATTTTTCCTACATCATCAGAACGATGTCAATAAAATTTCCTAAATTTGTGTTTTCCTACAAAATAATCTCAGTTTTTTTACCTTGTTCGTATGGAAACTCTTCTACTTAATCTACCACAGTTGCACAATTTATTTCTAGACGGTTGCCCTTTCTAGTTCAAATATATTGAAGCTCCAAAGTCCCCCTTCCAATTTTGAAATTGGAGTTCCCTGGTAGAGCTATTAGTATGATGTAGGATAATCAAAGGCCGCTAGGATAGATACGACTATTCAACATACATATACGTACTGACTAACCCAAAACATAACACGTGAAATGATTACACTTTCTGATATTTCGATTAAAAAAGAAAGATCAACGAACTTTTAAATATTATGTATTTTGAGATAAGCTCAATTGGATTTGAAATAATCAACCAAATACGATCAATTAGGTCCCGAAGTAGAGCAATAATTTGAAAGGAGGCTGCAATTATATGCTAGTAATTGCTATATCGGCCTTCCACTACATTAAAGATCAATAATTGCCTGGGAAAACAAATTGAAACTGCATATTGTTAACTTTTATGTAGCTCAAAGAAATTTGTAAATTTTTATTTCAAAAGTGAGTTCAGTTTAAAATAATTCAAAATTGGCCCTTGATAAGCATTACAAGACATTTAACCTGGACTGGAAAGAATACTCGTACTATTTTTCCATTTACCAATTCAAGGGGTCAAACTGCTATCGTTCAATTCCACACAGTTAATACTTAAAATGCAAGTGGTAACGCGATCGAATATTCGTTTTTATTTTTTTTTATTTTTGCTGTTATTAATATGTAATAATTTCTTTTTCCAGGTAATATAAGTAGTATGCAAAAATTGAAATTAATTTAATGTCATTAATATGTTTTCGGTTGCAGTCAGATATGGTCATAAATTAGGAGTGGTGAACCTTTCGTTTTCAAAATATTTCTCTCCTCACTTGAATCATTTTTCAAAAACCGAAAGAAGAAGAAAACATATTACTAATATATAAGAGAGCGAGTTCAGTCTGTTTGGGTTATAATAAAACAGTAATAATAATAATTGGGTGAATTAGAAATGGGAAGTGATAATTATTGCAGCATCTCCATTATAACAGCAAGGGCGTGTACGGTAATTAGGAAGAGAAGATCAGTAAGGTGTACCCAGAGCTTTACTACTTGTATATCTCCAAGGTGGATTTTCTCGCGGTGGTTTGAGACGGGAGAGAGAAATAGGGACGAAGAGAAAGTGAATCATGAGAAACAGCTTCACTGTAGTAGCAGAAAAAATAAGGGAAAGAAGAAAAATGAGGAGGATTCTCTTACGCAATTTGATACCAAGTCATCATCGCCATCTACGGCATTCGAAGATCCAGGTAATCAATCATTTCCATGTTCATTATTAGAGTAGTTGTTGTCCCCGGGTCATAGCTGAATGGCAAGGGAGGGGAACTTAAAATTCAGTTGGAGGCCTGCAGCGTGAGTTCGAATCCTGATGAGAGCAATTTTGTAGGTGATATCAGTTGCTCTGTTCTCAAACTCATTCAGGCATATCCCGCGATTTACCGGTAATAGTGTTGAGGGACCGAACTACTATCTTCAAGAATAGTCTGGCATAAATCGGAAAGCTGAATATAAAAAATAAATAAAAATAATAATATTAGAATAGTTGTTTCCGCTTGGTGTTTTATATCTGCTTTGTTATTCCAAGTAATCCTATTTAGTAACGTGTAAGGTTCATTAAAAAGAAGCACTCTATGATTAAAAAAAAGTTTTGTTCAAAGCTTGAATATGAGACATTTAATTGAGGACGGAAAATATTCTATCTATTCCTCCGATTTTTTTTTTTTTTGGTGTGTATAATGATTATGGATATTATTACTTGCTTAATACATAATTTTACTCTTTTCTGGAGATTTTATGCATATATCTTATGTTATGTATAAGATGATGTAAAGATCTCCGAATGGAAGGATGATAATTTGATCATTTACCCGTCTACCTGTTTGAGTCTGATAGATTTTATTTTTACGACATTATTAGTGTAGCTAGTTTAATGTGTGATAGTGGTTAATTAGATTATCTTTATTAAGTTACTTTAAATATTTGTCTACAATTATCTTACCCATGATTTAACTGTATAAATATTATTTATTCCCGTCAATGCCTAGCGTAAAAGTATTTGATATGAATATGTTTCAGAAGTTGTTTCTTTTATCAAATGTGATTTTTGTTTCATTATCGTGGTCGTTGGGCTAGTTAGCTCGTACACTGACTAATAGTACATCAAGACTTGGACAGTTGGAAGAAGTCACCTAGTAATTTTGCTTCCGTTAAAATTTAAACCTAAAATTTCATAATTTTCAATTCATTTTATTGATTAATAGGCCACACCATCGTGTAAAAATATGCTTGCTTTGAAAATAAGTATTAAGATAGTAATAAGAGAAATAAGGGTGTGTAACAAGAGGGAAGACAGGACAAGGAGAACTACCAAACGGTAAACAAAAATAAATAAGTAACAGTATACATTTCAAAAAATTAGGTGCATGGAAAAGTTTCATATTAATGTCATTATTTAAGGCTAGCATGTAGATTTGTTTTTGATAGAACCAAGTGCCGGTTTAATAATAAATGAGAAACCATTTTTGCTTTGAAATATTAAAACTGAGAGAAACATTCTTATGCCAAATCCTTTGCTTTTTAATTTTATTTCCTACCTTCCTACCTAAGACAGAGCATATGGTACGGGTTCAGCATAAGACATAAGATTCAAATTCTGGATCCACCCCTGGGTATAACATAGTTATAGTCAATTGCTTTTAGTTTAGTCGAAAAAAAAGTAAAGTTTTCTAATTAGTTTTGTGTAAGACCTTAATTAGTGAATTTCAACTTTGGCAGATTACGGATGGATATAGCTCAGGGGAAGGAAGCCGTAGCACAAGCTTTGCAGAAGTCTACAACCCTAATCCCTGCGTAACAACAATAGAAAACTGTGTTCCTGCAGAAGAGTTAAAGAGGAGGCTGCATGAGCTTCTACAGACGAGGCAAGAAGAAAGGATCAAAGAACTGGAATCAGCTTTAGAATCTACCATACAAAAACTTGCAGAAAAAGAAAAAGAGGTCTGTTGATGGAGAGATACTGCCAAGGTCATTTTTCAACATGCTCCAAGTCGTCGATCACTTACTAAGTTAGGTTAAAAGTTGCACTAACCTCGAAGGGAACTGACCAAAGTCTTTTTGGATCAAAAGAAAGAAAAAGAACCAAAGGAACCTTCTCCACCATGTCTACCATTTCATGTAAAAGAATGTGAAGGAAATAGGCCAAAGTTCATATATCTAATTGTTGGTATTCTATTGTACTTTATAGAGCAGTACGGGAAGTAATAACTATTACAAATGTTCGAAAGGATAAATAAATGGTCAATCTTCAAAACTGCCGCATGTGTGTTGTGTCTTGAATCTTGATCACCTTGCAAAGCCAATGTTGAGAACTGCCGCAAGTTTGTTGTGTCTTGAATGTTGATATCCTGAAATCAAGAAATAACTAAATCTGGATGGTTACAACGTTGTGTGTTGAGTCGAGGATAGCCCTCTATCCTTAAGACAAGATTGCCCCGTATATATGCTTTTACGTTAGCGGGCAATAGTCTCCCAAGATAAAACAACACTTTAATCTCAACACTACAAAGCCAATAGGTTGAGCCTGTCGAAGAAAACAAAGGTTCTTTTTCCGGAGGAAGATCAACCATTACGCAAGTATGGTTTTATATGATAGAGTTTATTTCTCTCTTTGTAGCTTCTTTCCAAAGCAGCGCTTTTGGAGATGACAATTATTTGTTAATTGTCCATGGTTCATTCTTAACCATACAAGCTAGAAGGACTGGAACATGTTTTTGTCCCCTTCTTTGCTCCGTCTCGGTTCAACATCTAGAATCCCTGAGTTCTGCAGATCTGGAATATTAAGTTCCGGATAGCCAGCAACTTTCGAGTCCTGTAGATACGGAACGTCTAGTTCCGGACAGTCAGGTCCTCGCGGGTTTTTGTTAACCTTGAGCAATTACTCCTTTTTCCTTTTTCAAGGAAAGTTATCTCCAAAGAATTCAACATTCTTTGACGCCAAGAGGCGATCAACACTACTGTTATTTGCAGATCCTGACAGATATGCAATCTACAGTCTTAGGTACAACTTGACCTGTTTCAGTATTCCAACTTTTACCAAGCCACCCCACATAATTTGGGCGTACGAGCTTTGTGCTTGGCTAACACCGTTGGACTGAGGTGAGAAATGAACAGTCGTTTAATGAACGATGCTTCACTTTCCCCCCTCCCTCTATCACTACGAATTTCTCAATCCGTAGGCTTAGTTGATTTTTAACTTCTGCTTTGTAGCGCTTATCCGCTTCAACAACTTCATCTTTGCTTTTAACAAACAAAGGATTCCATACGTTGTACCATCATCAATGAGGTCACAACGTACTTGTCTCCCCCCTCTATTTTGTATAAACTTCAAATCACCCAAGTAGGTTGTGACTAAGTTCTAGAGGAGCGGTGCTTCTTTCGCTATTCCCTTGACGGAATTTGGAAAGGTGATTTTGCCTCTTCGTCTACCTCACATTTATTTTGAGGGTTTATGTCGACAGTAGGCAACAATCTCAACATCGTTAGCTTTTGAATGACTTGCTATTTAACGTGTCTTAATCTATGATGGCATAGATGCACGGATTACAAATATATCATTCATTTGGCTACAGACGTACTGTACCATTCTTAGTTATTACAGACCTGTTGGACTAGTCTCAAACCAGCTTGACCAACAGCGTCCCTTAAACCAAGTTAGGGATATGTATCACCTCATCTTAGAGTGATCTCATTTCCTGAAGTCCTATTGAGGACAACCTCTCCAACCCTTTCTACTTTAGAGGTGGCGTTGCTTCACATGAACAACCTCTTGCCCGTGGTTAGGGCGTAACCGGATCATATATGATCTAGATACTCTGGCCCACTCCAGTTGCTTTGGTAGACTGAGTGTCCAATTTCTTTTCTGCCTTTCTTTAGGCCTTCAGATCATTTAAGACCTGGAAACTCTGGCCCACCTTATTAGGTGTCCATTACTTTTCCTATGAAATGAATTCTGGCCCCACTCCAGTCGCCCGGAGGCTTTATATGATTGAGTGTTCAATATCATCATATCAAAGGAATTTTGGCCCACTCCAGTCGCGCGGAGGCTTTGTATGACTGAGTGTCCAATATCATCCTATGAAGGATCTTCTGCCAAATAGTGTGACAGGCTCAACGTCTTCAACTTTTAGACTTCTTCCGTTATGATTGGTGCCCAGATAATTCTTGGCGCTTACTTAAGTGTGGTAACAGTTTTAGCACAGTCAGTAGATCTTTCTCCCTCGTATGTGCGAACATACTTTACACACTTTAATAATTACACTTAAAGGAACAGATCTTCCTAAGTTGCTTTACAATCCAATCTTTAAACGAAAAAGAAGATGAGATTAAACTTCTGATTTTTAAAGCGTAAGGAATATAAATTATTTTCATATTCCTCCTTACTTTAATCAATTTTTAATCAGACCTCATTTAATCTTTATTCTTGACAAGTAAGAAAAACTACTTATCCCAATTTCGGATTCTGGCTCACTCCAGTCACTTCATCAAACTGAGTGTCCAGTTCCTTCTTACCATTATTCGGATCTTTTGTCTGGGACAGATACAGGCCTTCTGCTGCAAGATAGAAGCACATCTTCAGTCTTCTCCTCTTGTCCAAGTTGACATCCTCAGGCTCTCGAGAGCGCTTGTTCCCACCAGTCTTGGTAGCGGTGACACCATGAACATGTTCATCATCATCACTCTCTTCTACCAGAAAACCATTGCCATATCCAGATTTGGTCACACAACTTTTTACCGACATCTTTCGAATACTAATAGTATTACAATACAGTCTTGTCTTAAATTGTTGGTATTCTATTGTACTTTATAGAGTAGTACGGGAAGTAATAACTATTACAAATGTTCGAAAGGATAAATAAATGGTCAATCTTCAAAACTGCCGCATGTGTGTTGTGTCTTGAATCTTAATCACCTTGCAAAGCCAATGTTGAGAACTGCCGCAAGTTTGTTGTGTCTTGAATGTTGATATCCTGAAATCAAGAAACAACTAAATCTGGATGGTTACAACGTTGTGTGTTGAGTCGAGGATAGCCCTCTATTCTTAAGACAAGATTGCCCCGTATATATGTTTTTACGTTAGCGGGCAATAGTCTCCCAAGATAAAACAACACTTTAATCTCAACACTACAAAGCCAATAGGTTGAGCCTGTCGAAGAAAACAAATATGACTCGACTTGCTGAAGATATGGAATAGGAAGGAAGAGTTTCTCTCTACTCTTCTCTTTTGTCTCTATGTATATAGTGTGTCTCTGTAGTGTATATCTTGTGTATACGTGAGGGTTTGGTCACTGTTTTTCAGTCGAAAATTGCACTGATTTTCGCTGAATTTCACTCACTGTTTTGTGGCTGTTTTTCTCACTGTTTTGTGCTGAATTTCAGTTAGTTTTTCTGTGTCTTTTTCGTCTGTTTTGTGGCCTGTTTCTTGCCTTTTTCGTCTATTTTCTGCCACTTAATTGAGCCAAAGAAGGCTCAATATATAGCAAGGAGAAGGGGCTGTACAACTGCCCAAAACATGGTTGTTAATGGCCATTAGGAGGCCATTAAAACAGCCAAGTAAAGGCAGTAATTGGCCATCAAGGAGGCTGATTTAAGGTTGTTCATGGCCAAGTAATGGGCTGTTAATGGAGGAGTTAATCAGCCAAGTAATGGCTGATTAATACCTCAAAAAAAAGTCCCAACAGTAGGCTTTCTGCCTTCCGTCAACTTCCCAGAAACTCTGGGGACCAAACTGTAAATATTGAAACTTCAGGGACCAAACTGTATATATGAAAGAATTTTGGTCCAAACTGTACATCTGAAACTTCAGGGATCAAACTGTACCTCTGGCAGAGTTCTCTGGTCCAAAAAGATAATATCAGAAAGGCCCACAGCCCACATCCCACATCCCACATCCCACAGCCCGTGGACCCGAAACCGGACGGGACGGGACGGGCGGGCGGCGGCGGCGCGCGTGTGGGCTTAGCCTTGAACCCAAGCACATCTAGGTCTTCCCTCCTTTAAACACATGGGATACCCCTTGGGGATCCAAACCATTTACCACATTAGAGACTTATATAGAGAGCAATTCTTCCTATTCCCACCGATGTGGTAGATTTGTCCCACACCACATTTTCATGTCTCAAACACCTTACTTCGAGGACCAATCTCTCTTTCATTTCTCAACGAAATTAGACGATTCTTGGCCCTGCGGTCATCTACTCACTTCGTAGATCATGCATGTGCGAAGAGACAAGGTCTCCAACATGCGGAACACTAGTGTTTAATTCATCAAAGATGGGTGGACGCATCTCCCCGCCAAAGGCTAATTTCCAACACTAATACTAAAGTTTAGTTTTGAAATAACAAGAGGAATGGAAGCATTCATTTTGTTTGAGATGGTTGCCAGAGAGTTAATTTCTCAGGATTACAGTAAAACGCTGGTTTCACATGCTATCTATGAGAGAATGAAGAAATAGAGTAACTTGGAAAGAAAAGAAGTTGAAGCCAAACAATTAAACTTGAAGTGTAAACATGTGATTCTTTCCCAAGAGAAAAGAATACCATTTGAGCTGTTTCTACAATGATAATAACAATTCCTTTGAATAGATTGAGAAGTAGATGGTTCATAACCAAGATCATATACATGTTACAATATGTTTGGTGCGAGCATTAAAAAAAATAAAAAATTATCGCCATATATGTGGCATGGAGACTACCACAAATACATACTATGTTTGGAAGAGAAGTAAATATCCTATAGTAACTAGCAGATATAGAGGTTCTTTGCAACTACCACAAATACATGCATATTCTTAATGCAGCAACAAACGCGGAATGGCCTATAAAATTCATATTATTTTGCTATCTCGTTGAATTCTTCCAGAAGTTTCTCAGTCGTCTTCCTTGATACAATTTTTTCAATCTCGAACACCCTCATCTCAGCAACTAGACCTGTAAAATGACATGAAACATTCAACTCCAACATCTGGGAAAGGGTATGTCTACACTCAAATGGTCATGAAATTGCATATAGACCGTAAGGAAAAAAAGTAAAAGAGCAGAAGAAGAATGCAGCAATGGGTATATGAAAGAGCCAGCCACTTATTTTTCTTTCCTCTTAAAGTATCCTATGTCCAGTAGTAAACAACTTTCGACGTATTGTTGATACACAATTTTTTTTAGTGAAATATGGTTTCAAGACAGAAGAATAATCTTGAGACGGATCAAGTTCTATATGAAGAAATATAGCTCACTGACCTGATTGACGCAAAGCTTTGAGTGGAAGCACATTTGCATAAGAGTAGATAAAATGGAGCAGGCTTTTCATAAGCTCACCAGATTCAGCTGAGACTAGAATCTCCCTCTAAAATTGAAAGCCAGGAACGTGATTAGATTGCTTGAATATCGTCAAAATGGTATCCCAATATCACATACGTCCACAGTTCATAGAAGTATACAGAAAAAAGAGCCAATAATTCCCTATGATCATTCATCCTAGTGTCTAGCCCTTGAATATGTAGACTCACCGCAAATTCTGCACAAGGCCTTCTCATTTTAGTTTACAGAAACATGAAAAAGAAAACAATTATGGCCATGATCTTGTTTACCAAAAGCTGAAACTGTTATACCATCATCAACATAGTTTTTTTTTCCTGATGACATGGGAACCCGCAGCCGCTACCCTTGTGGGTGCGCACAGGGTAAACCCAGCTCCTGTGCAATAGCTCGCAAACCACACAGGAGAGGTAACCCGCACTAGGCAAGCCCCGTGCGACGAGCTTGACCCAGAAGGCAAAATCCCTTGCTATTGTAGGCAGGGGGATTCGAACCTGAGACCTCCGTTATGAAAGACCCATGCTCAATCAACTGAGCCACCCTTGCGGGTATCATCAACACAGGTTAGCAAGCTACATTTGGATCATATTACGTTTTCTAATTCTGTCCGCATAAACAACTTGGAAAATTGTTTTAACCAATGAGATAAAAAGAAAACTTCACACAAGAAGAAGTTGCAAAATACAAGGTCGTAATGAGAATTTAGAAATACCAGATTTACATTGTTTTAGAACACAAATTTAATAATAAGCCACCATGCAGCAACGTAACAGTATAAAGCAAAACTAGAATGATCTGCCAGACACAAAATGGAGCAACTTGATCCATCAAAAATAGAGCAAGCATTCAAAGAGGAGGTCACTAAACCTTGAAGCTCTTCTCTGCATCATAATACCCTGACACAATCAAGAGGATGTGAAGTTTCTCTAGTTCTGCATATCCAAAACGAAATGATTGTCAAGCCAAGGTGTTTTATCGCCATGCTGTCAAAGTTATATTTGCCAAAGCATATTATCAATGAGTGTAGAAGAGCTAACGTAAGAATAGTTATAATTCTCAACCAGCCCAGAAACCCGCCCGCTCATCCTGGCAAACAAGAGTAAAAGAACTCTTGCAGCATAATAGATTTTCTTTTGATCTTCATTGATGGGGGTGGAGGGTAAGATGAGGAAGAGTTGAAAAAGAAGAGAGGAAAAGGATTAGTCTACCACTTTCAATAGCAACTGTAGATAATGACCAAAAAGATTGTCATTCTACATGCACTTCATAAAAGAATGGCACTGAGAGAAAGAAAAAGGAGATGAAAAATGGAAATAATTTAAGCAATATCTCTTAACAAAATCAAGCACACCAGCCAACTAGCTAGAGGTTTTTCTCCCAGTGGTCAATAAGATGAGTCAGTTTGAGTGATCATATGAAAAAGAGCTACAGTTGGACGATATGATAACAATTATCTTGTGATTAGTCAATGACTGAAATATTTTTGCTTCCAAATTGGAGAAGGGGCGTAATTAATTACTTACGCTGGAAACTTCTTATGTTTTCAGCTGAAGTAGATTGATGTGATAAGAGCTCTCCTATAGGTATTCCGACTGAACTCATTCCAATATTTGAAGTCCCCATTCTTGATCCTGTACCATCAGATTTCCCTGCTTCAAGCTCTGAAGATCAGTCCACATAAATAATACACTAAAATGAATCATCTAGTTTAAAGTGACATACTTGAAACTATGAAAGCTTTAAATAAATCATGGATTTGAAACAGAAAGGTCTGATATTAGGACAAAGAGAAGCAGATGACAATACCCGATTTTGACCATCTTTTGATATCTTTACGTAAAACTTCTCCTGCTCTGGTGTCGGCTGCATCCAATTTTGAAAAATTTATATTATCTTTTCGTAAAACTTCTCCAGGTCTGGGCTCAGCTGTGTCTGATTTTGACAATTTCTTGATATCTTTTTGTAAAACTTCTCCTACTCTGGGGTCAGCTGCATCTGATTTAGACAATCTTTTAATATCTTTTCGTAAAACTTCTCCTGCTCTGGGGTCAGCTGGATCATGCATTTTGTATCTCACTAAAAATGACGAAGTTCTAATTGGAATCTGAGTCTGATCACTCTTGAATTAGAAACCTAGATGTGAAGAATAACGACAACTATCAAAGCTGAAAACCTACAAATCTCATAAAGACCGTTACATCCAAATCGACCTGCCCCATTTATCAACAAGCTAGTCATGTACTAATCCTTCGTTGTAGTCTGTGGGTTTGTCAAATTTCCAGTATCCACAAGTATGCCCGCCAGCTGCACATATAATCAGATTTATAAAGAGATTATACAGCATAAAGATATTAGAGGGGTGCACACAAGAAGGGCATTGGTTAAGATAATAGATGTCCCTATGCCATCCAGAAAAAACCCAAAGCGTGGGCAAAGCAAACAGATGCGACCTATACTACAGGTAGGGATAATAAGAAAGGATAAGCACTCAAGTTTCACAAATTTGATTGCCAAATACAGGGCACGTACATATTCAATTTTCATGGTGCTAACGGGAGCTGACAAGTATTATTTGTCGAATAATTAGTAAAATACATGGACAAGTTTTAGTCAGAGCCTCAAAGGTGCAGTATTGTTCATTGTGATCAAAAGAATTGACAGAAGTGGAAAGGGCATCAACAAAGTTTTGAATGAAATAACCAATTTGAAAACTTTTATAGCCTCGAAATTAAATCATTTTAATAGAATCTCACACTTTATGCTAATGCTAGCCATAAGGTTGTCCGAGGTGGGACTTGAGGGGTAGGAAACATATGAAAATTTGACAAATCCATTAGCAAATTGTCTTTGATCAGGTACACAAGAACCAGATAACAGAAGGTATAAACTAACTCTCTTAAAAGTTGCTAGAAACCTCCCTTGACTACAACAACATACCCAGTGAAATCCCACAACGTGGGGTCTGGGGAGGGTAGAGTGTACGCAGACCTTATCTCTACCTTGGTAGGTAGAGCGGTTGTTTCCGAGAGACCCTCGGCTCAAGACAAAGCATAAACACAAGCAAAGCACAAGCAAAAGCAAAGCAAGAGGAACGGTCAGACCCGGTCAAAAAAATGTAAAGCAGTATGAAAATGCTGATATCAAAAGTGAATAAGTCATGATAGCGCATAAAGAAATACTGTGTCTATTACTATGATAGGTTAAGCGGGCCTACAATATTAACACTACAACTACTTTGCAAGTGTAAGTAGGACTACGCTCGACTACCTACTACCATTCTACCCTAATCTGTGTCCTCCAAAACCCCTACCTAAGGTCATGTCCTCAGTAAGTTGCACCTGCGCCATATCCCGTCTAATCACCTCTCTCCAATACTTCTTCGACCTACCTCTACCCCTCATGAACCCGTCCATAGCCAACCTCTCACACCTTCGCACTGGGGAATTTGTGTCTCTCCTCTGCACATGCCCAAACCATCTCAACCTCGCTTCCCGCATCTTATCCTCCACCGAGGCTACTCCCACTCTGTCCCGGATATCATCATTTCTAATTCTATTCCTCTTTGTATGCCTACACATCCATCTCAGCATCCAACAAATTTCATCTTTTGGATGTGCGAAGTCTTGACTGGCCAACACTCCGCCCCATACAACATAGTCGGTCTAACCACCACCCTATAGAACTTGCCTTTAAGTTTTGGCGGCACATTTTTGTCACATAAGACTCCAGATGCGAGCCTTCATTTCATCCACCCTGCCTCCATCCCCTTGGATAATAGACCCGAGGTACTTGAAGCTTCCTTTCTTTGGAATGACCTGAGCACCAAGCCTCATCTCCACGCTCGCTCCCGTTACTGAACTTGCACTCCAAGTATTTTGTCTTGGTCCTATTCAGCCTGAACCCTTTAGACTCCAGAGTTTGTCTCCAAACCTCCAGCTTAGCGTTCACTTTGCTGCGAGTTTCATCAATCAGGACTATGTCATTTGCGAATAACATACACCATGGCACCTCCCCTTGGATTTGTCCCGTCAGTCCATCCATTACCAAGACAAATAAGAATGGACTAAGAGTTGATCCCAGCCCCATCGTCACTGGGAAGTGCTCCGAGTCTCCTCCTACTATCCGTACCCGGGTCTTGGCTCCATCATACATATCCTTGATCGCCCTAGTGTATGCCACAGGTACACCTCCAAACATCTCCATATAACCTCCCTAGGAACTTTGTCGTATGCCTTCTCGAGATCGATGAAAACCATATGTAAGTCTCTTCCTCTCCCTATACTGCTCCACCAACCTCAAGATGAATGACTTCTGTAGTTGAACGCCCCGACATGAATCCAAACTGATTTTCGAAAATAGACACGCCTCTTCTCATCCTCATCTCCACGACCCTTTCCAAACTTTCATAGTGTGGCTTAGCAGCTTGATACCCCTATAGTTGTTGCAATTCTGGATATCACCTTTGTTCTTGTACACCTTCATTCTTCGGGCATTCTCGCCGTCCTAAAATTGACATTAAACAACTCAGTCAGCCACTCCAAACCTGCCCTGCCTGCGCTCTTCTAAAATTCAACTGGGATCTCATCAGACCCAATTGCTCGTCCCCTGCGCATCCTGCGAACATCACCCTTAACCTCATCAACCTTAATACTTCTACAATACCCAAAATTCTGGTACCTACCAGATTGCAACAGATCTCCCAGCACAATGTCTCTATCTCCTTTTTCGTTCAAGAGTTTATGAAAGTAAGACTGCCACCTCCGCCTAATATGCGCGTCCTCTACCAGTACTTTGTCATCCTCGTCCTTGATGTACCTCACGTGATCCAAGTCACGGGCCCTCCTCTCCCTCGCCTTGGCTAGACTGTACAACTCCCTTGACCACAATGTAGTACAAAAGATATATTCACCAAAAAGTGAAAATGTTAGAACTTAGAAGTTTCCTTTTGAAATTTACAACAACAACAACATACCCATGTAGAGAGGATAGTATACAGCAGACCTTACCTCAACCTCGGGGTAGAGAGGCTATTTCCGATAGACCCTCGGCTCAAAAGGAAAGTAGCAAATTCCTTTTGAAATTTGTTTCCTCAAATAAATGCATACAAAGTTCATTTCATATTAAAGTCATTGATTCTAGTATGATCCATCCCAAAATAGTGTCTCCACTTCCAAATTGAAATTGCTATTACTCTTCCAAATCTTTTCACTACTAATATAGAATAGGACCCTTTTTCACACTTCCTAACCAAAACCAACATGAATTTAAATGAAGGGTCCAGCTTCATTACAACTAACAACAAAAAATGAAGTATATTGATACTAATTACAAGAACCAGGGTAAAGCATTCATTTAGAAAGGGATCGGAGTAGAAGTTTCACATTTCCTAATGGATCTTTTTCGCAGTTTAAAATTCTCAGCATAATTTTCACCTTTCAAAATTCCCCGTCATATCTTTCGAATTATTTTGTCCTAAGGTTGTGATGATCTTCTTAAATTTCTACCCTAATAAATAGGTAGAAAATAGATTTTCAGGCATTGGTACCAAACTATCAATCTTTTTTTTTTTCCTTTTATGCAAGCCCAAACAACAGGGGTTCTGGTAGTGAGGGAAAATGAAGAGAAGTAACTTTTTTAAAACATAATAGAGAACTTCATTTCAGACAGATAAGCTTGCATACACATTTGAAAATGTAGATATCAGAGCTAGTACCAGAAGTCGACTGAACCCTTGACCAGCCAGTATCTCTGGTGAAGTTAGTGCAAACTTGTCAGCAGCAAGTGTGCAGCATGATGCCTCCTACAATACATAAAAGGCGTCAAATAGAAGATAAAAACAATCATTTGGCTCCCTGCAGAAAATTGTATAGTCTAAACATATGAACCTTCGGACTAACTAAACCACAAAAGCTAAATCACGTGGTGAGAGTTGCCCAAGGCCTAACTTTCTCCAAGTTCAACTAACTCGGGCTATAGTTTTTGCTAGTTTTAAATTTGTTGGAGGACAAGCTACACTGTAATAAGTTAAACTTCCACCCAAAGCATTTGTGCAAACAATATGAAATCGAATTTAGTGCTTCTTAGCAATACTAATCTCCACTAACTAGTTTAAGAGCAAGAGCTTTTAGATGTATAAAAAGAGTATGTTTTTAAAGAATAGAAGAAAATACATGGAAAATAACATTCATTGGTATGTTGACTTCCCGTCATATTTCTTACAGAATGAGGTAGATACCTTCTCAACGGTGACAGCAGCAACTGAAGAATAAGGTGTATCTTCCTGCTTAAACAGAAAGGTTAGAAAAATAGAGCATAGCCTCTCTATTGAACAGATTTCACTAGTTGACATGACCAAAGCATAATGGAGATGCAGAAACAAGAGATTAAAATAAAAGAACTCTCTGCAATTGAAGATTTCAAACACTGCATCCTTTAATGCCTGCTCCAGTAAGCAGTAAGTAATCATCATTTAACTAATTAATAGCAAATCTTCACCCTTGAAACAGCACACTTACCTCCTGATTAGCTGGAAGCTTGCTACAATTGACTAAAACAAGTTTAAGACTCCCATATAAATCATAGTAGCACAGGTCAATCTGTTCAAAGTTCATGACCGAGAGAACATAATTAAAACTTGAGACAAAAAATATCAAGTTATCAATTGAATAAGAACAAATTAGTTGAGCATATTTAGAGTATAAAGACTTTTTTACACTGAAGACAAGATCTTCATGCTATCTGAGGAAAGCAGGACGGTTGTTTATATTCCATTCCTGGTTTTAATTTGCTATGTGGACCTAATTCTAGAGAATCTAGACTAAAATTTCATTTCCTTTCCTAACTTTGCATATAGAATGGAACATACCTCATCAACGAAAATTAAGGAAGATTGATCAACAAAGCAAGAATCTAGTAGGCATGTGAGCTGAGCATGAGAATGAACATCCGACCTTTTCATGTTGATGACAGGCACAGTGCATAACTGGTCATCATTTAATATTTCATTCAAGTAAAAAGCATGCAATATGGTTGAAGCAACAGATCCAACATCTGCATCCAGATGCAAACTGTGAGAAATTATGGGAGAAAATATACAGTAAAACCTCTATAAATTGATACTCGGTAAATTAATAAATTCTCTAAGATAATATTTTTCTCCGGTCCCGACTTGGGCAATTGATAAATTAACAAATTTCGATAAGATAATATATTTTCAAAAACCCCTATGTAAATATAGGGTCCCATTAATATCATAAATTAATAATTATATAAACTTACACAAACATAACTAAGACAATTTACTGATTCTAGTGTTGTTTGTTTTTTCTTAAAATTGAAGTGTAGTTGGAGCTCATCTCTAACTTTTCTTATTGCATCCAAAATTTCTAGTGTTGTATTCTCAAATTGCACCAAAAAATTGTGAAGAGTTCTAGACGCGATAAGTGCTTCCTTACGCGTAACTGGTTCCAAAGGTACTATATCGTCTCCAACTTCATCATCTGTATTCATTTTCAAGGATAGTAGCCACAATTTCTTCTACGCTCTGGACTTCTGAACATGTATCATTTTCACCCGGGTAGTCCAATAGGCTATTGACATCCATTTTATTGCGATAGCCGAGATCATTAATCATGACCTCAAGTTCATGAATGTCGTTTTCACAAGTGGGTTCATCTAAATTCCTTGAGACTTCATCACATGAACGAATTTTGCAGTGTCGAAAACAATTTGCTATTGTCTCTTGCTGAACATTAACTGTCCAAGCCGAGACTGCATGATTGATAGCATCCAAAACATTAATCTTACCTGGATCAGATTGTCCCAACTCGTAGCCTTCTAAAATCCAACGATAGTGCATCTTGAAAGCTCTTATTATTCCAGCATCACAAGGTTGAATTTTTTATGTCATGTTGGGTGGCAAGAAGAACAACTCAACATTCTGTAACCCTTCAATATTTCTTGGATGTGCTGGACAATTATCTACCACAAACAAAATTCTTCTACCATGCATTTTTTTATCAAACCAAAGGATATATTCATCAAAAAGCACACTTGTCATCCAAGCTCTTTTGTTGGCACGATAGTGACAATTCAAGCTATTCATGTTGACATTCTTAAAGCAACGTGGCTTTGCATAATTTCCAATAATTCATAAAGGGATTTTTTCAGAGCCATCCTCATTGCAACAAATAACAACTATTAGCCTTTCTTTATCTTATTTTCTTTCTTCAACTGCTTTGTAGCAAGAGAATGATCAGCTTGTAACCTGTAAAACAAACCAGTTTCATCCATATTAAAAACATCTTTCATAGGGAACTTATCTATTTTTTCCCTTATAGCCTCCAATTTCTTCTCCATGTCTTGTATATCAACCGAACCAATCTCTCCGAAATGACTTGATACCGTGTCGTAGTTTGAATTTCTCAAGCCAACCTTGAGAAAACTGGTGCTCAGAATCTTGTTGAGGGTATACAAGTTTCATTGTATCTCTTGCCTTCTCCAAAATTAGCTCTTCGGTCATATTCACGCGATCTTGGTACTGGAGAAATCACTCATAAACAACCTTCTCCATATCTGGAAATTTTACTGGTTTGTGCCGCTTGATATCCCTTCCTCTTTCTAGGTTGGTTGAAAGATACTCAGTTGATCGTTTGAGTGTGTTTGAGATTGTACCTTGACTAACTTTCAAATGAAACTTTTTTTCAAGCCACAACTGCAAATCTTTTTGAGTGCATGTCGAATGATCTCTCTTGTATTCACATAATTCTTTGCGTATTCGATCTGTTATTGTTGATTTCATAACACCTTTTAGATAAGGAGTCATTGTTGGGTGTGGTTTCAAGAAATTTTCTATCTTGTTTATATAGTATTTTCTGTCACCATCATACATTGAATGTTTTTAGTAAAAATACAATGAATAATACTTAATATAAAAACAATGAACATTATTTATTAGTTTTCATTAATATTATGTACAATGAATCTATGTAATTCAATTACGTAATATGATACATGAATTTTTCTAAGATACAATGCTTTTTGATGTAATCAAAATTTAACTTCAATAAATTACAAAACTCTCTTTAAATTAATAAATATTAATTTATCGGTTAATTAATACCTCTATAAAATAATAAAATATCATGGTCCCAACAATATTAATTTATAGAGGTTTTATTTGTATTATTGAATTATTTTATCTACATGATTACACTGAGCTCTATTTATAGACACTTCATTACAATCTTTTTTCTGGTAGGATACTATATATGAAACCATATTCCTATTCTACATTAGAATCGTTTTCCTAGTAGGATACTATATATAAAAGCATATTCCTATTCTAGCACTCCCCCTTAAGCTGGAGCATACAAGTCATATGTACCGAGCTTATTACAGATGTATTAATACGAGGATCAGTGAGGGACTTGGTGAAAATATCTGCAGGCAGATCACTTGACTTCACAAATTTTGTAATAATATCACCGGAGAGTATACCTGATCTGGATTGAGCGACCTCAATACCTAGAAAATACTTCAGTCTGCTGAGATCTTTAGTACGAGTCATGCCGAACTCCTGAATTACTGTGCTGAATTTCCCAAACCAGGCTCTGGGAGACTGTTTTAGACCATAAAGTGACCGACGCAATCGACACACTAGGTTAGACTCTCCCTGAACAACAAAATCAGGTGGTTGCTCCATATAAACTTCCTCCTCAAGGTCACAATGGAGAGTAACATACTTTACGAATGTGTCCAAGCCTATTACAATAACTACACATAGGTCGAGATCTTCCAAGGAGACCTCGTCCTAGTCTTTTTCATGGACTGTGATGTGTGATTTTCTGATCTCCTCCTTAAGGATTTTGAAATAATCATAGGACTTGAACTTTCAATTTTCATGTTTTTGGAGTTAAACATATCAAAACCGAGAGACGTGGTGAAATCTGTCTTGAAAGATGGATGGAATCTGGCGAACACAACCCAAGAAGAAAATCACTGAGATCTGGCCGAAAAAAGGAGCATGCGCGGCGCGTGGATCTGATGCGCTAGTCGGAGTTGGCACTACGAGCGGCACGTGGTGGCGTGTGAGTGGGTATTTGTCGGAACCGCTGACTGAGTTTTGGTCGGAAGGGACTGATCTACCTCGTGGTGGTGTTGGAATTTGCGCAACACTACCCGAAAGTAATTTTGACGCGGACAACTATGGTGTCACCGGAAAAATTGTTGGAAATTTGCACAACAATTAGTTTCTCACTAGCTTGAACCTGATCTATGTTGTGGTGGTGTTAGATTCTGCACAACACCACTGAATAGAGATGTGATGCTAGTAGCCACCGGAAAAATTATGCGCGGTGGTGATTTTGTTTTTGAACCTTCGCTGGAATATTGCACAGCAGATACTTTCTCACTAATACTCTGGAAGAGAAGGACGCAAAACAGTCGCCGAAATTGAGGCACGAGACTATGATGGTATTTTATGGGTAGGATCAGAATGATGGAATAACCCTAGGCGACGCAAAACAATAGCCGGAATTGAGGCACGGGACTGTGATGGTATTTTGTGGGTAGGATCGAAATGATGGCACGATCCTACGGGACGAGATAGTATGCCGGAAAAGTTGTCGAACCTCGATGAAATGATATGGGTCAGCTCGGAATGTCTGCACGATGCTGGCTGTAAAAACAATTCTTAAAAGAATGGCTGGAAAGAGCCTGGAATCATCAGAATCCTAATTCCCACTAAGAAATCTGGTAATTGTTCACGCCGGAAAAACATTGTTCATGTGGCACTGTTTACGCAGTACTGTTCACGCCGATTTTTTTTTTGTTCCGGTGATAATATTCTATTACCTGAAGGAGAATATTTTATTTATAAATATCTGAAAGTTCTTTACAATCTTCACTCTATCATTATCTTTGGCCAGACATGTGACACATTTTCTAGTGCCGCCCGCCGGTAGCGGAAGCTCTTTGATTCTCTACCAAGATCGTAGAACCTCTGATACCATGTGAGAAATTATGGGAGAAAATATATTATTGAATTGTTGTATCTACATGATTACACTGAGCTCTATTTATACACTCCATTACAATCATTTTTCTAGTAGGATACTATATATGAAATCCTATTCCTATTCTACGTTACAATCCTTTTCCTTATAGGATACTATATATGAAATCATATTCCTATTCTAACACAAACAAACTTACACTTAAGCTCAACCAGTGTAAGACGCAACTTTCGAGCTATTAACTGTTCTCTAAATTAGGATTTTTTCTTCTCAACTGCAGTTTATATAGTTTATCTTTTCAGTTGGAGACGTCATGGCTCCCCAGTAGTACTCTTTTCTTAGTATTTGGGTAAATTTGGTTTCTACCTTGTTTAAATAGAATCAAACAACAAGAAACTGGTTGCAATAGAATTCATGCATCACAGAAAATATGCAGATCCTCAACCTCTCACTGAGGTGCTTAAACCAAGTTCATAACTGTAGCAAATGGTCTTCATAAACTTTAAATAGAAGACATACCATGTCAATCAAACATCAAATTTTGCGAACTGATGACAAGAAATGCTGGGATAATGTTCATGAGCCAAAACATAAATTGGTCCATGTTATACAAATTGCATTCATAAGTAGTAGTAATTAGTTAACTGTCCTTGAACAAGAAAATGTAGAATCATCCAATGCTAAGATTCGGGCTAATGTACGTACATTGCTGGCTACTTGACTTTTTAAATCATCAAATAACATGTTCTTTTCCTTGTTTTACTTTATTCATGAATGCAACTCTTTATGCACCTTGTGTTCTCAAATTAGCGCATTACTTTTATGGAGCTCTAGTGCCTATAAATATAAAATGAAATGAAGGAAAATTTTCATGATTATCTTGATGGTTTATCAGCTCATTTGTGGTTTCTCTCTTACAAGTTAAAGATGCTGTCATGGTGGTCAAATATCTACCATCTATCCTGGGCCTTATCTAGTTTACTTCTCTTCATCTTCAGCACTTTTACGACTTCCCAGAGACCTTGAACTTTATTTTTAGTTTCAAACTTCACATACTAGATATACTCTAGAAGTTCTGAACTTTCAAATCAAACTTCAAAAAGACGTACAGAAGATATTTATCACAAACACTCCTTTTGAAATGATCTTCTAAACCCTAAGGAGGACTGTTTTGGACATGAAATTTAGACCAATTTAACTTCGAGTATACCTTAAGAATAAGTAGGGTGCTGATAAGGTAAAAACTTGAGAATCATTTGTTTTTCTATACACTATTTTGAGACATTGGAATATGCAAAAATTAAATGAAAAAATAGAAGCTGGTTTACTAAAGAGGCCACTTTTAATTAGACAATGAATGGTTCATGGACGTTACCGCAACAGTCCGGCCCAATCACTGCATGCAAGAATCTTGATGGTACTCCTGCACTAACATCATCTCTTCTTGCCTTTAGAAACATATTCAGCCTGTGAATTCCTTGACATGATCCAATTAGGACTTCCATCTGCAGTGAATTTCCACAGTAGAACAATGCTCCAGATGGAGGAAGTGGAATGTCGGAAATAGTTCTACTTTTCTTGGTCACACTATAAGATCTTTCATAGGCAGGCACAGTTGCTTCAGATGATTTTGGACTAGACTGCACTGAAGACTCATCTACATCATACAAATCAACCTTCAAACCAGACTGAGGACTTCTCACAGGGGAGGGATTCAATTTGGATGCTGCTGACCACCTTACAGATAATGACCGACCAAGAGGTTCACGAATACTTTTTGAAGCTGAATTAGGAGAATGTCTATCATTATAAACATCATTTTCAGATAAATTCACACTAATCTTTTTCTGTCCTCGGTTACCAACATCAGAGGCCGACCTGGTTGTGACTTTTCTAAGGATGTCTAAACCACTTCCTTTGTTGATGACTGCTGTCTCACCTCTTTGCATTCCATCGAAAAAAGGGTCATCTCTGGCACGTACATATTTTTCCTGCAAGTATAGCAGAAAGAGGTAAGTTTAAGTACTAATGCAGCTATAAGCATGTTTTTCCTTAGCTCCAGCAAGACCACAGATACTAGAAGTCACACGTTACAGGCCTAGTCTACATCACTATTTGAATACCTGAATGTGATGATAATTTTTAAAAAAAAAATCAACAGAGCACTTAACTTTGTTTTCATTTATATTAGAAGTAAAGGAATTCTAATTATTCCTTTATTGACTATAACATATTGGATAAATGATAGAGTCTTTAAGGATCGCAGGTGAATTAATTTCTAGACTAGCCAATGAGTGAAACAAGAGTTTCAGGCATCTGTTACGAAATCAAACAGAACATGTAAAAGGAAATTCAACAAGTACATGAAAAAGGGTCTAACAAAAATTGAAACTGAGTTAGAAAGTGACGGAAAAAGAAATCTCACCTTCTGAAGTTCCGCCATTGGAGAAGAGAAAATGTATTGACAAAGAACACAAGTGTATCAAAGAGAAAATAGAATAGAGTGAAATGAAACCTAAATAGTTGGATAAAAAGAATGGGACAGTAAAGTGTACGAAAAAACAGAAAATAATGCCAAGGTAGAGTCTTTGTGGAGTCCGTCATTGCAGCTCTTGTATGTAAGCATAAAAGACAAACAATTTATAACTCCCTCCATAAAACATTTACCCCTCCTCTACCGCTTTCTTTTAATTGATAATAAAATTTAGGCAATATTTAGAACTTATACAAGGAAAAAAATACGTGTAATTTTTTCTTAGAAAAGAAAGAAAAGAGAATGTTGGAAATATTAGTCTCATTATTTCTTTTAACTCTTTAAGCAAGACCAACATAAGTGAAAAAATACTGATTGCAATAATTAAGTGTTTGGTTATCAATTGTTTCCTGAACAAGAACTTATGTTTTTGAATTATATAAACACGTCGACAGTTGAACAATAGATAAATTGGTATTAACTTGAAAGGATAGAAAAGATCTAACTTATTAATAAAAAACTTGCATAAAAGTTCAAACTGCTTTTCACCAGGCCTAGTAGTATTAATAGAAAACTTGCATAAAAGTTCAAACTGCTTTTTCACCAAGATTTACACACATACTATATACTGATAACTTGAGATCTTCCTGCTTCCATCCAAGCCAGTCAATCCACCCAAAGCAAAAAATTGAAAACAATAACCAATAACCAATGATAAGGAATATCATTGGTGTTTCCTATATTCCACACAGACCCTTTCTGTTTTTTCTCTTATACATATGTTAATACTTGCATTGATAGTTACTGAGATGGTAAGCCTTCAATCAAAATTGTACTTCATCACAAAAATCTTATCTTCTATGTCTTGTTTAAAGAAAGTGCTAGGCCCCGTAGCTCTTCGAACGCTTGCATAGTTTCTGCATCAAATCCTCCTGCAAACTGTACCAATAAAGACAATTTGTAAGACTGGTGCCTTCCACTATATTACTACCAATCTATTCTTCATTAGTAGTAAGTTTGTTCTTCTTAGCAGGTGAATTAATTAATATCTCTTGGTTATCGATTGCTACAACATATACGAGTACAGTTTTGACAAATTGCCTTCATCCCTTTTTGGTATTTCTTTTTGTTACACAATTAGAAAACTTGTTTAAGGTTTATACAAAAGATGAGAAAGAAGAAAATGTACAAGCCAGTATTTAGTAGTAATTTTGTAAGACTGGTGCCTTCCACAATATTACTACCAATCTATTCTTCATTAGTAGTAATTTTGTTCTTCTTAGCAAGTGAATTAATTAATATCTCTTGGTTATCGATTGCTTTTTGTTACACAATTAGAAAACTTGTTTAAGGTTTATACAAAAGATGAGAAAGAAGAAAATGTACAAGCCAGTATTTAGTAGTAATTTTGTAAGACTGGTGCCTTCCACAATATTACTACCAATCTATTCTTCATTAGTAGTAATTTTGTTCTTCTTAGCAAGTGAATTAATTAATATCTCTTGGTTATCGATTGCTACAACATATACGAGTACAGTTTTGACAAATTGTCTTCATCCCTTTTTGGTATTTCTTTTTGTTACACAATTAGAAAACTTGTTTAAGGTTTATAAAAGATGAGAAAGAAGAAAATGTACAAGCCAGTATTTAGTATGTTTAGACAAACCTGATGAATTCGGAAGGCAAATCTCACTCCTTGGAGTAGCATGTAGTCCATGGATGTGTCTTTATCTAATGGTCCCTTGGACTGAAGCTCCGCAGCTACCCTCTTCATGTACACCTTGGCCAACTTCACAGAGCCAAACTTTATCTGTGTAATTTCTTTTGAACTTAGTCCCACAGCAAAATGACAACTAGATAACAAGAAAAAAAAGGTAATGTAATTTTTTGCTGAGTATTCTATAGAGGAGGACATGCACGCAGGGGCGGAGCTACTTCGCCTGAAAATTACATTGTATAGATTGGTGAAATTTTGGTTTTATAGGTATGTATACTAGTGTTGACACCCCTTGACACAAGCTGATGATTTTGTGCGGTGGTTAAGGGGTTGCAAAACTTCCCTAAGGCTGAGAGTTCGAACCTAGGTAGCAACATATCTATATTTTTTGACACCTCTTAATATATATGCTGGCTCCGTCACTGCATGCACGTATGCAAGAATGAAACTGCAAATAGATGAGCAATTTCAATATTGAAACATGAGATACTGAAAATGACATAGAAGAATGTGTTTTAGATAATATGCAATCTTTAAACCGTCTCATATCAATTTCTCGTCATATACCATGAAGTGCGGGTTATAAAATGCGTAACACAGTTCAATAACCTAATAAATAAAGGTTGTTTAGACAATTAAAATGTTAGCATAGTGGATAAGTATACTTCCAGTTCCTACTAGTTATATCTCATTGGCTACTCAATGTATCAGTCGAGCTCTATTACCATTTGAAGATCTAAATCAATCGAAAACTTTTATATTTGGAATAATCAGAACTGACCTTGCTTAATATCCCATTGTCAAGCATCCAGTCTGTGGGGATTTTGAACTCTTTGCAGTGACGCATCAATGAGTCTCTTGTCCGAAGAAGGTTATAGACACTACGTTCCATTCTGCAATGTGAAGATAAAATTTGAACAACCAGGTTTAAAAAATTAACTTTCAAGGCAAGATAAAATTTGAACAACCAGGTTTAAAAAATTAACTTTCAAGGCAGAAGGGCAAGGAGGTACAAAATTAGACTACTTTAAAACAAAGTTTGAAGTCATACTTCTCTGACAAAGAAATCATCTTCTTTAGTGAAATATCACATAGTGATCGAGGATCGTCCTTGTAGCTTGAAACTTCATTCTCCAACTTCTTGAGATCTCTATATCCAAATGCTGCCTCCCTTAGCGTGTCTGCTTTTCTCTCTGGCCAGTCAAAGTGCTTTAGGACTGCCCTTTCATCCACCTTCAGAACAGTGCATGCCCAATGATCAAAATTAGTAGTACATTACAAGCTGCACCTTCCACTTAATATGAAATATAGCAGATATAGTTCCTCGATATTTGGTCAAATTTTCTGAGAACTGCCATTTAATTACACTGGATTCAATTGATAATAATTACTGAACTTAATGTCATAAAACTACTAGGAACTAGGAAAGATGCATGACTTTTCTAAGAGTTATTCATCAAAATGAGACAACAATCGTGTCTTTACTGGTACAGGCTTACAGTGAATAAAGATTTTGTTATTCTATATGTTGATACTTCATAAACATATTGAGCTTACCAGAAAGCAAAGTTCATCATCTAGCCATTTCACAAAAGCAACTACGTCCTTGATGTCTGAATAAACTGCATTATTGACCTCTGCTATCAGGGAATTCACAAATTCTGCTTGAGTCTCCACATCTGCCCTTATCTGGAAAATAATATGCAAGCATGAGCAAAGTTAAGTCCAGAGACTGAAATGAAAAACGTCTGCTGGGAGAAATCTACATACTTATTCATTGCTGGACCAGATAATGGGAAAGGAGGACAGGGGAAATCCAGATACATTGGCCAGACAGTGTCTGATTTGTTCTTGGAATTGTTATGGTTAGTGTGACTTATTGACAATAATAGAATGAGAAGACTAGAGAGAAAGAACTTACAGCAAGTAAATATGATGATCTGTTCTCAATTTCACCGATCATGCTACTACGAATGTCTGCAACACTTGAGGAATCACATACTCCTCCATTTAATGAATCCTTCCTAGAGTCTCTCTTCATCAGTGAATGATAAAACTCTACTACTTGAGGAGCTCTCTGTACCATGCCTGATGTAGCTTTTCCCATAAGTTTTGGAGGAGGCGGGGGAGGTGGTGGTGGAGGACCATGAACTTGAACAGAATTTTCTCCTTCTTGTTCAATTAAAGCAACAGATGAAGGCCTTGGAGGGGGATTGGGAATCCGCAAGACACGTTTCTCGACCTCCAACGGATTGGCTAATTTATGTTGGGAAACAAGAGGCTCAATCTCCTTCTCCACTTCCTTGGAACACATAAAGACATCTGATTGCCTTCTCTTATTAAATATCAAGTCCTCCACACAAAATTTTGATCCACTGATCGAGTGCCTGCGAGTAGAACTTTGTGTATCCTCCCAACTATGATTAATTATATTATCTGGGCTCTCGGCTAGTTGCATATCTTCATCGGTAATAGGCCATTTCTTTAGCTTCTTAACGAGGCTTAACCTCCTTGCACTGCTACATTTCGAGTCCTCATCACTATGATCATAAGACAAGCATAGTGATTCTCTACTTTTCTCACTGCCATGAGGGCTAGAAGTCTTATCACATGTCATGGATGAGCAACTGCGCATCTCTTCTCTCAAACATGAGTTCACCCACTTCAAGTAGGCAAGTTCCTCAACCTCATTCAACCGACTCATCTGAAGACCCTCAACTTGTTTGCATAGGTTTTCATTTTTGTGTCTCAACAAAGAAGCCTCTGCTTTAATATGCTCAATTGTGTCTCCCTGATAAGAATAAAGTAAACAGAGAAACAAGATACAATCAAGCCAACAAATTACAATTGTTAGACGAATTCATTTTTTCCTACACTATGCATGAAAAATACAAGATAATGGTTGAACAACTTTTTTCAGTAATTCACTACAAAGTACTAGAAAAAACTTTGCATTAGCTTATATTCATCAAAAAAATACAAAACAATATAGTACAGTACAATAAAATATAATAGGATACATTATTGGCATCTATTGCCAATTTATCAAGGTTTTTCAAATTCAAGATTTCAAAACCGAGTTTCCAAGAAAATGCAAACTGGATAGTCTTATGCATATTAGATCAATAAGACAAAGTAGTAAAGCTAAATACCTCTGGAACTTTTCCAACAATGGCTAGCTGGGACTCCATGGAAGAAAGCCTGCAAGCAATATCTCTTTTCTGAAGCTGGAGCTCCTTATTCAAGCGCCTCAACTCGACAACCTCCATTTCCAAACTAGTCACACTTTTGAATTCTTCCCTATTGGTTATCTCATCTTGCTTCTCAAGTTGATAAGAAAGGACTGCCTTCTCCCATTCCAGCAATTCAACTTTCTTGACAAAGCTATCAATCTCACTCTTCTTCAATTCCAGCTCCCTCTCGAGCTCAACTGCCTTTAAACTCCTCTTAAATTCAGATAATTCAGCTTGCAATTTCAACTCCCTCCCCTTTGATTCTTGTAACAAGCTCCTCAAATGATCAATTTCATTGAACAAATCACGCGAACCGGAGGATTTAGTCCTGTGAATGTTAACTGTTTGAGGATGAACTTGAGTAGAAGTGGCTGAACATGACAAGTCTCCCATTAAAGACCTCTTCACCCTTGACTGGGGAAGCCCAGAAGAGTTCTTCTGGTTCGAGTTTTCAGTCTCTTTCTTGGCATGAATTGTGGTATGTAACTTGGTTTTTCTCTCCCCTGAGAAACCCTTCACAATTTGAGAACCCCATGAAGACCTCACCTTTGACAGATTGCTATTCCCTTTTACATTGCTATTACTACTACCCTTTGGTGCCTTATTTTGATCAGCAAATTTCGAAGCTTTCGGTCTGTTCTCTGATGATTTTTCCTCCCCCATTGTGAACAACTACAAAGACTCCACCTCCAGACCACACCTTATACACAATATCCTGAATGGTTATGAGCTCAGAAACTTCAATCTTCCATGGATTAAGCCCTAAAACCCTGACTAATCCCAAGTTTAAAGCTCAAAATTGAAACTTTTTTTACCATAAATTGAGCTTAAGAAAACAGAGAACTCTAAATAGGTTTAGCAAAGCTCAAAATCGAAACTTTTAAGCCATATTTTCAGCATTGATCATCACAGATATCAAATGGGGTTCTTCAATTTGAAGCTCAAAACTGAAACTTTTCCACTGCATTGTGAAAAAAAAAGTATTTATTTGGTTCTGAAAAGAAAAATAGACCAAAATGTGGAGCTCAAAATTAAAACTTTTCCACTATATATTCAGCTCTAGAACAACTTGATATGTACAACAACAACATACCCAGTATAATCTCACCATGTGATGTCTAGAGAAGGTAGAGTATATGCAAACCTTATCCTACCTTGTGAGAGTGGGGAGGCTATTTTCGATAGACCCTCGGCTCAAGATAAGAACAACTTGATATGTGTAGACCCCAAAAAATTCAATAGTTTCCCTCTATATATTAAGCTTTTAGGAGCTGAAAAATGAAATGGGTTTCACTACTAATTCAAATTTGAAGAGTCTAAATAAAACACTTTAAAGTAAAAATTTAACTACTGAAAAGCCAAGAAAACATAGGAGTATTTGTCTGTATATTTGATGGTGCAAACAAGAAAGCTCCTCTTTGATGACTTTTAAAGAGACAAATCATTAGTTAAAGAGCTTAAAATGGTAGGCTCACACTTTGAGGATTCGCTATACTATACATACACTACGAGAGAAAAAAAAGGTTTGAATTTTGAAAATTTGAATTTGTTTTCCTTTGTTTTTTTCTTTATTTATTTCCCCCAGATATTGATGGTAATATATAATTAATCTTAGCCGTAGAATTTTAGTTGGTCCTACCAGCTTGCGTAGGGTGGTGTTAGATAAACGGTTGAGATTTCCAATTTAGAAAAAGGTTCTGCAACGGTCGACTCCTGCATAATCTAGTTCAAATTATTATTGAGAGAAAATGTATAAATTTGCTTCTAAACTTTGAAATTAGTCAACTCTCCATTGAAATTTACTTTAAAGCCCCTTTCAACTTTACGAAATTAGTCATCTAGGTCCCTCATCTTATTTTTTATAGTTAGTTACCTATAAAGGAAACCACCATCGCCATAGCTTGTGAGGCAGTGACCAAAAAGAGCTTCCACTACATTTTTTATCTGGACTACTATGAATTACCATTAAAAAAAAAGGCATTCGGGTGCACAAAATTCCCGCTATGCGCGGGGTCCGGAAAAAGGACCGGACCACAAGGGTCTATTGTATGCAGTCTTATCTTGCAGAAGCAAAAGACTGTTTTCACGGGTTGAACTCATGACGTCCTAATTACAAGACAACAGTTGCTCAAAAGCTCCCCTTCACTACTATGAATTACCATCTTGCCAGAAAAAATTTAACTTGGGCTAGTCTTTTTAACTAAAAGATTGTATTAATGACCAAAGTCTGTATTAAGCAAGGCAAAACTACACACAGCTTGCCATTTTAAAACAAAACAATTGAGCAACAAAATCAGGGACTAAAATTTAAAGTTATACACAATAGAAGTGATTCTGGTAGGGCTCTCACACAAGTAACATAGGCTATCTCCTTTGTATTCACGACATTCTGCAGTTTCTCTCCATCCATATGCCATACAGTCTCTGAGTAAACCATTTTGGAAGATTGTGTTCTTTGAGAGTTTCCTCTATAATTTGCAATCATTCAGGCTATGTGCTGCTCCCACTTTGCAACTGTGCAAGGTTGTAATCCCATCCATTTTACTCCAAATTCTTCACATTGCACAAACAAGTGCTCCCTAGATTCAACATGCTTATGGCATAAAGTACATTTAGGTTCCTCTTGAATTCCCCATTTCAGGATATTTCCTTCCTACATGAATAAGCTCTTGCAGCATTCTTGTACTGTTCAGCGAGTATTATCTTTTTCAAATACATTTGACCTCGATAACTTTAGCTCATACTTTGTATATTTTTTAAAAATTACTCCCTCCCGATCAAAAAGAGTGTATACCTAGCCTTTTTTTCTTGAGTAAAAAAAAGAGTTCACCTATCAAATCAAGAAATAATTAAACTTATTTTTCAAGATTTACACATATTAAGTACTATGTGATCAAATCCCAATACATATTTGATTAGAGACAGTTTAGTCAAATTACTTCTTTTGTCTAGGAGTTTGTATTTTCTCAAGTGATATACAAATGACTAAGTGAACAATCTTTTTTATCCGGAGGGAGTACTATATAAGTACAAGTAATAAATTCAAACCTCGTAAATTTAATTGACTTTAGTAAATCTCAAATTCGAACTCATAAAATTCAAATTCTGAATTCGTCTCTAAAAAGTGAGGTGGTGAAAGCAAAAAATAGCTTCAAATTTTGATGGTTTTACTTATTATATTTCACTACTAAAAGAAATTTCCGACAAACTTAGAATTTTTTTGAAAATCAATTATTTAGAAGTTTGGAAAATCTTCCATTTAAAAAATGTCATAAAAAGTGAGACCATGTCCTCAAGCATCCACATTTCCCTTGCCAATGCCATTACTTCGGCAACCTCTCTACACTCTCTTTCATCTATTTCATCAGGGGTGGAAATATCAACCTAACCAGTCCAATCCGTCCAACTCGTTTCATGTTTCTACCGGTTGGTCATTATCCATTTGATGAGTTAATTCAGCGGATTGAAATCAAAATGACCATTATTTAATCGGGTCAAAATAGTATAACCCGTCGGGTTAAAATGTAACACAATCAAAACAAACAAAAATATTAGCGTTCGTTTAAATACAATAATATTTAGTTAAGTGTGAAGATCCTAATGCTAATTTATATACTTTTGTTGAAACTTGGAAGTATGGAATATGAAAAACATCAAAGTGTTCTTTCTCCTCTAATTTGGTAGAGAATAATTTATATGCTTCTGCTAGCTTGTTTCAGTTCTTAAATTAGTATTTGTTCACGAGTATAAACGAAAGAATGTTTGGGTTATAACCTACTCCATTTATCTCAATTTATGTGACACTTTTCGTTTTTCGAAATTCAAAATGTATAAACTTTGATCAACATTTTGAGATATATTTTTTCACCAAATTGATATGAAAAAAAGTTACAACTTATAGTATTTTTCATATAGTTTTTAAATATACAAATTTTAATGTTAAAATATTAAATTAATCTAATCGCCAAAATGTGGATATTTCTAGACTAGGGATAATTTTACTACTTGTCTTTCCCTTCTATCCAATAATTGAACAAAAAAAGTTTGTTTCCGTGTAGAAACAAACTCTCCAAATTAATGACCAGCCTTTTCTTCAATAATCTTACAACGAACAAGAGTTTTTCCATTGTAAATTCGTACGGAGCAATCAATGAATTCCGGCGAAATAGAAGATCTATGTGACCAAATTTTCCTGTTAGCTTCAAAACTTAGTGAAATTAACTCTCGAAATGCGAAAAGTATCACATAAATTGAGACGAATGAGTACTTTTTAACCCAACTTGGACCCCGCCCATTTGACACTCATCACCTATTTTCTTCTCCACCCGCCATTTTATGCCCTTCAATCTCAATCGTCATCCTTCCCCCTTGAATACACAATTACATTTTATATGCATTAAGGGGTCGTATGGTTAGGCATGGAGGGGATTTAAGCTCCACATAAAATAAAACAGTAATTCATGTTATTTTTTATTGCTACTTTTTTTTAATAAATAATACATGTATAACTTATGTATAAATTTATATGTGATATAATGTGAAATAAGAATGTGAGTATTTGTAATACATGGACAAAAAACCTCATAATAGTAAGCAACTTTTTATTTTGTATAAAAAAGGAAAATATATTTTAAATGATACATATATCAAACTAAATACTAAGATGAAATATTGCATCCATTACGCTCCTTACATTTATAATCTAAATATTATCGATTTATGTATTACTAATTTACACATAACTTCATAAATGCGGCTTATAAAATACGTTCAAAAAGATCTATCTGTAAATCAAGTTTTAAAATGTGAGTTGTATTGAAAATTAGGATTTATAAATGGCATTTGACAATATTCGGAATATATGTCAACCCTTTTGGATTAAGGAGTACATTAGCTATCATTCATTAAAGAAAAAAGAAGTCATGGTTATAAATGTTTTAAAAATTATACTACTTAAAACATCTGCTATAAACGTTTTAAAAGAGCCAAATAATCTCAACTCCCTTTGTTCGTATTTAGACCCGCCTGCTAATCTACCCGTACTTGGACCCGATACCGGAAGTGACACATTTAGCCGGAAAAATCCAATCTTTTGTCGCCGGGAAGAAGAAAGTGCAGATTTTGATGCGTGGTTAAGTTGAGATGGTGGCAATTATCTTGACAAAAGCTCTATTCGGAGCTTCACCTTATACTGATTTCAATGGAGCTTTTAGTTCAAATTACCTCCGTTGCCCTTGTTTTTCATCAAGATTTTCACTTTCCGAGAGACCCATTTTGGTAAATTCCATGGGAAAGAAAAGGGTGAAGAAAAAGAAGAGGATTCTAGGTGCTGGGATAGTTGCTTGTAGCTTAGATTATGGGATAATTGATAAAGAAGAGCTTGAATTCAATCCTTCATTTGATGAGTATCTGAAAACTATGGAGTCTGTGAAAGAAAAGAAACAAAAGGATAGTGTTAATAGAAAGATAAGTGAAGAAAAGGACAAATTTGATAATGTTAGAAGAAAGAGAAGTGAAGAAAACGGTAAATTTGGAAAGTATGAGAAGGAGAAATGTGTAGAAAGTTCTTATTTTGTGAAGTTAAATGAGAAGTATGAAGGAGTTGGAGTTGTGAAAGAGAAGGGTATTGGTGGGAAATTGGAATTTAGAAAGGTGGAGAATCAGAAAAGAGAGAGCATAAGTAAGGAGAGGCATGTTATTGATGAGATGGTGAGCACGGAAAGAGAGGCTTTTAAGTCTATGGACGGTGATGCTTATGATAAGCCAAGAGTTACTAAGGCTGAGATGGAAGAGAGAATCCAAAAGCTTGCAAAGTGGTGAGTTATTCCGAGTTTTTGCACTTTGGTTTACTGTGTTTTTCCATCTGATAGAAAGTGTAAGGCCTGAATATTGATACTAATAAGTTTTACTGTGGAAGAAAACCAAAAGAAATACTAACGCCGACTTAACTTTGACAAAGGTAAACATGTATGTCTTGGAACCACGGGGACAATGGTACATTGTTTTTGTTACAGAACAATCCTTAGGCATTTTCTCCAGTTTAGGTTTAATTTAAAGTTTGTTTTCTAGAGTCAAATGTTAGGTGGTAGATTGTGGAAGCATGGTTCTTCTTAATGCTTTATTGCATCCATGTGCTTTGTCATGCTCAGTATCTTTTTCTTTTTGGATTTGAATCTCCGGAAACTAGTTACCTTTGACATTCAATGGTGCTTAAAGAGCAGATCTATGCTTGAGTCACACTTATGGCCCCTTGTCTGCAAACCTTATAGAAAAGTGCCTTTCTGTGAAGTTATGAAAATAGTCCCCCAATCTCCTTCCTGAATGCCAAAATAAACACTACAGAATAAAAAAATGATGGACTAATGCTTATCACCGAAAAAGGGACTTACGTTGCAGTTATTAAGGATCCTTTAAAATTGCTAAACAGTTGATAGTTCATTAGTAAATTCTTATTTTCTGACTCGTAATACAATATTTTACTCTTACAGTCTAAATGGTGCAGACATTGACATGCCTGAGTGGATGTTCTCTCAAATGATGCGAAGTGCTCAGATTAAATTCTCAGATCATTCTATCTTGAGGATTATCCAATTATTGGGTAGATTGGGAAATTGGAGACGGGTGCTGCAAGTCATTGAATGGCTCCGTTCACGTGAACGCTTCAAGTCACACAAGTTAAGGTATCTTTTCTATGATCATTTCTCCTACTCCTCTTCCCGTAGGAAACTTGACAGCCCTTTTAGTGTACTAAGATACAAGTGCAATTTATTAGTGATTCCTGAAGTATATTTGTATATTCTTGGTTTGGGATTGAGGTATAGTTGATTGATATAGATTTGGTGTTGATGCATACCTTACAGTTACCTATGTATAGCGATGTTATCATAATTAGTTTCAGGTGCTTCCTGTAATAAATTTGTCAGTGCTTTTGTTTTTGTTGTGCTATGCTTGATTTGTTATCTGTATCTGCACCAGTGACTCCTTTCCCCTGGATCTGCTACTTCCTTTAAATGTGTCTTAGGAAAGCATTTTACATGAAACTTTCAAAAGAACCTACCTGATCTTCTATTTTTTTTATGAACCTTCTGAAATTGTTCAAAGTTTCGAATTATATATTTGGTGGCACATCCTTCTTGTCCTTTTTCTGGTAGGTCTAGGGTCAAAGTCCTTAATGGGAAATTGATGCTGATGAACCCTTTGATTAAATTCTTCTGCAAGATATATTTACACGGTGCACTGGATGCATTGGGGAAGGCAAGGAGACCAGTGGAAGCACTAAACTTGTTTCATGCAATGCAGGTAACACCTATAAACTTTCTTTCATCACTTGGTCTCTCCTTTAATCAATATCTTGTGTCCTGTTGAGATGGATAGGTTGTGTGATATGTAACTAATACATCCAACCTCGACTCATTTCCCTAGGAGCACATATCATTGTATCCAGACCTTGTGGCTTACCGTTGTATTGCCGTAACTCTTGGACAAGCAGGACATATGAAGGAACTATTTGACGTCATCGATACCATGCGATCACCACCCAAAAAGAAGTTTAAGACTAATATTATTGAGAAGTTTGATCCACGACTTGAGCCAGATGTTGTCGTCTATAACGCTGTAAGTAATGAAAGGGTGCACCAGAAGGGCCGAAATTTGGGCATCGTTCTTGGTTAAAAGCACTTGTGGCTCTGACTGCTTTATCATTTGACATAAGATAGCAGAGCCATGTTGTTTCACCATCTTGCTGGGAACTTCTACTGCTCAGTAAAAAAATGAGAGCTTAGCGTCTTCACAATTTAAGAAAAAGATAACTGAGATAGACACAAGAAAAACAAGCAGAATTAGAAGCCAAATGAGAAAAAAGTTCAGTATGGCATTGTTAAATTAACGTTGCTATGTCTAGAAAATAGTACTGATGATCTATTAACTAAATGGTTAATGCATCAGTGATTTTCCCCTTTCAATTAGCACTACATTCAGTAAATTATGCATCTCTACTTTCATATAGAAGCCAGGTATCAAAATTTGAAGCAATCATTTTAGCTTAGTGCTATTGCTCCCTGGATGCTGAACTTGTTTTGCTAAAATATGTCTCCTTGACAGTTCGTTTCTGAGCTATACTCTTCTAGTAATAAATACATATGATAAGGACTTGGTTGCTGAATTCTATTATTAACTGAAAGGAGACAAGACGAAACTATCAAAAAGTTACACCCAAAGCTATGTGGAACCCTTCCTAATGGTCTGTGATATAGTCCTCGTTGAAGTTCTTGTGTAATTTTTTGTTCTTGATGCATAAACATGCTGCAAATAATTTCCGCTGGAAGTTGGTATATTTCAATTTGGTTCACATGTTATGCGGAAAGTCAGTATATTTCTTTTGGTTCAAATGCTAACTTCATTAGAATGATTTTGCTCTTTCCTTGTAGGTACCAGTATATCTCAATTTGTTTCAAATGGATTTATGAGAATGGTTTTGCTCTTCGCTTGTAGGTGCTAAATGCCTGTGTTCGTCGTAAAAGCTGGGAGGGTGCCTTTTGGGTACTGCAACAGCTAAAGCTCCGGGACCAGCAACCCTCAATAACAACATATGGATTAGTCATGGAGGTAATTGTCTTTTTCCTTTCTTTTCCCCTTTTCTGTTGGTGTTTAGTGTGGGGTGATATAGTTTAGAAGGAACCGTTGCTCTTTTTGTATTTTCTCTCATCACAAAGAGTCACTTCCACCTAAATTAGCTTCAATCAGCTTGGCACCCCTGGCGGTTTCCCGACATTTGTTGGCAAATACTCGCATGAACTGGCATCTCATGTTTTCTGTAAAAATTAAGATCTAGCATTAATTGGTGTATACTGGCCTTGAGATAGGAAATTACACTGCTATGTTTGGCTTCTTATGATATGATTCCTGTCTTCATCAAGGAAATGAAAAGATTAAGTACAAGATGACAAGATGTGTTTGTAATAGCAGATATATATATATATATATATATATAACTATTTTTCCCTATGCACTGGAGTCTTCTTTAACTCAATGAATAAGAGTCATCTTACACCTATATTTCATAACAATATTAATAGCTAAGTCCCTTAAGCTCCAAAGAGCAAGTTAAAGAGCTTGAAGCTTCTTGGATATCCACTTGCCAAGGAAATTAGAAGAGCAAGTTTTCATAAAGTATGCTGAAAGACCTCTACACATGTAAATGTCAACTTGACTACAATTTGGAAGAAGATTACAACCTATCAATTTAATATTGATTGTACTTTAAGTTACCACTTTCAAAAATATATTGTTTGTATTTAACTGTGGTCAATAATGTATCCTACTTCTTACTTCTGATGAATTTTTCATGATATGTAGCTTTTGTGCTTCAAATTTTATTTCAATATTAAAGCTGTAAATGAGAAAAGAAGGAAGAACCTGTAGCATATTGCGTATTCGGACAGAGGAGGAAAAAGAAGGAGAGATTATTATAGCATAGCCGTTTAGCTGAATGGCCATTTACTCATTCCTTATATTGTTGTGAAAGGACTGTTTTCTCTCTTTCTTCCTTTTAAATACTTTTGGGTTGGGGTGGGGTAAGGGAACCCTCTACGCAGACTTTAAAGCTTGCCTGGAACATGTTAATTATGGAAATATGTTTGATAATACCAGTAGCTAAACCGAAGTGTCCATTCAGGTTATGTTCGAATGTGGCAAACACAATTTGGTCCATGATTTTTTCAAGAAAATACAGAAGTCATGCGTTCCCAATGCTTTAACCTATAAAGGTAACGCGGAAATGTGTGCTTAGCTGACATGCTGCAAAAGATTGTTGCTGAATCAAGTTGTCTTTGATGCATGTAGTTCTTGTGAATACTCTTTGGAAGGAAGGAAAAACAGATGAGGCCTTATTGGCTGTAAAAGACATGGAAGGACGAGGAATCGTGGGCACTGCCAGTTTGTATTATGACCTTGCTCGTTGCCTTTGTAGTGCAGGGAGGTGTGAAGAGGCGCTGATGCAAGTACGTTTCTTGTATTTAGCTTTCATTGATCTTATTCTATTATGCCATTCTGTTTCAGGACTATGATTTATCTTGAATATTCATATATGTTATTGGACATCAAATAAAAGGACGTAATCATGTTTCAGTGAAGTTGATGTTCCTAAACTTAAAATATCACAACAGGGGTTTGTTGTGGTAATTGATTCTGTTTCTGACTATATAATATTAGAAGCTCAATTCAATTGATTATAAAGTATGTGAATGCAAATTCACTACCATTATTGTTTTTTATCAATTGCAAACAAATAATCATAAAGCTATCTTGTTGGACTGCAAAGACACCCACAGAAAACCTAAATATTTACTCAATCCTCATATAATTCTAAATTCTGAGCACTGCTTCTCTGAGATTTTGTCAAGTATTTCTGTATTTTCTGATTTACTACTTCACTCTTAGTTTGCTGAAGAGGTTAATGCTCTATTTGTTTATCAAGAACTTTATCAGTGTGCTGGGAGATCCTGTGAATTTTAAAGTATTAAAGTCAAATCAGATGTATCAAGTAGTGTCCAGAAACTGGGCTCCTTGTTTACCATTTTCTAATAATTCTAAGTTCTAAATTCATCTTGATCACAACCAATAACTGTGATGGAATAAAACTTCATGCCATAAATTTTCAAGTGGATTAAAATAAATTGTTACATCCATTTTTAGATGAGTGATATTCAGGGCCTTATTGCGCAGTTCAAATAAATGGTATTAGTTCTCTAGATTCGGTGATTCTGTAACACATGAAACTCTCGTTGATTTTGTCATCCATGGAATTAATTAGCAAGCCATTACCATGGAATTTTGAGCATCCAATATTTGGAAAGCAGGATTTGTCTCAGATTGGGTCCTGGTAGATCCATTACGTTTCTGTCATTATTAAATATGGGACTATAGAAATGCATTCAATCATCACAAAAGATGTTTTGATTGAGTATCAAGGAGCAAAGAATTTAGGCCAAAATACCAAATGGAAGTTCTTGTAGGTCCATTACTTTCTCCCACGATACAGTGGTCAGTTTATGGCTTTTATTTCGGAATAAGGAAGATGTATTCTCAAGAAGATAATGTGTTGGTACATACATGATTTGTCTTGCTTAGATGTACTCTAGAAACAGATAACTTATTTATACATTCAGTTGAATACTAATGTTCCCTTCTATTTTTGGGTCCATCTTCTACTCTGGAACAGATGGAAAAAATATGCAAAGTTGCTACCAAGCCTTTAGTGGTGACTTACACTGGTCTGATACAAGCCTGTGTGGATTCTGGTGACATTCAGAGTGGAGGATACATCTTCAACCACATGCACCAGTTTTGCTCCCCGAATTTGATAACTCACAATATAATGCTAAAAGCTTATCTAGATAATGGGATGTTTGAAGAAGCAAAGCAAATGTTTTTCAAGTTATTGGATAATGGCAACTCTATTAGCAGTAAATTGGATGGTGAGGATAAGGTTTTCCCAGATGTCTACACATTCAACTTGATGTTGGATGCATGTGCTGCTGGGAAGAAATGGGGTGATCTCGAGTTTGCCTACTCACATATGCTGAAATATCGATACCACTTCAACGCAAAACGTCACATTCAGATAGTACTCGACTCCTGCAGGGCTGGAAAGGTACTCTGCGACCCAGCATTCAGTTCTCCTATGCGTGCTCTCGTCTTTCATGTTCAGTTGCTGTCATTCCTAGGAAATTCCCATGTGAAATTTAATTTAGTTGATCATGGTGTGGACTGTCAAATCTTTGTACAACTTTCTGTTCTGTTGAAATATAATTAGCATTTCTTTAGAGAAAATATTTGCATAATGAAATCTTGATCTGGAAATGAATATTAAAGGCAGATAGTTCTGTATGAGAGAATTTGGAAATGTCTCCCTAAATAGAAAGAGAAGTTAAAAAGTGATGCAACATCTAGACTTGTTTTAATGTGATGGTAGAAACTAGGTGAGCAGGATCTATAATACTTTCTGTTTCTAGAACTGTCTGAAGTATAGCAATGTCAGTTCCACTTTTCTGTTTAAATTGCCCATCTTTAATTATAGCCTTGTATCATATAACAGTATCCGTGGTTTGGTCTGGATCCATGATTGTTTTGGATTTACTCTGGTAATTTCCTACTTCATTCTTTTAACTGATGATAGGTAAGAATTATGACTATTCTACACCGACTATTTCAGGTGGAATTATTAGAAGCAACATGGAAGGACTTGGCTCGGGCTGATCGGTTCCGCCAGTGCCACTAGTCAAAGGAATGTTCCGCGTGCAGCTGGAAAGAGGCAACATTGCTGCTGCGCTGGCTTGTGTTACTGATTATCCTTCTGCTGAATCACAGGCATTTTCTGTCAAGTTTTGGATGAAATTTTTCGTGGAAAATTCTGATCGATTATCAGATGGCACTCTTTTCATATTGCTACAGGAGGTGAGCCGGGTTGCCAGAAATGACAGCAGAATACTTAACAATCTGATGGCTTCTTGTAAAGAATTTTTGAGAACTCGATCAACAAAACTAGATAGAGTTCTTAGTGAAACAGCTCTAGTTTGTTAATTTTGCTACATACCAAAAGAAAAAAAAATCATCTTATACTGTATAATCTGTTCTTGAATAAGTGCTCAATTTGTTAGGAGTTGGGTCAAGTTCATAACAAACTATTCTTTAATCAGCATAATTGTATTTCATTGTATAGCTCAGTAAGAACTTATGCAAAACATTTAACCTGCAAAAATTGAGTTCAAGTTGGATTGTAGGACCATAGTCTTGTACATACAACTCAAGTACATGCAGATTTTTGAATTTACATAATTAATCACTTATTGGGTTAAGGTGGAGTTTTTCTCATTATCCCAAATTGCTCATCACTTGCCAACTTTAAAAGTTAACAATGTTAAACTTTGACAACAATTCCTTGAGCACTTATTTATTTTTTTGGCAAAAAAAAAATATCGAACTTAGGAAGAACTTAAAGAAGTGATCACCTGATATGAAGTTTAAGATTCAAAATTAAAATGTAGACCACATCACGTTTAGATACAAACCCACAAAAGTAACCGCGACAATTAGTGTGTCAAAAAACAAAACACAAAAAAAAGTATATGTTTGAAGCAGCTTTCATTTCTCCAAAAGAGGAGCAACTATAATATCCAGTTATCTATATACACAAATAAAATAATAAAACACGCAAACAAATTCAAATGAGCACGGGTTAGGTCGAAAACTATACCTGGCCTGGAACTATTATTGATCTAAATATCTGTTTACTAGATTAAGATACAGGATAATAAATGGCTGGATAAATAGGCTGGCTAATACACAAAACTCTGTTATGTATTCAATCTAGATGAACGAAAAAAAATACAGAACCCCCTCTTTAGCTTCCAAAAACCTACTCTAGCAATACTAATAAATCGGTAAGTTAAGCTGTGATGAGCTTCATGTCAGTTCCACAACAATAAGTTGTCAACGCATTACGAAGACTTGACCAGAGATGAACTATAACCATTAAGGTGTGACTTCTGCCATCTCCATGCGACCTTCAAACTCTCTTGAAGATCGGTGTGTTTGGCCGTCCAATTCAGTTCAAGCCTTATCTTAGTTGGATCACTAAAGACTTCTGCATAGTCACCAGGTCGACGAGGAAGGAAATCGACTTTGATAGGAACCCCAGTGGCTGCTTTGCAAGCCTCCACAAATTCCTTCACTGATCTACCTGTTCCCGGAGACCAAAAGAATGGAATGAGAAACCAAGGCTTCGAAGCGAGAAACTGAATATGACGATAACAGAAGGAATGCCTTACCTCTTCCGGTTCCAACGTTGTAGATTCCCACCTTCCCAGGCCTTGCCTTTTCAAGAGCTTTCACATGAGCATCAACTAGATCAGTGACATCTATATAATCCCTAATGCATGTACCGTCTGTTGTCTTATAGTCGGTTCCTCTAACCTGCATGACGAAACAAAACAGCTCAGAGACGAGGGCATATCATAACCATTCATGTTATTATTGACACATTTCAGTTCCCCTACCCCATATTAATAGAATTGTGGATAGGACAGCCGAATGTTTTTCTTTCGCTTGTTATTAAGAGTGACAATGGTGATTGGAAATCAGAATAGAGTAGCCAGTCAACTTTATTCATATTTCATCAGAACCAGATACATTTTCTGAGAGATATTGAAAATGCTTAATACATAAAGCAATTTCTGACAATTCAACGATCACGAGTACGTAGATGATAAATAGCAAATACACGAGTACAGAGATAGCAATTATTGGTTGATACCTTAAGACCAGGTATGATTCCACGAGCAGCATCATAACAAGCACCAGAAATTCGCCCGTGTTCACGAAGTTCAGGCCGGGGAGCTTCTCCTAGTCTTCCCTCAGGATCAGAACCAATCACATTGAAGTACCTGGATTTTTAGAAACAATTTAGCATTAATCTGACCATGCCAATGATGCTAAACATAGAAAGTCAACCAATAGTTATCACTCAGGTTTCAACCATCAATCAAAGAAGTGCTTGTTTAGTGGTTGACTTGCTCTAAATAATGAAAGGGGAGCAGTACAGAAATCTAAAATAATTCAACTTAGTTAACAATGTGAATACAAGATTTGGTAACAGGAAAATTAGTCAATGTCAGTTTGCCTAGCAAATAGAAGACAACTGGACATGAAGAAAGCATTAAAATCAAACAAACAATTTGTACATTACCAGAGAAATAAAACACAACAAGCTAAGGAAGACTTATAAGCTTGAAAAGGGGGGAAAACACAGATGCAAAATTTGCACAAACTAACAAGTGACTTAGTGGGAGCTTACAAGTGGAGCTCCTACTAACAATCCTAAACATGCGAGATTGTATTCAAACCCAGCCCATCCCTTCCACCTCATCCTACCATGAATCACCCCCACAACCACAATACACAAAAATAAAAGGAAAATTTCTAAAAACCTAGAAAAGCATAATAAGTACTCCCTCCGTCCCAATTTATATGATGTAGTTTGACTAGGCAAGAAATTTAAGAAATAAAGGAAAACTTTTGAATCTTGTGGTCTAAAACAAGCCAAAGATATTTGTGTGGTTATAGATCATCTCGTTAAGCGTAAAAGTTAAAGTTTAAAGTTAAATTGTTACCAAATAAGGAAATGTGTCATTCTTTTTGGGACTGACTAAAAAAGAAAGTGTGTCATATAAATTGGGACAGAGGGAGTACCAAAAGCACAAGAACATATATGTACAGTTACTTCCCATACACTGGAAAACAGAAAAACTAAAAGGGAAAGGGTATATTGGTAAGACATATCAAACACCTACCTCAAAATCATGACAGCCATGTTTGAGTTCTTATGGAAATCCAAAATAATATCCTCCGCCATTTTTTTCGCTTTTCCGTATGGATTAATAGGGAGCTGCAATTTGAGGAAAAAGGCTCAGCTGTTGCTCACCATTGACGTAACAGATATGCAATCACACAGTTCTAGTGCACCAGAAGCATATACACCCTTCAAAACACTCACCTGTCGAGTTTCTTCAGTAATGGGCATCTTTTCAGGTTCTCCATACGTCGCACATGTACTAGAGTAGATCAATGTGGGGACTCCATAAGCTGACATAGCTTCTAAGACAGTGAGGGTATTTGAAGTAATGTTGTGATAGTACCTGATTGGAACATGCAGCAGCTCATGAAATATGAGTTTCGGAGGATAAAGGCAAAGAAACAATTACCAGAGGCATATTTAACAATATACAGTATCACAACATGGAAATCATATTAAATTTACTCATCAAAGAGATGCTAGATCCTTCAGTTTTATATATTAATCCAAACAAGTTAGAGAAAAATGATTGAAATTACAAGCCCCCTAAAAGAATGGCACTTTTCCGATAACAAAGCTACTGAACTTACAAAATCACTGAAGAAGTCCTGTAAATTCACATACATTTCATAATATGCTAGCCTTAACTTGCTTGTACTTGAGAGTAAAAAATCAATCAAGGCAGGTAAAACATAATGCTACATCAGTGATACACTGGAGATGCAACCAGCTTTAATATAGAAATGCAATATCAGTATTCAGTACATATTTGATTCTTTGGGTTACCCTTTAAAGGATTTAGTTTTCCCTTCCAAAATGCAACAAGTGAAACTCTCCATTTACATGTTATAAGGGAAAGGTTTATAAAAGGATCAACTAATACATACTTTAGAGGATCAAGGGTGCTCTCTCCAACATATGCTACAGCTGCAAAATGCATCACAGCATCAAAAGCATTCTGGGAGAATATCTGGTGGACCTGCTCATTTCGGTTATGGGAATAAGCGAATGCCGAATAGAAATAAAAATAAAGAAGGTAGTTTCAGAAGAACTGCAGTTTACCGCTTTTGCATCCCCCAAGTCAGCATATATAAACTGAAGCCTCCCTGGTTCAGGAAATAATTCTTGAAGAATCCTTACAGCTCCTATATTTCCTCGTGAGAGATTGTCCTGTCAAATTGGTAAAATAAAATTTTTATGAAGTGTCATACACACATTTTCATGCTCATACGTCAATTAAGTAAAGTTAAAAGAAAAAAGTCATTGAAGAATGACTGTCAAAGGACCTATTCACAATTTCAGAAGGGGAAATTACCACTATCGTCACTCGATAATTTTCTTTTAGAAGTCGTAATGCTGCATGGGAACCAATGTAGCCAGCACCTCCGGTGACTAAGACATGAACAACACCTGGTTGATGGCGAGAGAACTAGGAGAAAGCATCAACAAACAATGAGTCCCAAGAATTTAAAAACCATAAGAACTTCAATCTTTTGTTGCACAAGAGACATTAGTATATTTGTTCAAACTGGATTCAAGATTTGAGAAACATTTCAAGAATCAACAAGATACACAACTTTAAACAGAGGAAAATGAAGATAACTTAAGCAGGCAGATGCTTCTGAGAGGTTTTTCTGTTAGAAGATGTTGGTTAAATATTCTTATTATCTTAAAGAAACAAGGACTGAACTTCTAGAAAAGAACAAATGTACTATACAACAATCTCATGCCAAAGAAAAATTACAAAAGAAACCCCTGATAGTAATGACACAGTAGAGCATGCAGTCATTATATAAAGAACTACAAATACCAAATTGTCGGTCTAGTCCAAGCATATTGCACCAAAGCTGAGAAAATAATTAAATAAAGAGAAGGATTAGGGAATTACTGCGCTTGGCGTACTAAAAGTTGGGGACTGCTTCAGCATAAGAATGCATAGCGCTGTTAGCACAGCAGCCATAAGAATTTTACCCATGAAATTACTCTTCTTCTTTGGATCTGCATAATCCATGCCTACAATCACCAAAGAAAGTAGTAGTTGTTTTAGACCCTAAAAAATGAGTGTTATTCACAATACCTAAAGAAGGAAAAAAAGACAGTTGACCACATTGCCTAACCATCAGCAGAAACATATCCAAGGACCAAACTTGAACTGCTGAACATTGGAATCAACTGCCCAGATAATAATACATTCATGCTTTAACCAAACAGAACTAGCCCAATCGTAAGCGTTTTGTTCATAACAAATTGTACCCAGTGCTATTAACAACAAAATGTAAACAACAACATACCCAGTGAAATCCCACAAAGTGAGTAGTGTACGCAGACCTTAACTCTTGGGAGGTAGAGAGGTTGTTTCCGGTAACAACAAAATGTAAATAACACGGAGAAGAAAAACCACCCCAAGGAACACGGCTCACCTCCTAGAGACATAGATCTGTTAGACCTTGTTTGAGTTCTTGTCCTGCCTAAGCCTAGCATTGGAGAAGCTCTTCAATGCCAAATAGGCAAACAATCAATATAGATAATCCTATTGCTTGAAACTGGAGATCAAGACCGACCCCTCCTTGTATGTAGAATTGTTAACAATCTGCAGCAACAAACATTAAAATTTACTCTTTGATTACCAATAGTATAAACTGAAACTTAAATTACTAAAAATTAGACCAAAAACTAACTAAAAACTAAACAAAAAAAAATCAATAACTGGGCCCTCTGTTAAAACGAATGGACATATTTATCACATACTCAGTTATGAAGTTTGTAAGTAATCCTGTTTACCTCCCCACCTACCCCCACCCCCAAAAAAAACATACCCAGAGTAATCATACAAAATTGGGTCTGGGTAAGGTAGGATGTACGCAGACCTTACCTCTACCTTTGCAGGATAGAGAGGTGGTTTCCGATAGACCCTCAAAACAAACTCCCATAAATGAGGACTTAAATGGGAAAATTTTCCATTTGGAATAAATGACCTACTTGTAGACCAAAGATGACACAAAGGAAGCTGAACAACTAATTTCAAAACTGTCAAAGGATCTACTTGAAAACCCAGCAAAAGAAACAGCATTTCAGTTGAATTGAAACCTGAATTAAGCTCCACAAAACCTTTGGTCCAGACTTTCTAACCTATATGGTTGAAAATGAACTGAGGACAATTAAGGAAGCATTGTCAACTCCAGAAGCACCGCTTTGGAAAGAAGCTATAGAAAGCGAAATAGATTCCATCATGTAGAACCATACTTGGAAAATGGTTGATCTTCCTCCTGAAAGCAAACCTTTGGGTTGTAAGTGGTACTCAAAAGAAAGTACAAAGCAGATGGAACTATTGACAAGTATAAGGCCAGATTAGTAGTCAAAGGTTATAGACAAAAAGAAGGTCTCGATTACTTTGACACATACTCCCCTATGTCTAGATTAACGTCCATAAGGGTATTCATAGCCATTGCAGCTTTACGTGACATTGAGATACATCAAATGGATGTTAAGACAGCTTTCCTAAACGGAGAGTTGGAAGAGGAAATATACATGGAACAACCCGAGGGGTACGTAATTCCAGGACAAGAAAAGAAAGTATGTCGACTTGATAAGTCTGTGTACGGACTCAAACAAGCCCCGAAACAATGGCATGAAAAGTTTGATAATACTTTATTATCAAAAGGTTTCTCCATAAATAAATGTGATAAATGTATCTATATCAAAGGGAACCCTGACACATTTGTCATGCTATCCATTTACGTAGATGACATGCTCATCACCGGAAGTAGTTTAAACATGATTCTGGAAACCAAGAATATGTTGAAACAATGCTTTGACATGAAAGATATGTGTATTGCAGATGTAATCTTAGGAATTAAGATTTCTAAGACAACTAACGGGCTGGTCTTATCTCAATCTCATTACATTGAAGATGTTTTGAGAAAATTTGATGTATTTGACAGTCCCCCTATGAAGTCACCAATGAATATGAATCATAGAATTGATAAGAATCGTGTATCTCAAGAGCGATATGCGCAAGTCATTGGTAGTTTAATGTACATTACAAACTGCACCCGACCCGATATCGCTAATCCTGACTTACGGATTACATTATTCAAGATATTTAGCCGTATTGGAAAGATACAGTGATGCAAACTGGATATTAGACATAAAGAACACCAAATCCACCGGTGGGTATGTTTTTACAATTGGTGGTGGGGCTGTGTCTTGGAAATCATCTAAGCAAACATGCATCGCCCGATCCACGATTGAATCGGAGTTTATCGCTTTGGACAAAGCAGGAGAAGAAGCAGAGTGGCTTCACGACTTCTTAGAGGATATCCCGTGTTGGGATAAACCCGTACCTTCGGTAATGATTCACTGTGACAACCAATCGGCTTTAGGAAGGGCACGAAGTAATATGTACAACGGCAAGTCTAGACATATTCATCGGAGGCATAAGACTGTTAGGCAGTTGATCACTACGGATGTCATTTCCATTGATTACGTCAAATCAAAGGATAACTTAGCGGATCCATTAACTAAAGGTCTACCCAAAGATCAAATATTCTGCTTGTCTAAGGGAATAGGCTTAAAACCCAAACAATAAGAATCTTTATGGTGGTAACCCAACCTTACTGACTGGAGATCCCAGGAATTTGGTTCAATGGAAAAACTAAACTATAGAGGTTCAGTTTAGCGCTTCATTTGAAGTAAAAGCACTTCAGATTATCATTCTTTAAAGAAATATAACTCCAAAGCCGTTTTCGTGATAGACATTGAGTGCTACCTGCATAATGGGTAAAGGATAAGTTTCTGAAACTTTTAATGATTCCTAACACTTGCGAGTGGGGTAGAGCAATATACCTTTTAGGAGATCACCTATTTAAGTGCGAAGATATGCCGTTTCAAATGTACGAACTTAAGAATCCAAGCGTTATCCATGACCACAACGGATAAAACGATAAGAAGAAATGAATAAGGAGATTTATTGTGTTGATATCATTGTCTTGGTTTACACTAAACACTGAGGGTTCAAGACATCACGTTCACCGCGCAGTAAGTAAATCTGATGGTAATAAATCGACTAAGGAAGGTTCAAAGCCGAAAACTACCTTTCCTGATGCAATATCTTTCCGCTGAAAGATTACTGAACTTTGGCACCCTGTGGTCACCAATTCTCTTTCAAGAGGAGATTGTTGGAAATTTTACTAGTGTGGGATTGAGTTTATCCCGTCTTTAATGACTTAAACATGTGGGGCCCACATGTCGGAAACAATTTTTCTTCGCACATGCCTAATCTACTAAGTGAGTAGATGGTGTTAGTGCCAAGTATCGTCAAATTTCGTTAAGAAATGAAATAGATATTGGAACATAAAGTAAGGTGTTTGAGACATGAAAAGATGGAGTAGTTTTGGCCAAAAATGACAAATGTCCCTCATTGGTAGAAGATGGAAGGATTGTGTAATATATAAACTCTAAGTTTGAGTAAGTGTTTGGGACCCCAAGGGGTAACCCATGTGTTTAGAAGGGAGAGGACCTAGGTGAGCTTGGGTTCGGGGCTAGGCCCCACACGTGCGCCGCCGCCCGCCCGGTCCTGATCTCGGGTTTTCGGGCTCTATTTCAAAATTTTCTTTTTTGATCCCTGAAGTGTTTCTTATTTACACTTTGGTCCCTGTAGATTTCGAAAATGTTGCAACGGTTCAGAAGACTTTTAGAAACGTTGCAACGACCCTCCTCTTCAACTATAAATTGAATACTAACGTTCAGTTTACAACACATAACACAAATTCTTCTGTTTTCGAAATAAAGACAACACAGAAAGCGAAAAACTCTTCCTCTTATGTTCTGTCCGAAATACAGACAAACAGAAGAGTCTATGTTTCTGTTCGAAATACACAGAAACAGAAACACAAATCCTCTCCAAATAAGCAGATTGTTCTTATTTATTTTCTTCGCTAGAATCAACTCTATTTGTTTTGTATAGTTGATTGTTGTTGGTTTATCTTGGGAGACTATTGTACATCACCGTAAAAGCATATATACGGGTCAATTTTATTTTAAAGACAAAGAGTCATCTCTCAACTCAGTCTTTATTCTTGTTTAACCTTTCTGACACCATTTTACCTATCGCGCTTCCCCCAGAAATGAGCTCTATCCTGCGTGAATTCGGATATAGGCATCTCCAATGTGGGTACTGGACACCGGGCGGGAAACAAATAAAACAATCTTAAAGAACAATACATCTCATTCAAGAAAACTGAATTCAACCCAGAAAGGAAAAGGAACAAAACCCCCAAAAAAATACAATCTTTTGCAAGTTAGAAGGAAAATCCATACCCATAGAAGAGGGGGGAAACACATAAAAAGCCAAAGCAAGAATGTAGAAAATGCCAACCTTTTAGTTAAAGTGGAGAACAGAAGGAGCATCCAAAACCTCAGCTAGTGAAAACCTTCAGTTTCAAATTCATATAGCAACTTTGAATGATCAAGAGATCTGTGAGCCAATGAGAACAGAAGGTTTTTAACAAATATATATATATATAAATCTTTTAAAGAAATTTAAATGAGAAGGGTCAAAAAGAAGAGGAATTGAGTAGAATTCACGATCATGTTTAGGGTGAACAAAGAAAAGGTGAGATAGAAACGTACGAAGAGGAGGAAGGTCCAGTATCGGTGGTGCTGATGAACCTTGCGCGTATTGTATAGTCATATATTTATTTGTTTATTCCAACTTTCCTCCTACCCATTTATTTATTGTTTAACATCAACAACAACAACATATAGAGTGTAACTTATAAGTCCCATTTGAGAAGGGTATAGAATTGTTCACCCGAATATTTTTAGTAAAAAATTATTCTGTATATAAGATGTTTTTAAATTTTTTTATGCATATATATAGATTTTAAATACACTGAACACAAGAGAAGATATTAGTTTAATAATTTAGATTAAAAAAATCTCAACCATTATATTTTTATTTTTTAAATATCTTTAATGAAAATCCTGAATTCATTCAATGAATAGAGTTTACGCGCAACAGAACAGTATGCATTTATTTATTGTTTGAATTCTGGAATTTTATTTATTCATTTATTTTGAATTCCTAAAAAATTGAAAAAGTGTGAAGTGGGCCCTTATATTAGTGAGAGGAGGGGAAGATGAGAAAGCGAAAGAGAGATGCGGCTGTATTTCCGTGTTGTTGTTTTTCTCCTATATTTTGTGAATTTAATAAGTGTACCATTATTCAAATTCAAAGTTCAAACTTCTATTTTATTTTCCTATTGACTTTTCAACTTTGGCCAAATTTTTATCGAATTTACAAAGCTGTTAAGTACTTTAGACATTGATGATTTTTCGTGTTAAATATTTTTGCAATATGTCCGTCTCGAAGTGAATTGCATGAATGTCATTGTCACTCAAACATGTAATAGATTATTCGATATATGATTCTTTTTTTTTTAACGTACTGGTCTTTCATTTTTGTCCCTCCCATCTCAAGTGTTTAATTTTAACCCCTGCTTCCATTTAATAAAACATTATAGACCAAAATACCCTTACTTGTTCAACCCCTTCTGTTATGTTGTTTATTCGTACGCTCTCTCTGTCTTTGTTTCTCTTCTCAGTTATCTCTCTATCGCAAGTGTTCTTAGCTTGATTTTGAGTCGTTTCAGTCTTAGTAGCCGTTATTTTTTGCTTTTTGAATTCACTTTTAATGATTTAGGTATATGTTGGATTTGTTGTACATTATTAGTATATTTTTTTGTATTTATTTGATTATTTTTAGAGTAAATTAGGGTTTTATCGTGTTGTACAAAAATGTTTATGATTTTTGTACGCTTAGTTCTTGTTTTTGCTTCTTCTTTTTTGTATAGTTTGATGTGCTTTTGGCCGTGAGACGCCTTACACTTTCTTCGAAGAACAAAGATTTCGATTCTCCTCTTAATAGTAATAATCAATTTGAGTTGCTTGATTCCTCGGCTTCAGCTGGTGTGTCGTCGGAGGATCTAGTCATAGAATATCTATGTAACTTTGTCCGAATATGCATAATTTCTATGAAACATTGTCTTGCGAAATAATTACTACAAAACTTATGTCTATTAACTTAATTTCTACAGAACTATGTCGGATAAGACATAGGTTCTATGTAACTTTGTCCAAATAGACATAGGTTCTATGTAACTTTGTCCAAATAGACATAGTTATAGTTACTACAAATTTTATGCATGTTAACTTAATTTCTACAGAACTATGACGGACAAGGCATATGTTCTATGTAACTTGCTCGAATAGGCATAGTTTCTATGAAACTTTGTCTTGCGAAATGGTTACTACAAAAACTTAATTTCTACAGAACTATGTCGAACAAGACATAAATTTTATATAACTTTGCCCGAATATGTATAGTTTCTATGAAACTTTGCCTTGCGAAATAGTTACTACACAATTTATTCTTGTTAACTTAATTTCTATAAAATTATGTCGGACAAGACATATGTTAAATTAAATAATCAACAAGCTAAATTTGATTTATTAGGCAAAATTTGTAAGTATAAAGGATCAAAAAAAGAGATATCTTTATTATACCAATTATATTAACTTTACGGAGATATTTAAGCAAACTTTGCAGATGAAAAGGATACGATATCACTCCTCTCGTTGGCTAACAACTCTAGCAAGGGTCTGAAATGAAAATCAAACAACAATCATTAAGAAAACTTCCACTTGTGCCAAACGCAATAAAATTGCAATAGCAATTGTAAATAGCTATCGTAGCCATGAAGTATCCACTATAAGCAAAATGACCAAAATTCAGAAAATAACGTCATTACAACCTCTTTCTTGTGTTCCCCTCAAAGCTCATGTTTGTATTGATTCTTTTTCTCACTCTTCCAACACAGCAAAGCCAATCGTGACACCCTCTCTCTTCTGTCTTCTTTCCCCTCTAGAAAGAGAAACATCAACACCCAGATTTTAAAAAAGTATAATATTCAGTTATTCACTGACGGATATTGCAAAGAAGTCGCCGAAGAGATTTTCACGAATTATCAAGTTAAACGGGTGGCTGGGACGGGACAGGACGGGATTTGGGGGGACGGGGTGGGTGGTCGGGATCGGGACTTGGCGGGCCTAGCAGGCCGGGATAGGGGGAACGGGAAGAGGTCATGTCCCACATTCCGCTCGAAGAGGGGACGGGATTTGGAGAGACGGGACGGGTCAGATATGTGGATTTGGGCGGATTTTAATTATTTTTCTATACCCGTAAATTTTTTTAAAATATATATTTAAACACTTAAATAATTGTACAAGATAGTAAATAAAAACATCACAAGACTATTTTTGTATCTCTTGTATTATTTAATAGAAATATAAATTTTTTTGTAATATAATTTTAAAATTGCAACTTTGTTTTGTAGTTCAAAAATTGCACATCACATAGTAAATTGCCATTAAAAATTACATTTTCAATCATATTTTTTTTAATTTTCTCACAATCTCTTTAGGATATTCTGTTGGAATTGAAACTTATTAGTCAAATTGTTTGACGTCGTTTCCTGCTCCCTCAGATAAGATTTTGTTGTACTTGTAGTCGTCTTTTTCGTTGATCTCTTATTGACCGCACCTTCTACGCTCCGCTCTAATCAAATCTCTGCATAAAACTGCAATCTCCAAGCTGTATCCCGCCAATGAGTGTTTGTGCTCTCCTATTTGAAACGTTTCAACAGAAAAAATGCTTTCAGAAGCTGTTGATGACGCTTGAATATTCAACACATCTCAGGTCATCTTTGATAGTATTGTAAATGTCTTCTCATTCTCCCTCCATTAATTCAGCAAGTCTTCACGTCCATCTTCATTGACAATTGATTTGTACGGTACAACTCCCTGTAAAACATAAATATCAAACTCACTAATTTGTAAAAAACCTCAACCACTATAAGGGTGCAGTGAAATAGAAGAATATGGTATAGAAATCAGTTGATTATTTGCATTTTGCTCTTGGTAATATATATTTCTGAATTCAGTGTGTATGCTAGATATAACATCTTCTTTAGTTGGTTATACTTGCTTTGTGAAATTTTTTTACATGTCTCATTAAACCTCTCGTCCCACCTTGACATTTTTCAATTTTAAATTTATAAACATCGCGATAAATTTTTACAAATAGTTAGTTGATTAGAAATGTCCATATCAAAAAGATCTCATGCAAGTGATTTTAATTTTCGTTGTTTTTGTCCTCGACTCATACTAGGGGGAATATGAGGCATTTGAGTTTCAGCTTCGCCCTGAAACTCAGTCTAAGCCTGAGGTGGATGTGCACTAGCGAGTGTGTTATCTAAATTATCTTTTAATTCATTTTCTAAATTAAAGTCTGGTTCAGATGCAGAATATACATCATGATCTAATGATATATTAATAGTTACATTAAAAAAACCAGTTTCATTTACACGAGTGAAATCATCGTAATTAGGATTACTAGAAGATGCACCCTTACTCATGTTACCCCTAATACCTATATCAGAAAAATATTCACTTCGTTCCATTATAATTATGCAAATAAATTATTAAAGTTAATGAAATTAAGTACGATATTTAAAATTAAGTAACAATAATAATTTAAAGGAGGAACGAAGGTACCAAACGCCGACGTGTAATCGACGTTGAAAATTGAAACTTTGCTCGATGATCCTCAAGCTAGTTGCCAACTTCACTCCCAATTTTTCAACTTTGATAGAAATTAGCAAATAAAATATAATATTTAGTGTGTAATTTAAACTTGTAGAGAGATTTGTGAGAAAAATAAAGACAAAAATGAGGTATTTATAGTTGAGAAATATGGTTAAAGTTTAAATATATTAACTTAGGGATTACAAATAAATATTAAGGGGTATGGGGTTTATGGGGTGTGGGGGGCCAAAATGACAGTTATTAGCCGTTGCCAACGGCTAAAATCAAATTTTGGTTGTTGTGCAACGGTTATTTCTGCAAATGAGGGGAGGGGGGACGGGGCGGTTTGGGATCGGGATGGGCCCTATTCCCATCTCGAGTTCGAACCCCGCTACCGACATATACCATCCTGACTTTTTTTTGCGGGGCAGGGCGGGATCGGGCCGTCCCGGTCGAGTGGACACCCTTAAGTTAAATTAAGATAATTTTTTTAAAGTCACCCGGGGCATAGCTGGATGAAAAAGGAAGAAACTTAAAATTCAGTCGGAGGCCTGCAATGTGGTTTCGAACTTCGAACCCTGATGGAAGCAATTTGCTCTCTTATGGGGTGAGATCTTGTAGGTGATATCAGTTGCTCTGTTCTCAAAGTCTGATCATTCAAATATATCCCGCGAATTTACTGATAGTAATGATAAGAGATCAGAATTACTATCTCCAGAAATAGTCTGGCGTAAGCCGAAAAATCGAATATAAAAAAAAGATTTTTTTCAAAAGTGAGAAAAGTATAAAGGTGGGGTACACAACAATGTCCTGTGCAGGAGAAGTAGAAGAAGCCATCTGGTACTTGTTAAGATCCCAAGAAGAACAGGTTTCGTGGGGCTACTTTATTTTAGATGCAACGTGTCCAACTAGTCTGGTTACTCTGTCAGTCACATTTATGCTTTTCCACTTTATAATACTGCTGTACTTTTATATTTTGCCTTTTCACTTTTTCTATTCTAAATGTCACATGATTTTCATTAATTATCACCATATTATAACATGGCAGTATATCATTGGATTTAAAATACATGTTATAAATGCTTGTCGATCCATTGGTCCTTGAGTCCTTCCGGTAGAAATGTGTAAATTTTTTTTTTTAAAATTTTATTATTAATGCAATATATATAGTTATTTATAATTGTTATTCAGTGGAGGATGGCTTCTTTTGCAAACATATTCTTTTCTCGATGATTATACACCTTCTTGCAGGGATTTCAGTTACAATCCAAATTGTATGAGAATTGTCGCATCCGTTTTTAAATCACCTCATCCGCGAAGGAGAGGGATCCAACATGGTTGTGACATATATGTGATTTCTAAATTAATTAAAAAATAAGGAGTCGTCACCTAATTATTGTACGATTAATTAGGACATCTAAATATTAACATAAATGATGTAAAATAAACTCTGATTAATGGTCTGCTAATCTATGAAATTCTGGGTAAAAATTCTTTATTATCATAAAAGGAAGGGGTTAGGCATTCTTTAAGATCCGCTAACTACAGTTGTCCGGTCAAACTTAGATTTAATTATTATATTAGAAAAATACATGTTTAAAGTATAAAGTTAATTAAAAAGATGTGGCAAGTAGTTAAAAGATGCATTTTAATAACATAAAGATTGTTTACCACTTATTCTTTTTGAGGAGTCTCGCAAAGGTAATTGTGATTCAGAGAAATAAATTTCCGGCATAAAATTCGAAAAAAGTATGCATTGCTTTGTTTATAAAAATAAATGTAAAATTGATTTTTTGGATAAGAGCGTGCATTTGTATGACCTTATTTATAAAATACATGTAAAGTTGATTTTTAAATAAAGGCATGCATTTATATGATATTATTTATAGATAAAAGTATGCATTTGTATGGTGTTGTTCACAAAATACCTATTTTGGGGGCAATTTACAGCTAGGAGGAAAGCAAATTATTTATATTGCAAATGAGTGATTTATATGAAAGTCATTTTAAATCACAAATCGGATAAAACAAAAACTCATTTTGTATGGTTAATAATGCGAATAAAGGATGACCAAGTTGTTTCGACAATTTCGAAACTTGCATAATGAGGCTAAAATAAACAAACTGCGGGCAAATTTTCAATTCTAAACTACCCAAGCCTAAAAATGAATAAACCAGCGGCGAGTTTCCAATTTTTAAACTACCCTATTATTTTATCCATTCAAAGCCTAATTATTCTAAGTGTTCCCATGATCGCACAACATTGAATAATTAAATTACAACAGAAAAATAATAAAAATGCAGGATTAAAGAATTAAAGCAGCGACTAGAGCGGATGACGATATCATCCCGCCCTATTTGTTTAGAAGTCCCGAGGTCGGAGAATGCAAGGAAAGTGGATGCGAGCCTTCGCTTGACAATAGTCATAACGAGACTCTTCGTTGCACTAGGTGCATTTCATGTAAAACAAAAGAAAAGAAAAGGATTAGTCGACGGAACGTGAAAATATACATAAAAAAATGTAAATAAATGAATCATGAAAAGTAATATGTAGTAGTTCGAGAATAAATTAAAAACTCAAACAAATAACAGCCCGAAGACAATCAATCAAGTAATGGGTCAAGTATGCAAAAAGTATGAGAGCAAAAGTATAAAAAAAGGTCCAAAGCATAATTTTCAGTTATTAAAAGGAAAAGATTTGCTCAGATGCACAGCGGGCCCAATTAACACATATTCATAAATATACAATCCCACATTTGATATCCACTTAAACATATAAGAGCAGGTATACATGATATATTCAGAATATAACTGATATATCTGATGATATACAAGGATATACAATCTCGATATAATCCTGGTGTATATTAAAGTATATACACCTTATATATTTTGAAATATATCATCACAAATTCAGCATTAACAAAATAGAGGAGGGATAAATAAGCTATAAGCATATCCGAATCCGATAAGAGAATGGAAAGCACAAGCCATTCTATATGATCTATGCAAGAAAATATGCTATACAATAAGCACGAATGAGCAGACTTAGATTCAATTAAGAGAGGAAATTCAAACATTCATATCAGACCGATATAGGCATACACATAGCTTCACATTTACTAACTTAAACTCATCCATACATGTTTTATAGGCATACTAGTTAATATTCAAAATTGATCTACCATATACTATTCCTAAATCATAGAAGACATGCGAATAGATCAAACAAACATGTATCCAAGTCTAGAAAGCGACTAAAACTTTGTCACTACTTAACAAGAGATTTCAGACATGTCAAAAACCAAACTATAATCACACATTTAAAACTTAACTATTTCGGAACATGATTCTTGAAGCAGAAACAAACATATTATTTGATAACATATATCATAATATTTACTAAACAGGTTTTAAGATAGTATACACATCACTTAATGCTTAATCATGAACCTAACACAGTATGTTTAATTATCAACAATCAGCTAGAAAAGTTAGCAAACATCATGAGGTATTCAGTTAACCAATATCTTAATCCTTCTCAACATATACTAATTAACAACATATCATCATATAATACTAAACATGAATCAGATAACACAAACAAAAATAATTCAAAACATTGTTAGTTAACTAAACAAAACTAACATACTTAACATACTTAGACAATAAACACATCAACTACATTATTACTTAATCAACAATGAGAACACATAAAAACACAAAAAGTAAAAAAGGGACCGAGAGACACTTGAGTTTACTGACGTGGACAGCGAACCAGTCTCGACCCCGCTCGGAGAAGTTATTTTAGAAATGCCGATTTTTCTGATTTTGAAATTCTGATTTTTGCGATTTTAGGAAGGTTGATTTTTGTGACTTTGGACCCAGATTCTGATTTCTGATTTTTGGGCCCTGACTTCTGACCCGACCCGAAACAAAACCCGATCCGAAATGACCCAGAACAGACCGGTTTCGATTTGACCCGAAACGACCGGAAATGTGAAGAACAAAAGGCAAATCTTTGAGGGTTGAAAATTAGAAACAAAAGGGAGTATTTTATAACAAAAAATTAGGAACAAATTGACCCGTTTTCTTTGCTGATTTTATTCTTTTTTTATGCTTTTTTGTTTGTTTTTTCTGACCTCGACAATCTCTGTTTTTGGGATTTCGACCCGTTTTCGATTTTCTTTTTCGGATTCGAACTCCAAAAAAAATAGACCTTCCACCCCCTAAAAATGAAGAACAAGGGGGAATTTATAAATGGATTTCACCCCATAACGTTCACCCCCCATTTGGGTGCAGTGATGGGTAGGGTATGGTGGTGTCAGGGGCGTGGTGGCATGTGAGGTGCGACGGATTTTTGGGGTATGGGCTGCGGTCGGGGGCGTGGGTGGGAGAGAGGAGTGTTTAGGGTTAGTTTTAGGAGAATAAAAGAAATGGGTGTTGGGCCAACGGGTTCGGTGGTGTTGGGCTGATTTCGATTGACGTTTTGGGCTGGGTTGGGTAGAATATTTTGCTTTAAGGAAAAAAATGGGTTGTGGGTTAAAATATAAAATGAGTTTATTATAAAAGGATGCTTCACAAAAATGTAAATTATAAAGATAAAAATAACGATGTGATAATAATAAAAATATAATATTTGTGAAATGATTAATGCTTAATTTAAATAAAAAAATGTGATTCTGTTTTGTGAAAATAAAATAACATAGAATATTATGGTACAAATTATGATTAGGATATTAAAAGGCAAATGATAGTAGAAAGAATGCGAATAATAATAATAAAAATAAATAATGATATTGCAAATAGACGACGATATTAAAGGCCTTATTTATATATTTATAAAAAAAAATCGCAAACAAATAATCGGTAAAGAGGGGACAAATTTGGGTGTCAACAGCTTTCCCCTCTTTGGCTGGAGACGATGAAAGAGTTTTCGGACAAAGAAGTTGATTGATTAACCAATTTTGTTCTGATCATCGGAACTTGAATGAAGATACATGGGTGGAGATAGAATTTCGAGGGAGAAAAAATTGCGATATCGGTAAACTGAGAAGCAAAGTTGGTGCAGATTCAAGAAATCTTACCACAGTATCGAGTTATGATGACACTGATTGCTGGTGTGGAAAATATTGGGAAAGAAAGAAACGACGTTCGAAGTACGCCGCTGACCTTTGTTGGGAAGTCCAGCTCTCCAACAAATTACCTCGGTTCAATGTAAGAGATAGTTCCACGTTGTGCTGAAGTTCCTGCCGATTCAAACTCCTGCGGACTGGAGCTAAGATAAAAAATTAGTGCGTAACTGCTGAATATAATGGGTATATGAGAATACGACCATGTGAATTGAAATGACGTCCTTGCACAAACGTAATGAAATGAGGTCGTTGTATAGACGTAGTGCAAAATGATGTCCTTGCACAGACATAATGAAATGACGTCGTTGTATAGACGTAATGCAAAATGACGTCGTTGCATAGACGTAATGAAAAATGACGTCGTTGCATAGATGTAATAAAATGACGTCGTTGTATAGACGCAATGCAAACTGACGTCCTTGCATAGTCGTAATGCAAAATGACATCGTTGCATAGACGTAATGAAATAACGTCGTTGTATAGACGTAATGCAAAATGACATCGTTGCATAGACGTAATGAAATGACATCATTGTATAGACGTAATGAAATGACATCGTTGTATAGACGTAATGCAAAATGACGTCATTGAATAGACGTAATGCAAAATGACGTCATTGCATAGACGTAATGCAAAATGACATCGTTGCATAGACGTAATGCAAAATGACATCGTTGCATAGACGTAATGCAAAATGACGTCGTTGCATAGACGTGATGAAATGACGTCGTTGTATAGACATAAAAAATATTTAAAATCGCAAATAAATAATCGGAAAAGAGAGGATAAAATTGGGTGTCAACAAGAATATTCACTTTACATAATTACATCAAAATAATAATTATAAAATATATGGAGAATATAAATGTATTCTCTATCAAACCCCCTCAGTTAGAGCGGGTGAAGGTCGGACGCTAAGATTGGATCTGAAGTCAAGGAATAGATGCCAAAGAAGTCCCTTAGTAAATATATCTGCGTACTGCTAGGAAGAAGGAACATGCAACACCCGAACATGACCTATGACAACTTTCTCACGAACAAAATGAATATCCATCTCAATATGTTTGGCTCGCTGATGTTGAACCGGGTTATGAGATAAGTAGATAGCAGATACGTTATCACAATAGACAATAGATGCCTTACGTAAGGGACAATGAAGCTATAGAAGGAGGTTTCTGAGCCAACAACGTTCGCAACACCTCTATATTTTATTTCTGCACTTGAACGGGAAAGCGTGGCTTGCCGTTTTGCAGACCACAAAATGAGGTTATCACCCAAAAATACACAATAGCCTGAAGTAGATCGACGTGTGTCGGGAGAGCTACCCCAATCGACGTCCGTATAGGATATCAACCTGGTCGATGCAGATGGATAAAGGTATAATCCATAATCAAGAATACCCTAACGTACCGAATGATACGTTTAAGAGCGGTAAAGCGAGGCTCCCTGGGAGCATGCATGAACAAACACACATGTTGAACAACATAGGCAATATCGGGCCTAATGAAAGTAAGAAACTGGAGTGCACCAGCGAGACTCCTATAAAGAGAAGGATCAAGCACCAGATTCCCATCGTTGGCGCTGAGCTTCGACTTTGAGTTGACTGGAGTAAGCATGATTTTGTAGTTTGCCATTTTAGCCCTGTAAACAATCTCTTTGGCATACTTACGTTGACACAGGAATATTGCATTCTCAGATCTGGTCACGAAAATCCCTAAGAAATAACTCAACTTACCTAAGTCCGTCATGACAAATTCGTATTTGAGCAAGGTAATGATCTCATTTTTCAACACGTCAGAGGAGATAGTCAGGACAATGTCATCCACATAGAGCAAAAAATATGCAGTGGCATTACCTCGATGAAAAAAAAATAAAATATCACTTTTGCTGCACAAAAATCCGATATGCATGATGTAGGTGGCAAATCGCACACACCAAGCCGGGAGCTTATTTCAAGTCGTATATTGACTTTCGAATACGGTAGACATGCTGAGGAGCCGGGGGATGCACAAAGTCAGGTGGTTGATGCATATAGAGGTGAGATGGTTTGAATAGATAGGTTAAAATGGACTTTCGATTTGAAAATCCCGTGCTGGCCTTTATTTGTGGCATGGCAAGAGACTAGGATTTTATTTGTGGACAGATCATAGCATAAGTACCCCCTATGATTTGACGGAAAACCCAAGAAAATGCAGGGAGTAGTCCTATGTGCTAATTTGTGAGGGGCCGTGGAGGCTAGATTCGGGTAGCATAGACAACCGAAAATCCGAAGGTGATCATAAGAAGGGATTCGACGGAAGAGAATTTCAGTTGGGGTTTTATTTGAAGAGTGTGCATTGGTAATATATTAAGAATGTAAGCTGCCATGTGCAATGCATAGGCCCAAAAGAAAGGGGGGATGGAAGCATGGAAGAGTATAATACAGATCTTATTATTGATGGTGCACAAGATTCTTTCGGCTTTACCATTTTAAGGTGAGGTATGAGGCAAAAAAATTGAAACACCATGCCATTGTCCGCACAAAATTTATGAAAGGAAAAATTGTCAAACTCACGACCATTATCACATTGAAACATTTTGATGGTCTTCTCAAATTGAGTTTTAACATATGCTTGAAACTCAAGAAAAAATGAGTAAACTTGGGACTTATATTTTAGAGGATAAACCCAAAGAAAATGAGAGAAATCATCCAAAAATGCCAAATAATATTTGTGACTCGGTTTGCTAGTAATGGAGATGTCCATAAATCTGGATGAATAATATCAAAAGGAGAAAAAGTTACACTCAATGAAGATTGAAAAAGAAAGTCTAACATGCTTTCCTAAATGACTAGAGTAGCATGCGTGGGTAAATTTCCCTTTATTATATTGAATGAAATTCTGACTTCTAAGAAAATTAAAAACTGGTGCTACCGGGTGTCCAAGTCTACTGTGACAAGTTGATGGAGAGATTGCAGCTAGAGAGGTTGGTGGATTGACACATGCAGCAGAATTAAATGAGAAAGGACATAGGTCCCCTACACTATTGCATCTCGTAAGAGTTGTCCCAGTACGTAGGTCCTTCACAGAAAAATTAAAAGGGTCAAACTCAATAGATACGAAATTGTCACTAGCAAATTTTCTAATAGAGATTAAGTTTTTTTAATGATGTTATAAGCATATAGGACATTTTTTAGGGTAAAGCAAGGATGATGTGGTGGTGTTGAGTGGTGCCATAGCCTTGAATTGGAATGCGATTTCCATTTCCGACCATAATAAATTGAGGATTGTTCAAATTAAATAGTTGAGGGAGATTATCAGAGTCACGAGTGAGGTGGGATGTGGCACCCGTATCCATGTACCAGGCGTCGTAGGGTTGTTGAAGATTTATAGTGTTTTAGGCCTGACTTAGTTCGGTACGGGTCATAAGATTGTATGCCTGCTATTGTTGTTTGGTTGTAGAGAAGTGAGCCTGGTGCGGTTGACCCGTGTGGTGTGGGTCTGGAGGAGAGCCCAGTATTCTCGATGTCGGATGTGGACTCGTGTGTTGGGCCGGGGCGGTTGGGTAAGGGCCCGGGGGAGAGGCCCAATTTCTGGGGGTTGGCCACGATATTGGGCTGGCCCACGAATAAGGGGACTGGACCTACTGTGGCTGTCCATCGGAATTAGACCGGTCTCCACGACCTCTTCTTCTGTTGTTGCGCCCGTTACCGCGGCCTCAGCCCCTGCCACCACACTGATTTTGGTGGTCCGCGCATTGCGGTGGTCCGGCGGGTGCAACGGTGGTCGGCGGTGCATAAACTACCAACACCTTCTGATTATGTTCTTCTTGTTTGACACGTCTAGTCTCATCCAATAGTAATTATGATCAGGATTTATTGAAACTAGGGAGGGGATCAGCCTGTTGGATCATCGTCACAAGTATATCGTACTCATCCTTTGGCAAACCATTAATTAGTTGCAAAACCATATTTGTTTCTGAAATCAAATTGCCAACATTAGATAATTGGTCTGTAACTAATTTCAATTGTTTACAATAGGCGGACATATTCACAAAATTCTCAAGACGGGTGTTATTAAATTGCTCATCCAGATACACGGCACGTGTGCGTTTGTTGTCTTGAAAGATTTCCTCTAGTCTTGTCCATAATTCGTGAGCCGAAGCACCTGTCTTCATAATAGTATGACGTAAATCCTTGGATATGGTGTCATATATCCATTGTTTGACGATTGCATCTAGCCGCTTCCATGTCAGGTTGTCGACGTCTGGTGGACGAGGTGTGGTGGCATCGATGTGATCAAGGACGTTGTATGCATAAGCATGTATTTGAAATAGTTCAACCCACGATGAGTATTGTCCATCCTCTTGATCAAGAACCAAATGGATAAATTTTTTGATATTTGTTATGGCAAGAGCTGGATGAAAGATGTTAGGAGAGAATGAGGGAAGAATAAGAGGATGTGTGACGTCGTGGGTGGAGGAGGGACATTCAGGAGAAGCCATGAATATTGGCTGTTTGGCGTTGCAAAACGAAGGGGGGTGGGGCCGCCGGTTAAAGTAAGATAATTTTATATCAAATTAAACTAAGATATTTTTTTTAAATTGAGAAAGTATAAAGGAGTAGGTAGGGGTACACAACAATGTCCTGTGCAGGAGAAGTAGAAGAAGCCATCTGGTGCTTGATAAGATCCCAAGAAGAACAAGATTCGTGGGGCTACTTTATTTTAGATGCAACGTGTCCAACTAGTCTAGTTACTCTGTCAGTCACATTTATGCTTTTTCACTCTATAATACTGCTGTCTTTTTATATTTTGCCTTTTTTCTTTTTCTATTCCAAATGTCACATGATTTTCATTAATTATCACCATATTATAACAAGGCAGTATATCATTGGATTGTAAAATACATGTTATAAATGCTTGTCGGTTCATTGGTCCTTGAGTTCTTGCATTAAAAATGTGTAATTCTCTTTGTTTTGTTTGAAGTCTTCTACAATCCTAATTATATATAATTATATTAAAATAATAATTATAAATATATTTTCTATCACTCCATGCCCAATTAGCCCTTTGCACAATATATATTTGGTTCAAAATGAAAAAGGAAGATCAATTTAAATTTGAAAAAGAGTACTTTAGAAAGAATTACGTTAAAGCTTCTTTTTCTGCAGCTTACTGAACGTCAATTTTTGTCAATAGAAATGGTGAAGCTAATATTCTTTTCTTTTTTAAGGCGAAACTGATACTTCCAATAATATTTAAGAGTATATGAAGTTATGAACTACACAAATAATGTTTGATGTCCAAAATGGGCTGAATGAATGTGTGAAAACTAAGATCGTTTCTATAAAATTACCCTTAGATTCACATTTATGCAGACAATAAAAAAACACGTAATAACGTGATAATATCATCTTTGTTGATATTTTTGTTAAGCAAAGTGCATGAAATATATTTTATTCTCCAATATCTAAATAAAATATAAAATGAAGGGATGATAGCATTGGATAAACCAAGTGTTGGAAATTAGCCTTTGGCGGGGAGATGCGTCCACCCATCTTTGATGAATTAAACACTAGTGTTCCGCATGCTGGAGACCTTGTCTCTTCGCACATGCATGATCTACGAAGTGAGTAGATGACCGTAGGGCCAAGAATCGTCTAATTTCGTTGAGAAATGAAAGAGATATTGGTCCACGAAGTAAGGTGTTTGAGACATGAAAATGTGGTGTTGGACAAATCTACCACATCGGTGGGAATAAGAAGAATTGCTCTCTATATAAGTCACTAATTGGTAAAGGGTTTGGGACCCCAAGGGGTATCCCATGTGTTTAAAGGATGGAAGACCTAGATGTGCTTGGGTTCAAGGCTAAGCCCACGCGCGCCGCCGCCGCCCGTCCGGTCAGTTCCGGGTTCCGGGGCTTTCTGATATTATCTTTTTGGACCAGAATTCTTTCATATGTACAGTTTGGTCCCTGAAGTTTCAATATTTACAGTTTGATCCTCAGAGTTTCTGGAAAGGTGACGGAAGGCAGAAAGCCTACCGTTAGGACTATTTTTTGAGGCATTAATCAGCCATTACTTGGCTGATTAACTCCTCTATTAACAGCCCATTAGTTGGGCAATTGAGCAACCTCCTTCATGACATTATTCACCTCATTCATGACATTAAAACCTGCCACTACAACCCTCCTTTAAGGGCCATTACAGCCTTGTTTGTGGCTGTTGGACATCCCCTCCTCATGCTATATATTGAGCTTCATTTGGCTCAAACACAAAGAAGAAGAAACAGACACAAAAAATGCATTTAAAAAGACACAAAAAACCTGCATTTTCAGCACAAAATAGTGGCTGAAAATTCAGCAATTCAGGAGCAAGAAACAAGCTGGAAAACAGATGCTTACGTGACTGAAATTTAGCACAAAACAGTGAGAAAAACAGCCACAAAACAATCAGTGAAATTCAGCGAAAATCAGTGACCAAACCCTCACGTATACACAAGATATACACTATAGAGACACACTATATACACAGAGACAAAAGAGGAGTAGAGAGAAACTCTTCCTTCCTATTCCATATCTTCAGCAAGTCGAGTTATATTTGTTTTCTTCGACAGGCTCAATCTATTGGCTTTGTAGTGTTGAGATTAAAGTGTTGTTTTATCTTGGGAGACTATTGCCCGCTAACGTAAAACCATATATACGGGGCAATCTTGTCTTAAGGATAGAGGGCTATCCTCGACTAAACACACAACGTTGTAACCATCCAGATTTAGTTGTTTCTTGATTTCAGGATATCAACATTCAAGACACAACAAACTTGCGGCAGTTCTCAACATAGGCTTTGCAAGGTGATCAAGATTCAAGACACAACACACATGCGGCAGTTTTGAAGATTGACCATTTATTTATCCTTTCGAACATTTGTAATAGTTATTACTTCCCGTACTGCTCTATAAAGTACAATAGAATACCAACAATTTAAGACAAGATTGTATTGTAATACTATTAGTGTTCGAAAGATGTCGGTCAAAAGTTGTGTGACCAAATCTGGATATGGCAATGGTTTTCTGGTAGAAGAGAGTGATGATGATGAACATGTTCATGGTGTCACCGCTACCAAGACTGGTGGAAACAAGCGCTCTCGAGAGCCTGAGGATGTCAACTGGGACAAGAGGAGAAGACTGAAGATGTGCTTCTATCTTGCAGCAGAAGGCATGTATCTATCCCAGACAAAAGATCCGAATAATGGTAAGAAGGAACTGGACACTCAGTTTGATGAAGTGACTGGAGTGAGCCAGAATCCGAAATTGGGATAAGTAGTTTTTCTTACTTGTCAAGAATAAAGATTAAATGAGGTCTGATTAAAAATTGATTAAAGTACGGAGGAATATGAAAATAATTTATATTCCTTACGCTTTAAAAATCAGAAGTTTAATCTCATCTTCTTTTCCGTTTAAAGATTGGATTGTAAAGCAACTTAAAAAGATCCGTTCTTTTAAGAGTAATTATTAAAAGTGTGTAAAGCATGTTCGCACATACGAGGGAGTAAGATCCACTGACTGTGCGAAAACTGTTACCACTTTTAAGTAAGCGCCAAGAATTATCTGGCACCAATCATAACGGAAGAAGTCTAAAAGTTAATGACGTTGAGCCTGTCATATTATTTGGCAGAAGATCCTTCATAGGATGATATTGGACACTCAGTCATAGAAAGCCTCCGGGCGACTGGAGTGGGCCAAAATTCCTTTGATATGATGATATTGGACACTCAGTCATATAAAACCCCCGGGCGACAGGAGTGGGGCCAGAATTCATTTCATAGGAAAAGTAATGGACACCTAGTAAGGTGGGTCAGAGTTTCCAGGTCTGAAATGATCTGAAGGCCTAAAGAAAGGCAGAAAAGAAGTTGGACACTCAGTCTGCAAAGCAACTGCAGTGGGCCAGAGTATCCAGATCACATATGATCCGGTTACGCCCTAACCACGGGCAAGAGGTTGTTCATGTGAAGCAACGCCACCTCTAAAGTAGAAGGGGTTGAAGAGGTTGTCCTCAATAGGACTTCAGGGAATGGGATCACTCTAAGATGAGGTGATACATGTTCCTAACTTGGTTTAAGGGACGCTGTTGGTCAAGCTGGTTTGAGGCTACTCCAACAGGTCTGTAATAACTAAGAATGGTACAGTATGTCTGTAGCCGAATGAATGATATATTTGTAATCCGTGCATCTATGCCATCATAGATTAAGACACGTTAAATAGCAAGTCATTCAAAAGCTAACGATGTTGAGATTGTTGCCTTCTGTCGACATAAACCCTCAAAATGAATGTGAGGTAGACGAAGAGGCAAAATCACCTTTCCAAATTCCGTCAAAGGGAATAGCGGAAGAAGCACCACTCCTCTAGAACTTAATCACACCCACTTGGGTGATTTGAAGTTTATACAAAATAGAGGGGGGAGACAAGTACGTTGTGACCTTCATTGATGATGGTACAACGTATGGAATCCTTTGTTTGTTAAAAAGCAAATATGAAGTTGTTGAAGCAGATAAGCGCTACAAAGCAGAAGTTAAAAATCAACTAAGCCTACGGATTGAGAAATTCATAGTGATAGAGGGGGAGAAAGTGAAGCATCGTTCATTAAACGACTGTTCATTTCTCACCTCAGTCCAACGGTATTAGCCAAGCGCAAAGCTCGTACGCCTAAATTATGTGGGGTGGCTTGGTAAAAGTTGGAATACTGAAACAGGTCAAGTTGTACCTAAGACTGTAGATTGCATATCTGTCAGGATATGCAAATAACAGTAGTGTTGATCGCCTCTTGGCGTCAAAGAATGTTGAATTCTTTGGAGATAACTTTTATTGAAAAAGAAAAAAGGAGTAATTGCTCAAGGTTAACAAGAACCCGTGAGGGCCTGACTGTCCGGAACTAGACATTCCGTATCTACAGGACTCGAAAGTTGCTGGCTATCCGAAACTTAATATTCCAGATCTGCAGAACTCAGGGATTCTAGATGTTGAACCGAGACGGAGCAAAGAAGGGAACAAAGACTTGTTCCAGTCCTTCTAGCTTGTATGGTTAAGAATGAACCATGGACAATTAACAAATAATTGTCATCTCCAAAAGCGCTGCTTTGGAAAGAAGCTACAAAGAGAGAAATAAACTCTATGATATAGAACCATACTTGCGTAATGGTTGATCTTCCTCCGGGAAAAGAACCTTTGGGTTGTAAGATGTGCTCCCCTGTGAGTAGCTTCACATCTAGGGCCATTGCAGTCCTGCGAGGCATAGATGTTGAAACAGCCTTCCCAACCGAAGAGTTGGAAGAAGAGAATCAGACTTGGTTTGCCGGACTGTTGGGCTTCTTCCTGAACTTTCATTTTGATCCCTGAAATGTTTACATTTTGGTCCTGAAAGTTTCAGATAAAACAGAAACAATGAATCTGACCACAGAAACATTGACTCTGAAATTAGAAAGCCAACAGTTGGAGAATCAACAGTCTGAAAGTAAAAGTCATATTGAAACAAAGTCTCGATATGAAAGATATGGGTATCACAGATGACATCTTAGGAATTGGATTTTTAAGACATCTAACGGACTGGTCGATAGTTGACAGTCTCATTGAAGCCACCAATAGATATGAATCATAGAACTGATTGGAATTATGATGCATCCATAGACAAGGAGCGATATGCACAGGTCATGTGTAGTTCAATGTATTGTACACACTACAACCGACCTGGTATCGTCCTACGAACAGATCAGTTGAACTAAGGTTCACTGATGATATTAATACATGATCGGTAGAAGACGTTAAAACGGATATGACGATATCTGAATTATTCGCTTATCTACAGATTATAGTATTCTGGATGTCCAGCGGTTCTGGGAGAACACAGTGATGCAAACTGGACATCAGATCTGAAGAACGCCAAAGCCACAAGTAAATGTGTATGGTGGGTCTTGGAAAATCCTCTAAGCAAACTTGCATCGGCCGATTCATGATGGAATCGGAGTTTATCACTTTATACAAAGCATGAAAGAAGTTGAGTAACTTCACGGCTCCTTAGAGGACGTCCCTTATTGGGAGAAACCCATGTCTTCAGCAGTTATACACTGTGGCTAGCCGGTCGGCTTCAGGAAGGACACGGATGACGGCGTCTGGACATATCCTTCTGGATCTGTCAGAGACATAAGACCGTATGACAGTTGATCATCACGGGTGTCACATCCTTGTGTACTAACTAAGGGACTACCCGGAGATCATGTGTTCTGCCTGTCTAGGGGAATTGGCTTAAAACCCAAACAATACGAACCTTTGCGGTGGAAACCCAACCATACTGATTGGAGATCCCAAGAATTTGGTTCAATGGGAAAACTAAGCGGCAAAAGGTTCAGTTGAGCGCTTCGGTGGAAGCAAGAAGCACTTCGGATGATGATTTCTGTACGGAAACATGAATCCAGAGCTGTTCCCGCGATATACATTAAAGTGCTACCTGTATGGTGGGTAAAGGTTAAGCTTCCAAACTTTTTAAAAGATCCTCAAATGGTTGAGGTTAAGGTTGGGGAAACTTTTAATGATTCCTAACACTTGAGAAGTGGGGTATAGTAGGATACCTTGTAGGAGATCACCTATTTAAGTGCGAGGATGGCCGCCTCAAATGAACGCACTTAAGAATCCAAGTGTGTCCATGGCCACAACGGACAGAAACGTAAGAAGGAAAATGAATAAGAAGAGTTATTGTGTTGATATCATTGTCTTGGCTTACACTAAACACTGACGGTTCAAGACATCACGTTCACCGCGCAGTAAGTAAGTCCGATGGTTTCATCTAGGGAAGGTTCAAAGCGAAAGCTACCACTCCTGATGCAATATCTTTTCGCTGAAAGATTGCTGAAATGTAGGCACCTTGTGCGTGCGCCACAATCTCTCTTTCATAGATGTGATTGTTGGAAATTAGCCTTTGGCGGGGAGATGCGTCCACCCATCTTTGATGAATTAAACACTAGTGTTCCGCATGGTGGAGACCTTGTCTCTTCGCACATGCATGATCTACGAAGTGAGTAGATGACCGTAGGGCCAAGAATCGTCTAATTTCGTTGAGAAATGAAAGAGATATTAGTCCACCAAGTAAGGTGTTTGAGACATGGAAATGTGGTGTGGGACAAATTTACCACATCGGTGGGAATATGAAGAATTGCTCTCTATATAAGTCACTAATTGGTAAAGGGTTTGGGACCCCAAGGGGTATCCCATGTGTTTAAAGGAGGGAAGACCTAGATGTGCTTGGGTTCAAGGCTAAGCCCACCTTGCGCCGTGTCGCCCAGTCCCGTCAGGTTTGGGCTCACGGGTTCACAGGTTCACCAATTAGGTAAATGTGGGCTGTGGGGCTTTCTGATATTATCTTTTTGGACCAGAGAACTCTGTTAGATGTACAGTTTGATCCCTGAAGTTTCATATATACAGTTTGGATCAGAATTCTTTCATATGTACAGTTTGGTCCCTAAAGTTTCAATATTTACAGTTTGGTCCCCCAGAGTTTCTGGAAAGGTGACGGAAGGCAGAAAGCCTACCGTTGGGACTGTTTTTTGAGGCATTAATCAGCCATTACTTGGCTGATTGACTCCTCTATTAATAGCCAATTAGTTGGGCAATTGAGCAACCTCCTTCATGACCTTATTCACCTCATTCATGGTATTAAAACATGCCATTACAGCCCTCCTTTAAGGGCCATTACAGTCTTGTTTGTGGCTGTTGGACAGCCCCTCCTTATGTTATATATTGAGCTTCATTTTTCTCAAACACAACAGTAAGAAACAGGACACAAAACAGACGAAAAAGACACAGAAAACCTGCATTTTCAGCACAAAACAGTGGCTGAAAATTCAGCAATTCAGGAGCAAGAAACAAGCTGGAAAACAGATGCTTACGTGACTGAAATTCAGCACAAAACAGTGAGAAAAACAGCCACAAAACAGTCAGTGAAATTCAGCGAAAATCAGTGACCAAACCCTCACGTATACACAAGATATACACTATAGAGACACACTATATACACAGAGACAAAAGAGAAGAGTAGAGAGAAACTCTTCCTTCCTATTCCATATCTTCAGCAAGTCGAGTCATATTTGTTTTCTTCGACATGCTCAACCTATTGGCTTTGTAGTGTTGAGATTAAAGTGTTGTTTTATCTTGAAAGACTATTGCCCGCTAACGTAAAAACATATATACGGGGCAATCTTGTCTTAAAGATAGAGGGCTATCCTCGACTCAACACACAACGTTGTAACCATCCAGATTTAGTTGTTTCTTGATTTCAGGATATCAACATTCAAGACACAACAAACTTGCGGCAGTTCTCAACATACGCTTGGCAAGGTGATCAAGATTCAAAACACAACACACATGCGGCAGTTTTGAAGATTGGCCATTTATTTATCCTTTCAAACATTTGTAATAGTTATTACTTCCCGTACTGCTCTATAAAGTACAATAGAATACCAACACCAAGTTATGTAGATGAATAACGCGATAGAATAACGATGAGTGACAAATATCAAATTTTTGCAAATTAACGAATATTGAACATCATGGTACCTTTGATCAATCCAAAGCAATTATACAAGGATTCAAGCTGTTAGTAGTATTTGTTGGAAATTTTCCTTTGGCGGGAGTTGCGACCGACCAACTTTAACGGCTTAAACACTAGTGTTACGTATGTTGGAGAATTCGGTTCTTCATACATGCATGATCTACTAAGTACGTAGATAACCGTAGGGCCAAGAATCGTCAAATTTCATTGAGAAATGAAAGAGATATTGGTCCACGAAGTGAGGTGTTTGAAGCATGAAAAGTGTGGTGTTGTGTTCAATTCTCCCTCATCGGTAGAGGAAGAAAGAATTGTTGTGTATATAAGACTCGAAATTGGTTTGGGGTTTGGGACCCCAAGGGGTATCCCATGTGTTTAAAGGAGGGAGGACCTAGATGTGCTTCGGTTCGAGGAAAGCCCACACGCGCGCCGCGTCCCGTCCGGTCCGGTTTCGGGCTCACGGGTCTGAATTACTCCTCCTATAATGGCCAAATCCGTTGGTCTACCTCCATTTATTTTGGCTGAATTACTCCTCCTATAATGGCCAAATCCGTTGGTCTTTCACCATTTATTTTGGTGGCTTTACTACCTCCATAATGACCATTATTTGGCCAATAATGGTTGTTATGGGGACAGTTAAACATCCCTCCCTCACCTATATAAACACCCCTTACACCATTGTTGAGGCACTGAAAAATATACTTGCAATATACACGAAATTACACAACCAAAACAGTTTTCTTCCTACAACTTCCAAGCATCATTTCGTTACTCAATATTCTTCACGGTAGCATTTGAGTTTCCTTTGCTCAAGTGTTCCATTGCTGTTTTATCTTGGGAGACAAATTGTCCAGGACGTATAAAGGATACATACGGGGCAATATTGTCTTAAGGACATAGTGCCACACTCGACTCAGCAAAAAAAACCAGTTTTCATTTTTTCGTCTTCAACAAAATTGTAATTTCAGTTTTGTGGTTCTATTGTAATTTTCAGATTTCTAGATGAATTATTGAATCTTTGTTTATCCTTTCGAATACTTGTAATAGTTATATACTTTCCGTACTGCTTTATAAAGTACAAGAGTAAAATCTCCCAACAGTATTTCCTCAATTCAGAAAATCCCTTATCCTTTTATTAATGGTGGGGTGGGTACATGTGGGTAATAGTGATACCATTTGCAAAATGTTAGCTCACATGCAAAAGGAGTAGTCAAATAAAACATAAAAAAAAGATGCCTTAAATTTAAGCATTGTCTAATGTCAAATAAATAAAGACATGGCAACTACTTCCGACGATAGAGTTGTCTGTATTTTGACCTGTATATGATCATCACTTTTATATATGGACCACACTTCCAAACATCCCTAGCAAACAGAAAGGAAAAAAACAAAAAAACAAAAAACAAAAAAACAAAAAACAAAAAAAAACATACTCAAAGAGAAGTTGTATTGATTTTCTTTACTAATTTTCTGTTGGGATACAATTGTTGTAGGGAACAGGAAGTAAATAACAATTACAATAGTAAGAAAGGATAAACTAACTATTACAATAAACTGGAAATCAAGAACTTAACCGGTTGATTGTGTGATTCGCTGAGTCGAGTGATGACACTATTTCTTTAAGACAAGATTGCCCTCTATATCTCCTTTTACGGTGTTGAGCAATAATCTCCCAAGATACAACAACAACTTAACAAATGAGCAAAGGAAACTCAAGTGTTACTCTTGAAGAACTTTGAGTATAGTGACTTTGCTAGAGAGGAAGAATATGAAATCAGAAAATCTGGAGTATTTTCTAAGTGTTGAGTGTAGTGTTCAATTGAGCCAAATGCCTCAATTTATAGTGTAAGTAGAAGACCCCTCAACTAGCCAACTAATGACCTTCAATAGCAATGTAATTGCACTTGATTGAGGGGTTACATTCAGCCAAATAATGACTGAATTCATGTGTCAAGTAATGGAGAATCAATGCTCCAAAACCAGCCCAAATGTCAGATTTTTCCAACTTTCCGTCGTAGTTTTCTGCCTCCGAAGCGTCGCGGCTCCAGTAGCTGGCCAACGAATTAGCGCCGCGGCTCCGACGGTGTGGTGCCGCAGCCCTTCACGGCTCCGCGGCGATTTTCGACTCGTTTCATCTTACACTTTGTATAATTCTTCCTTCGTTTACCAACGTGGAATACTCTGTCATTTGGCCAATAACCATCCATAATTCTACGTCTCAAACGTATTACATAAGTACCAATATCTCTTTCACTAATGAAATTTGCGATACTTGACACTATGTGTGCACGTGTGTGGAAATGACGTTTCCGACGTGCGAGCTCAATTGTTCAAGTCATAAATTAATGAAATATACTTAATTTCACATTTAGTAAATTTCGAACATTTTCTTCTTTCAAATGCTGACTTTATGAGTTCGCAATGGCCAAAGGACAGATATAAGAAGCTGGAATGTATCAATCGAATATAAATTCGAAGGCTTGGTTTAAGAGATGATAAATTATTATATATATTTAAAACGGATAATTGCTTGCTTACTTATTTTATCGTTCCAATTTTAGAATATTCCAAATGATAATAATAATTAGGTTAATTATCAGGGAGTGTATGATCAACATGCAACTTGAAATTGTTTGTAACATCATCTCAAGGTGGATTTATACAAAATTTTATCAAACACTGCCTATTTCGTCTTTTTCTTGAATAGTTTGATTTATATTTTTATTTTTTGAATTTCGATAGTCTTCCCATATATTCAAACAGTAGAGAAGACCAGGGAAGAAGAGTTGACGAGTCTGCGTTTAATACTTTTTAAGTCAAGACAGTAATCCATGCATCAATTCTCTCTGATAATCGGAGTTATTTCAAATCATTAGTGCATATTTTCTCTGGAGAAAAAAGTTTCCTAAGTCTCATTTAATTGATATTTCATTATTTAAAACGGTAAGGTTATATATATATATATATATATATATATATATATATATATATATAAGAAAAGTAATAATTTTTTTTCTTCTACTATGTCAAAATTTTAAAATAAATTTAATTTATTAAAAGGATTAATATTTTAGATCGACTGTAGAAATTACTAGGACCCGCGATTTGCCTTTACTATTAAACCCATGCCACTAGTAGCCTAGTCCGTTCCTTTCAAATTTGATCTTTCGTTTAGACTCATTACCTTATTAGATTCATTGCTTATGTGCTCTAATTGGTCGTATTTTGATTTGAGAACCTTCTCTCATATTTTTCTTTCAACAATCAATTCTTATCCCATGGTGTCAAACGACGCGGTACTCTGATCTAAAAACTTTCTTTATTCTGAATGGAGAAAGACTCTCCCGTAACAAGATTTTACACATAAAAACAACTACTTTCTTTATGTCACTCTCCCTTAGTCCGTCTAGGTTAACTTAAAAATTTGACGTGACTGTTGATTTCCAGAGGAAAAAAAAGAAGAAGATGAATATTTATGTAGAGCCTATTTCGCCAAGCTGTTAAAATCCATTTATTCTAAAAAATTATTCTCTATTAAAAATATTGTTTGAAGATTCTTTGTGAAAGTAACCGTTTATGTTGGCTAGTATTTAAACAAAAAGTGTTCTTCCTTATCAGATTACGAAAATGAAATACTACTAATTAATTGTGTCCATATGAATTTTTAATATGTTTGATCTTTTACAAAAAAATTAAAAGCACTTTTTTTCAATAAGTAATTATTTATTTTAAAAGAAAGAAACACTTTCGACGTTTCAAAAGCTTGATTTAAATATTGCCCGCTACTTTCCGTAATTTGGTTTAAAGAACGTATGGTATATTGACATTTCATTGTATCACAATGAGGGTTTGATGTGGTCTGTCCATCTAATTATTATGCCAATTAAAGGCGTGTAAGAAGGAGGTAAAGGAAATCTCACTTAGTTGAACAAGAAATTGCACCTATAAATGTATTGTATATTTTTTGAAAGAGATTATTTTTATTAATGAATGAGTATATATATAATTTATAATTTTTATAATATGAAAAATTATATTCTTATTCTACTTTCAAAACTTTATTCTATTTGTACAAGAATTCTACAATTATGGTAAGTGTACAATGCTAATTAAATACAATAATATAATACCAATATTATCGTGATGTACATGGTCTCAATATTTCCTTATATGGCTCATGCTTCCATGATATACACGGTATACACAGGGCAGTGCATATAACGTGTATATCAGTAATATTTATCACACCCCGCAGTCATAGCGGACGGTGTTCGTACGCTGAGACTGTCCCTAAAATCGTCAAATAGAGCCGAGGGAAGACCCTTAGTAAATATGTCTGCAATTTGATACCTGGAAGGGACATGACATACACGTACTTATCCACGAGCTATCTTTTCGCGAACAAAGTGGATATCAATCTCGATGTGTTTAGTGTGATGATATTGAACCGGATTACCAGAAAGATAGACTGCACTAATATTATCACAATAAACCAAGGTAGCTTTCTGAATGGGACAATGAAGTTCTAATAGAAGATTACGTAACCAATATGATTCAGATACCACATTGGCTACCCATTGATATTCGGCCTCTGCACTAGAGCGTGATAACGTAGACTATCGCTTTGCAGACCATGAGACCAAGTTATTACCTAGAAACATACAATAGCCAGACGTGAAGCGTCTGGTATCTGGACAACCACCCCAATCAGCATCTGTATACAAGACACACTTCGAGATCGACGACGGATATAAATGCAAGCCATAGTCAAGTGTACCCTGGATGTATCGTATAATACGAATGCGCCCAACCCTAGGATCATGCATAAACAAACACACATGTTGTACGACATAAGTAATATCCGATCTCATAAAAGTAAGTTACTGAATAGCCCTTGCAAGACTGCGATAGTGAGTAGGATCCTCGTAAGGTGAGCCAGCCGCAACACCCAGCTTGGGTTTCGTATCAACTGGAGTGGAAGTAGACTTACATGAGGACATACCAGCCCGCTCAATTATCTCAGCGACATACTTCCGTTGTGATAAGAATAACTCACTTGCATAACGAGTGACAACAATTCTCAAGAAATAACACAAGGGCCCCAAGTCTTTCATAGCAAACTCAGAACTAAGTAGTGTCATGATAGACTTGCGTAAATCATCAGAAGAAGCGGTCAAGATAATATCATCCACATATAAGAGAATATAAGCCAGAAAAGTACCACGATGATATATGAACAGAGAATTATCAGACATGCTGTGAGAAAACCGAATAGTAGATACATAGTCTGCAAATCGCTTATACCAAGCCCATGGGGCCTGTTTGAGCCCATACAAGGACTTCTTCAATAAACAGACATGATTAGGATATTTGGGATAACGAAAATCCAATGACTGATGCATGTAGACTATCTCCTTAAGATCACCATATAAGAAGACATTCTTCACATCTAGCTGATGAATGGGTCATGCCTTGGAACAATGCGAATGGTAGCCGGTTTGACCACCGGGCTAAATGTCTTACCACAATCCATGCCAACCTGATGAGTTTTACCATCACCTACAAGTTGAGCCTTATGTCTTGCAAAAGAACCATCAGAATTATCTTTATGAGTAAAAATCCACATAGACAGAATAATATTAACACCAGAAGGATGGGGCACCAACTCCTATGTCTTATTTGCAATAAAAGCATCATATTCGTCGTTCATAGCCAATTTTTAATTCGGATCATTTAATGCAGACATATGGTTATGGGGGAGTGGGGATTTAAGAACATTAGAATTAAGATTAAAATGTCTTTTTGATTTAAAAATACCCCGTTGACTACGAGTAACACACATGTGTGTTGATGGAGAATTGGGTGGATTTTGGAAAAAAGTCTGAGGGGTGATGGGTAGCGGCACGGTGGGCTCTTGGCCCAACACTAGAACCCCGGCTGGATCAAGCGTAAACAATCTCGGTAGTGGGCTGGGTGATCGGCCCAACTACGTAAAGCGGCGTATGGGTTGTGGCGGGCCAGCAGCGATGGGCGTGGCGGGCAGCAGCGATGGGCATCTTTGGTATTTCGAGGTCAGTGGATCGGCCCAATAAGTGGTGCATAATATACGGTGAGACTTCGTCATCTAGAAAAATTATACGAACTAGGCACAAGACTACTCACTTTAGCAAATGGAAATTGGGTTTCATCAAAAATAAAATGACGACTAATTATAATTTTATTAGACGACAAATCAAAATATTTGTAACCACGATGATTAGACGGATAACCTAAAAACACACAAGCGGTAGAACGGGCTTGAAGTTTATTAATTGTAGTTGACGGAAATAGGTTGACGAAAATAGTGGATATCATAGACACCCAAAGACCCTAAGATGTGAATACGAATGATTCTTATTAAAGAGGATTTTAAGAGGGATGAAAATGCCAATCATTTGGTAGGAAGTATGTTAAGGAGATAAGTAGCCATTTGTAGAGCATGATACCAAAGGGGGTACGGAAGCATAGACTAATAAAGTTCGGACAATATTATTAATGGTACAAATTTTTCGTTCAGCTTTCCCATTTTGTGAGGAAGTACGAGTACAAAAAAAATGAAAAACTATGCCATTAGCATCACAAAATTCCCGAAACAACCCATTATCATATTCTTTGCCATTATCACATTGGATATTTTTGATTTCCCGTTCGAATTGGGTACGGATGAATGCTCTAAATTTTAAGAATGTGGAAAAACCTGAGATTTTTTCGCTAATGGAAAGATCCATAATAATTAGAATAATCATCCAAAATTAGAACATAATAACGATGACCCATAGAACTGAGAACAGGAGAAGTCCATAAATCGCTATGAATAATATCAAAAGGCATCAAAGTACGAGAAGTAGAGGCTACAAATGGTAATCTAACATATTTTCCTAAAGGACATGAATGACAAATTGGAGTACTACGCGTAACCTTACAAGAAATCATATTATTTTTATGCAAGGAATAAAAAATGGACGACCCAGGGTAACCCAATCGTGCATGCCACAAGGAAGGAGCTAGAGCTACAAATGTCGATAGCATGACTTGACTCGAGAAACTGGTGGTGGGCGTGATTGGATAAAGATCTCCCCTAATATTGCATCTCATGAGAGGTATCCCCGTTTTAAAATCCTTCACAGAAAATTCAAACGAATCAAAATTAACAGAAACCCAATTCTCAGTGGTGAATTTATGAACATTCACCAAAATTTTAATTAAGTTAGGGGGATGAAGGATATTTTTCAAAATAAGAGGTGGATGGGGGAGACAAAGTTGTATGACCAAAACCACGAATTGGAATTGTGTTGCCATTACCAACAATAATGCCACGATGTTTGCTCAAATTGAAATAAGATGAGAGAGTACCTTGGTCGGACGTCATGTGAGAAGTGGCGCCGGTGTCCATGTACCAATTCGCGTATGTAGAATTTAATCCAAGGGTATGCATAGCGGCCTCAATATATGTAAGTGTTGGGATCGGATTTGGGACCGCAGTATGGAAAATCTGCTGGGGCCGAGGCCCAAGCACGCTGCCCTATGGACCCGACCCAGGACGTTGCTGGTGTTGCTAAAGAGACCCGAGAAATTAGGCCTGTAAGTGGGCTGGACTGGAGCCCAATTCCTCGGGAAATTATGTGGTGGGCAGTAGGCGGGACTGGGCCACTGTTCCAGGCCCACTGCCAAGAGGCCTAGGGCTGGGACCAGGTGGACTGGGGCCAAGTACCCCGAGGCCCACTGCCGGTGTTATTGCTATTTCGTCCGTTGCCGTTGTTGCCGTCGTGATTTTTGCCATTATTTTTACGATTTTGACCCTTCTTGCCGCCACTATTGTTGTGGTTTTGGTCCGAATTGTCAATAAAACCATGAGAGTTATCGAATGAAGTTATCATCACCACGGAACTTGTGCCGGTAGCCCTTTTTTTGCCAAGCCGGCTTATTCCAACGTGATCATCGAACGGGCTTGATAAACAAGAGGAAGTAGGTTACTTTGTCGGAGTAGAGTCCTAACTCTATTAGGCCTCAGATAGACCTGCAACCATTTATAATACAAGACGATTATTGGTAGCAGGCGCTTCAATGTTACGGAGTTGGTCTGCCAATTCCTTGAGCCATTTACAATAAGCTGAAACATTCGGGAAATCTTCCATGCTAACTTGTGAAAATTCTTGCTCAAGAGTGACAACTCGGGAATGTTGATTATCTTGGAATATATCACGCAATCTATTCCAGGTAGCCATAGAAATAGTGTATGGTTCAATGATCGTCTGTAAAAGGTCGGTAGAAATAGTGGAGTAGATCCACTAAATGACGGTAGCATCAAGAGTGATCCACAACTGAGGATCCCCGTGGGTGTAGGGACAACGGGAGGAATTATGTGATGGAGGACTTGATGTGAGATTGCGTGAATTTTGAATAATTCTGCCCACGTCGCATATTAAACGTTTTCCATCTCAAGAACAATATGAATGTGGTTCTTAATGTTGGAAACAGTAAGGGCAGGATGAAACATGTTCTTTGACGTAGACATAACGAAAGAACAATGAGGGATTTGAAATAAAATTTGGAAAGAGATGAGGTAAGGGGCACAAAATCCGAGAGGTAACACGTAAACCGATGCAAGGAAGAGCGAAGAAAATCGGTATTAGACCTAGACTTCTGATACCATGAAAGAAATAATTTTTTGATTATTTTCATTAATTAATGAGTATATATACAATTTACAATTTCCATAATATGGAAAATCTTATTCCTATTCTACTCTCAAAATCCTATTCTATTTGTACAAGAATTCTACAATTATGGTAAGTGTACAATGCTAATTAAATATAATAATATACTACCAATATTACCGTGATATACACGGTCTCAATATTTTCTTATATGACTCATGTTTCCGTGATATACACGATATACACAGTGCATTGTATATATCGTGTATATCACGGGTACATCGATGATATTTATCATTTTCAATGGGAGAGTAACACATCAACCTTTGATAACTACATACATGATCTTTATTTTACTTCATGTTTCATGTTCCCCCTCTTTGCTTATGCCTTTTCCAATAAATTATTTTTGGTACGACGGAATCAAAACCGTTGTTACAAGCGACGTGTCTTGCGGTTTTGCCAACCTTTCATAAAGGAGGAGGTCAATTTAGTTCGATTAAATGTTGGAAGATTAATTTAAAGTTGGAGCAGAAAATTTAAATTATTAAGGATTTATTATTTGTTTAATTTTTTAGATTCATGTCTAAAATATGATTTGTCGTCAAATTTATATAGGAATATATTTTTCAATTTGTAGCTAAAGTAAGTTTTCCACTATTATAAATACATGTGATTCTATCTCTTCGAATTGTCCTTTAAATTTGATGATTGAATAAAAAAGGTCATTCAAATATCAAGTGGAACACTAGGGGATCGTTTGGTAGCTGGTTTGGTGATGATTTATGCAGGTATTAAATCCTACATAAGTTATACCGTGTTTGGTAGCTGGTTAGGAAGTAAGCTATTCACGTATAAAATTAACACGATATTTGATTTGCAATTGTAGGTAAAAATTGGTACAAAGCAAATACAGTTGATTCTAGCAAAGAAAATAAACAAGAACAAATTTCTGTAGAGGGAGAGAATTTATGTTCTCTGTTTTTTTCGTGCAGAAACAGAACATAAGAAATTGTGTATTTTGTTTTCTGTGTTGTGTGTTCTCTATGTTTAATTTGAATAGAAATGTTCAATTTATAAGAGCAGAAAGGGAAGCAACGTTCTGTTGAACAATCATGTCTATTGGCTGGTGTCTTTTGGAGAAGATATAGCCGTTGTAACATTCCGAAAAACTTCAGAGACCTAAATGCAAATAGTTAACATTTCAGGGGCTAAAAAGAAAGTTTCAGAAGAAAGCAACAGCCCATGGGCCACGGTTCGTAACCCATGACCCGAACCCGAGCCCGGACAGGACAAGATGGGCGGGTGGCGTCGCGCGTGTGGGGCTTAGCCCCGAACCCAAGCTCACCTAGGTCCTCTCCCTTCTAAACACATGGGTTGCCCCTTGGGGTCCCAAACCCTTACTCAAACTTAGAGTTTATATATTACACAATCCTTCCATCTTCTACCAATGAGGGAGATTTGTCATTTTTGGCCAAAAACCACTCCATCTTTTCATGTCTCAAACATCTTATTTTGTGTACCAATATCTCTTTCATTTCTTAACAAAATTTGACGATACTTGGCACTAGCATCATCTACTTACTTAGTAGATTAGGCATGTGCGAAGAAACGATATTTCCGATATGCGGGGCCCACATGTTTAAGTCATTAAAGATGGAATAAACTCAATCCCACATTAGTAAAATATCCAACAATCCCCTCTTGAAAGAGAATTGGTGCACATAGGGTGCCAAAGTTCAGCAATCTTTCAGTGGAAAGATATTGCATCAGGAAAGGTAGCTTTTGGCTTTGAACCTTCCTTAGTCGATTACCATCGGATTTACTTACTGCGCGGTGAACGTGATGTCTTGAACCGTCAGTATTTAGTGTAAACTAAAACAATGATATCAACAAAATAACTCTCCTTATTAATTTTTTCTTATCGTTTTGTCCGTTGTAGCCATGGACAATGCTTGGATTCTTAAGTGCGTACATTTGAAGCGACATGTCTTCGTACTTAAATAGGTGATCTCCTATAAAGTATATATCTCTACCTCACTCATAAGTGTTATGAATCATTAAAAGTTTCAGAAACTTATCATTTACCTATTATGCATGTAGCACTCAAAGTCTATCGCGGGAACGACTTTGGAGTTATATTTCTTTAAAGAATGATAATCTGAAGTGCTCTTACTTCTAGTGAAGCGCTAAACTGAACCTCTATAGTTTAGTTTTCCCATTGAACTAAATTCCCGGGATCTCCAATTTATTGTTTGGGTTTTAAGCTCATTCCCCTAGACAGACAGAATATTTAATCTTTGGGTAGGACTTTAGTTAATGGATCCGCTAAGTTATCCTTTGATTTGACGTAATCAATCGAAATGACACCCATAGTGATCAAATACCTAACAGTCTTATGCCTTCGATGAATACGTCTAGGCTTGTTGGTGTACATATTACTTCGTGCTTTTACTAAAGCCGATTGGCTGTCACAATGAATCATCACCGAAGGTATAAGTTTATCCCAACAAGGGATATCCTATAAGAAGTCGTGAAGCCACTTTGCTTCTTCTCCCGCTTTGTCCAAAGCGATAAACTCCAATTCCATCGTGGATTGGGCGATGCATGTTTGCTTAGAGGATTTCCAAGACACAGCCCCACCATCAATTGTGAAAACATACCCACTGGTGGATTTGGTGTTCTTTATGTCTGATATCCAGTTTGCATCATTGTATCCTTCCAATACGGATGGATATCTTGAATAATGTAATCTGTAAGTCATCGAATATTTCAGATATCGTAGTATCCGATTTAACGCCTTCCATTGATCATTTCCAGGATTACGAGTAAACCTAGCCAACATATTGACTGGATAAGCGATATCGGGTCAGGTGCAGTTTGTAATGTACATTAAACTACCAATGATCTGCGCATATCGCTCTTGCGATACGAGTGCACCACGATTCTTATCAATTCTATGATTTATATTCATTGGTGACTTTATAGGGGGACTGTCAAATACATCAAATTTTCTCAAAACGTCTTCAATGTAATGAGATTGAGAAATGTTCAGCCTGAATATTTATTTGTTATTGTTCATTTTATTGTAATTTTTAACTATAATAATTTGTGCTATATTCACCAACAGTTATGTCTCACACTTTAGTGCTTCATTCAAAAAACAAAAAGCCCTCTGTTATACTAAAAATAATTTACTGGTAATTGTAAGTATGGTATTCATACTTTAGAAACTATAACAAAAAAGTAATATAGCTAGTCTCCGCTAATATTAAATTTTCTTAACTTCTCTAAAGAGTAAAACATGTATCACATTCAAACGAAGTGATTTTGATAGATATAAGCATCCTCCTTAATTTTCTCCGCAAAATGGCGAACGCCATATGTTAAGAGTCTCACATCGGATATGAAATGGGAACATAGACTCCTTATATGGACTTGGACAATCCTCACCATACAAGCTAACTTTTGGAGTTGAGTTAGGCCCAAGATCCATTCTTTACATGATATCAGAAGCCAAAGCCTAAACCCTATTTACTTTTACCCCCAACCTCCCTTTGTTTCTGTGACAACCGACGGCTGCCACAGACAGCTTTTTCAGCTTTCCCTTCTTTTCCACAGACCTTGTTCATCTGCCACAGACCCTGTCTGTTTGCTCCCTATTTTCTTCACTTTTCCTTCAATCGAGAAACAAATTTGTCTGTGTTTTGCTTTCTTCCCTCTTTCTTTCACCGAGAAAAACAAGCAAAAACAATTCTTTTATGTCTTTTTTCCTTAATCGAGACCATCAAAAGTTTTGTCCGTTACCCGAATATATATATATATATATATATATATATATATATATATATAGTTTCATGCCATCGTCGACACAATACTGCCCAGTATTCAGGGACATGCAGTCAGCAGCCGCGGCTCAGCAACAGTTGGGGCTACAGTCGCGGCCCACCCTTTGGCAGCCTAACAACTCAAGTTCTGGAAATCAATTTTGTGCCCAATTTTAGGAAGCCTACCAGTCCGCCCCAGGCCAGTCAATGGGCCACAGAAATCCGACCCTATTTCCTGTAGCCCAACAGTCCGCTCCAAGCCTCTCCCAATCCAATTTGGGCTCGACTTTCATCATATTGACTCTTCGGCAGCCCGATAATGCGTGGTATATAGATATAGGTGCCACGTCTCACCTCACAAATAATTCTGGTAATCTTCCTCAACTGCGAAGTTTAAATACTCCACAATCTATTTTGGTTGAAAGCGATCATCGCATTTATTTCAAGGGTTTGGCCACACATTAACCCCACCACCGCATCCTCATTTCTCCATGAATAACATATTATATGCTCCTAACATTATCAAAAACCTAATCACCGTTAGGAAATTTGTCACCGATAAATCTGTATCAATTAACTTTGACCCGTTTGAATTTTCCGTAATGGACCTCCGTACCTGGAAACTCCTTACGAGATGTAATAGTGAGGATGATCTCTATCATTTCCTATCCATGTCCGCTGCTAGTGTCAACCCTCCCACATCTCTAACTGCTCAAGTCTCTCCTCCCACCGCTTTAGCAACAATCTTTCCGTCAACCTGACACAATAGACTTGGACACCCATGAGCCCCTATTTTTAATTTTCTTCAAAAGAATAGTTTAATTCGTTGTTCCAGTAGGAAACCTGCCCAACAGTGTTTTGTTTGCCCTTTAGGCAAACACGTTCGCCTCCCTTTTCAGTCTTCTTTAAGTGTTACATTTTCTTCATTTGATATTGTTTATGCAGATTTATGGACATCTATTGTTATTAGTTTCCTAGGTCATAAATTCTATATTGTATTATTAGATGACTTTTCCCACTTTACTTGGATTTACCCTCTAAATTTTAAGTCTGAAGTTTTTACCAAATTTCTTGAGTTTTGTAATTATATCAAAACACAATTTGAAAAATCTATTAAATCATTCCAATGTGACAACGATCGTAAGTTTAATAATTTCGCATTTTATAATTTTTGCACCAAGAATGACATGGTCTTCCGTTTCCCGTGTCCTCATACCTCACCCCAAAACGGAAAATCCGAATGAATCATCCTAACTATTAACAACATGGTCCGTACCATTCTTTTTCATGCTTCTCTCCCCCCGTCATAATGGGTCTATGCAGTCAAAATGGTAGAATACATCCTTAATATTTTACCTATCAGTACTCTTCACAACAAAACCCCTACCAAAATTCTCTACCGTCGGATCTCGTCCTATGACCACCTTAGAATTTTCGGTTGCTTGTGCTGCCCAAATCTTGCCTCCATTGCTCCTCATAAATTAACACCCCGTACCACCCCATGTGTCTTCTATTCCCACCCAATCATAGGGGGTATTTGTGTTATGACCTGTATTATCGTAAGATCATCGTATCCCGTCATGTCACGTTTAATGAGGCAATCTTCCCATTTGCCAATCTCTAAAATTTCTGAACTACTGAGTACACGTTTCTGGAGGAGTCTGAACCCTCCTCTGTGGTCCACCACCTGCGCAGTAATCTGGCTACTGTACCTTCGCTGCCACCTCCGGCAGCAACCCCCCAGTCACCATCAATGCCACATGTCGCTGCCACCACCGGTAGGCTCCATGCCCAGTCTCGGTCTAGACTACCCGCCTGCGTCTCCTCGAAAATTCGACCCTATGTATCTCCGACAGTTCTCGAGTCACATCCACTATTCTTGCATAGCCGGAATACACATATGCCCACCCGGCTTCATTGGACCTTCCATTCCCGGTGTCACCCAGACCGTTGCTACATCCTACACACCTAGGTCATCAATCTCGGCCCCAAATCCAGTCCAGACTACCACATCCACCATTCACAACTCCGATCTACCACCAAACACAGCCGATATAACCATCAACCGATGAAACCCCAACCCGCCACCACTATCTCCCCAAGCTCACCACCAGTCAGCACCAACACCTCATCCGTAACAGTCACCATACCCACCCAGATTACCCATGTCCCAACGCAGTACCCCACCGTCCCAATTGTCACCACCCATACTGCCTCACCTACCCCTGCCCTGCTTCCAAACACAAATACCAAAACTGCCTCTATCCCCACGCACCATATGGAAACCCATACGTAACACGGGATTTTCAAACCAAAAGTTCAATTTAACCTCTCCACACAAACCATATCCCCAATCTTCAAAAACCCAAAATTATCCAAACTTGACCCAAATTGGAATGCAGACATGCGTGAGGAATTTAATGTTTTAACAAAACAACACATTTGGGATCTAGTTCCTACTTCCTAGGCCGGAGGGGGTGAATGTGATCCGATGTATGTGGCTTTTTTGTCACAAATACAGAGACCTAGAGAGATATAAGGCGAGTCTTGTGGCTAATGGAACTAATTAGTAGGAAGGTATTGATTGTGGTGAAACATTCAGTCCAGTTGTTAAACCGGCTACTATTCGCACTGTTCTGAGCATTGCCATGGGTAAACATTGACTGATTCATCAACTTGATGTGAAGAATGCATTCTTACACGGGGACTTGAAAGAAACCGTTTACATGCACCAACCACCAGGTTTTGTCCATACTGCAGCCCTCACTATGTATGTTATCTCCGCAAGTCACTATATGGTTTGAAACATGCCCCTAGAGCGTGGTATGAACGCTTTGCTAACTATATTATGCAGATTGAGTTTGTTTACAACAAGTGTGATACTTTTCTTTTTATTTTTCATCGAGGTAGTTACATTGCTTATATGTTGTTATATGTTGATGATATTGTGCTCACTGCCTCGTCTGATATTTTGAAAAATAAGATCATTGCACTGGTTAAAACCAAATTTTCCATGACTGACTTGGGGAAGCTGAGTTACTTTTTGGGGATATCAGTGACTAGATCTGCAGATTCTATGTTTCTATATCAGCGTAAGTATCTAGAGGAGATTGTATACAGGGCCAAAATGACGAATTGCAAGATCATGCCTACTCCGGTTGACTCTAAATCAAAGCTACGTGTTGTTGATGGTGATCCAGTGTCGGATCCCACACTTTATCGGAGTCTTACATGTGCACTTCAATATCTTACTTTCACCAAGCCTGACATTGCTTATGTTGTTCAGCAAGTGTGTTTATTCATGCATGCCCCCATGGAGCCTCATTTTACTGCCCTAAAGTGTATCATTCGATATGTTAAGGGCACACTTGATTATGGATTGTACATATACCCCTCAGCACCGACCAAGTTGTTATCATATACATATGCTGATTGGGCAGGCTGTCTGGACACGCGATGCTCCACCTCCAGCTACTGTGTGTTCTTAGAGGATAATCTCATTTCTCGGTCTGCCAAGAGGCAGGCCACCCTATCCCGTTCGAGTGCAGAAGCAGAGTCCAAAGGCGTTGCTAATGTTATCGTTGAGATCTGTTGGCTTCAAAACCTTCTTTTGGAGCTGCAATGTCCCTTGCGTAAGGCGTCTTTGATTTACTGTGATAACATATCCTTCATACATTTATTTCATATTCTGGTTCAGTATCAACGAACCAAGCACATAGAGATGGATATACACTTTATTCGTAAGAAGGTTGCTCTTAGTCATGTTAAGGTGTTGCATGTGCTTTCTTCATATCAGTATGCAAATATATTCATGAAAGGCCTTCCTAGACAGCTCTTCCTCGACTTTAGATCCAGTCTTAGCATTCGGCCTCCTCCCGCTCCGACTGAGGGGTGTATTAACATGTACATACATAATACCATAATTATAATATATTCCATATATTGTGTAATATTTAGTGATGTATAATTATGGTAGAAATAAGATCTTTATTGTATTAGAATTCCACATTGTACACTATATATATTGATGTTAATGAGAAAGACTCCCCAATGTATATTAATACAATCTTACATGGTATCAGAGTCATGCCCATTCCAATTATTTGTTCACCGATATTGGGCCCCCAAATTATATTATCAACGTTCCAGTTAACAAGGTTTGAGCATGCGGGGGAGTGTTAAGAGTCCTACATCGGATATGAAATGGAAACATGGACTCCTTATATGGACTTGGACAATCCTCACCCTACAAGCTAGCTTTTGGGTTGAGTTAGGCCCAAGATTAATTTATTACAACATCAATAGTAAGCGACACTGGCTAATAATAATAATTGTCAAGGCCTGCATCCATGAATGGCTTCATCTTTTCTACTCCGTAGAAAGTCACTCCTACAATCTAGCCATAAACTTGCATATCTCTCAGTTCCTTAATTGTCTGTGTTAAGAGTCACACATCGGATATAGAATAGGAACACGAACTCCTTATATGGACTTGGACAATCCTCACCCTATAAGCTGGCTTTTGGTGGTCGAACTCGTGGTTGGTTCAGATCGAAGGGTCGGAATACTGTGTCGGGTGAGGAGGCGGTCTGGTTAATCGGAATAGTGACGATTGGTGGTGTGGTTGTTGATCTGGGTGGGTCGAGGTCGGGTGTAGTTTCTGGATTGGGTTTGGTCGCTGGTCTCGGTATATCGAGGCTGGATGTAAACGATGAAGTGGGGTATGGTGGCAGAGATGTGATGGGTCCGGTAATGGGGTTATGTGGGTGGTCGCCAGTGGTTGGAATGACTGCGGTGTGGTGTTGATACTGCGGAGATGACATGGATATGGGAAAGGTACGAACTGGTGTATTTTTACGAGCGAGCCGATGGTAGTGGCGGCAATCGGCGATGGCGATGGCGAAGGTGGAAGCGGTGGCATAGGCGCCAGAATGCTTGCTAGGTTGGTAGCAGTGGGTGGCAGAGGTGGTGGACGATGACGGACCGCCGATAGTGGCAGTCACGGGTGGTGGTGGTGAAAGATTGCTGACTACTGCCGAAACAGTGGTAGCATGTCGGAGATCTTGGTGGACAAGCGGCGATGTGTCCAAATCATCAAGAAATTTGTAATTAGTGACTCATAATTTTTTAATGTTGTCAAATGGAAAAACATATTCGACAAAAGTGACGTGGCATGAGATTATGATTTTATCGATGAATAGTTCATAGCATATGTATCCCCTATGGTTCTTGGGAAGCCTAGAAAGGCACACGGAGTAGATCTGGGTGCCAATTTGTGGGGGGCCATGGATGTTAGATTAGGGTAACACAGACAACCGAAAATTCTAAGATGGTCATAGGTAGGGATCCGATGGTAGAGAATTTCGGTGGGTGTTCTGTTTTGAATCGCATGGGTAGGTAGAATGTTGAGAATGTGTTCTACCATTTTTAGTGCATATATCCAAAAAGTCGAGGAGAGACACACATGAAAAATGAAGGAATGAATCATATTATTAATGGTTTGGATAATTTTTTCAGCTTTTCCATTTTGAGGAGAGGTATGGGGGCACGAGAAACGGAAGATCATGTCATTAGCATCACAAAATTTATGAAAGAGGGAATTATTAAACTCATGACCATTATCACATTGAAATGATTTTATGTTTTTTTAAAGTTGCGTTTTAACCAGTGTACGAAACTCAACAAATTTGGAGAACATTTGAGATTTGAGTTTGAGTGGATAGACCAAGAGAAAGTGAGAGAAATCATCCAAAAATACTAAATAATATTTGTGGCCTAAATTGCTAGTTATGGGAGATGTCCATAAATCAACGTGAATAATATCAAAGGGAGAGTAAGTAGTACTCATAGAAGTCAGAAATGGTAGTCTAACATGTTTTCCTAACTAACAATAGGAGCAACTATGAGAAAGATTCCCTTTGTTACATTGGATTAAATTGCGGTTTCTAAGGGAATAAAAAACGTGAGAACCCGGATGACCAAGTCTACTATGCCACGTTGAGGGAGATATTGTTGTTAAAACGGTGGGAAGAGTGACACTAGCAGCAGATGTGGGTAGGAAAGGATATAGGCCCCCCTCACTATTGCATCTCGTAAGGAGTTTTCCGGTACGGAGGTCCGTTACAGAAAATTCAAACGGGTCAAAATTAATTGAGACAACATTATCTGTGATAAATTTTCTAACATAGATTAGGTTTTTGATGATGTTTGGGGCATAAAAGACGTTTTTAAAAGAGAAGTGGGGATGCGGTGGGGGGGGGGGGGGGTTAAGGGTGTGGCCAAATCCTTGAATTGGAATATGATGATCATTACCAACCATAATAGATTGTGGAGTATTTAAATTTTACAATTGAGGAAGATTACCAGAATTATTGGTGAGGTGGGACGTGACACAAGTATCCATATACCACACATTATCGAGCTGCCGAGTAGTCAAAGTGTCGAAAGCCTGGCCCAAAACTAATTGTGGATGGCCAAGAACGGACTGATGGGCTCGAGGAACTTGGGCCTGATTTATGTGGCCCGTCGGTGGTGTTGGATCGGTCAGTTTGGAGACCAGAAATTGAACCGGAGATTGAGTGTCTGAGATTATGGGAGAAGTCATTATAGTGGATTAGTTTTGGTGAAGAAAGAGGTAGACAAAATTATGCTATCGAATAATGGGAAAAAGAAGTAGAAGCTCGGATAAAGGAAGAAAAAAGGTAAACACAATGTGATGTGTACTTGTGTCTTTTCAGAAAGACGCAGAGAGTGGCAGAGAAAAAAAAAGTGAACAGAAGCAATTGTTGCTTTCAGTGACCAAGTCAGGCGAACAACAGTTAGTAGACAGAATTCACGCTCCAGTTAACAAGGTTTGGGCGTGCGGGGATTGTTAAGAGTTCCACATCGGATATGAAATGGGAACATGAACTCCTTATATGAACTTGGACAATCCTCATGCTACAAGCTAGCTTTTGGGGTTGAGTTAGGCCCAAGATCCATTCTTCAGAGTCTGCATAAGTGAAAAAAAATCTTATTGTTTTGTACATAAATTAGAATAAAATTAAAATGTTCAAACAAAAACTAAATTATGATTTATAGAAGCATACCTGACGAACGTTGATCGGCTGCAGATGTAATTCCATCAGAATTAGATCAAAACAGGCACCAGAACGATGAGCAAGAACAGCTTGCGTGAGCTTCCACACCAAATTTCTTTAGAAGTGCTTTCTGGATCGTTGTAACTGTACGGTCATCATTTACTATAAGTGCTTTCAGTTTCTTTTCAACGTTGGGATTAGCATTTGTGTTGTTCAGTGAAGAAGATGCATCATAGAATGATGACATTTTTCCTGAGATTAAAACTTAATAGATCACAAAATATTAGTATAAAAAAAGTAATCACAATTGAGCACTTGAATAATTAAAGTAGATATTATAAACTTTTATTTTTAGTAATATAACACCCTAGTTGGCCTTAGTTTGAGGGTACATAACTTTGCGTTTCATTCAACGATCCCTTTCATTTCATATATTTTTTATTTTGAAAACACTAATTTTGAGGTTGTCTTTAGCTTGAAATTGATGCTATTATTATATCTAACTATTGAAATCTTTTCTGAATGACAAAAAGTAATATACGCAAATGTAATATTTTTGTGAACACTTTTTATTACACTGATACTAATAGCTCGAATACAACAATTTTGCAATTCTAAGTGCTCATTCTAACGCACCCAAGAATCATGCAACATGCTGAGGATTTTATCATAAGACATTTTTAAATGGAACATAGCTACTTTTCTTTAAATAAGATTCAAATTCTTTCAAATTAACCGTAATCTTATGTTTTCTATTCAAAGAAATGACTATAACATTCTATTCTCCGACTACCATGAAATATGAATGATGAACCCTGAAAAAACAAGAGAAAGAAGTACGAAATTCATATACAAAAATGTAAAACTAGTTAGGCGATGCTGCTCCCTTTCTTTTGCCCAAAATAAAGACTTGGATATTTTATGTTGTGTCTGACATCAATATATATAGAGAAATAAATAAGCAACCATACTTTCTCATTAGTCACATTTGAGAAGTACATTAATGATAACTCCAAAAGAGGAGTTACAGCTAAGATTTTGAATCACCCTACTAGATATTGCCATTACATTTTTTGATACTATGGTAACGAATTATGTAAAATAGGAAAGAAGCATTTACGAAGATGCAAATAGTGCTGTTATCTCAATCCGCGAATTTGCATTGCTTTTGAAAAAGATACTTTTTGACAGTAAAGTACTTATTTTTAAATCAAATTATACTTTTCCGGCAATATTTTGTTACTTGTCCATTTTAGAAATCTATGTAGTAGATTTGATGTCCTTATTTGATGTCAAATAGCAAGCTAAAAAGGGTCAAAATTACCCCTACCATATTTAAAATAGTTCATATTCATCCTGCTTTCACCTATTGGACCATAATTGCACTTAGCGTTAATTTTTGAGTTAAAAGTGCCCCCTCCTTCCAATTAGTGAACCTAAATTGCCTTTTATGATAAAAATATGTGTTCTTTTAATGAGTTTATGAGATGAAATATGTAGGGATTTAATAAAATAGGTGGTACTGAGGGAGCTTATTTGCACTGCTTTTAAACTACAAAAACAGCATCTTATAATATTGGGGGCCATATGGAAGTAGGGAAATTATATATGAACAAGAGAGCCAATTACAGCTTGCCTTGTTTCCCCCTTTTCTTTGTTGAATCTACTTATGTTAATGCTACAATTTCTTTAGGGTATTCTCATATGTTAATACAAACATTAACATTGCAAGTTTTTATTTACTCAAACAGTATAATTCGTCTTGTTATTACAACCTAATATCTTTATCGCAAGTTATATTCTATAATATTCAAGTTAAATTATCTGCAATAGCAGATAAATGTTTATAACAAACGTGATCTAATAAATTAGAACTCAAGTAAGCCCACAAATTATCTACAATAAGCCATATATATCCACTCGATTCCCTCCTTTTCTCTTACCTCCCATGAGTGGGGCTTATTAGCCTGCGCACCTAACTATAATTATCACAAAATGCACTTTATGCAGGACTTAATGAGGAGCTAGGATTTTGTGAGTCTTGTCAAACATCGGCCAAAAAAGTAAAGTATAAAAGTTGCACGTAACATTTATACATTAACATGCCAATCTTTAAACTGTCGGTGAGAATAACCAAATGAACAAGCAACAGAACTGACACTACAAAAGATAGTTCCGCATTGCTTGTTGTACTCTTTAGTATGGAAAATAAAGCGGCGACATGCAGCAATCTTTCTTCAAGCAACAGTTTGGACTGCTCTATCAAAACTGTCTTCAGCAGATGATGCGCGCTTGACGAGTGTGTGGTCTGGGTTCGATAATTTCAACTGGCTGCAAACACCAAGGTCACACAAAAAACAGCCCGTTAGTTATCCTTTCTAGCTACCATGACAACAAATTGACACTCACTAAAATAGGGAGCGGCCCTGTTGAATTTCACTAAACTCAGAAGTCTAATGAAACTACAGAGAGGAACTAGAAGACGCTGAAGAGTATATTAGCATAAAAGTTTTATGAACCGAAGATACTTCCAAAGCTGTGAATTAGCGAAAGGAGTTAATCTGGAAAAATATAACATGCAATTCTTCTATCCTTCAGTAACTATTATGGTATCACAATTAGATTCATTCAATAAAAAGTTGAAACAAATGGTGACCGTATTACTCATCATACTTGAGATAGCGTGTGGATGGTTTCCCAAGGTGCAGACTGCAGACAACCAGATTGGCCAGTGTTTCTGGATCCTTAGCGTCCTGCATAAATTAACCAGCTTGTAAGTGATACAGGAATAGAGAAACACATTCTTAAATATTTTCACAAAGACGGTGGCCATATAATTAGAAGACATCAAAAACAACTGTGAGTGCCACATGATAATGCAATGTGAGAAAGATTTTGCAAAATGAATAATTAGCAAAAGCGTTCAGTGTAATCAACAGAATTTGGACAAATGAAAGTTAATTGATTCTTTTATAAGTAATAAAGCTTAATTGATAAAAATAAAAGACAATGTTCATGTCGAAGTGACCTTGTTTAAGGCTTCAAGCAACAGCGTCTCAGCTTCGTCAAAGTTACCCATGTGCATGCAACAAACAGCCTTCCCATTCAGGATCAAGCTAGTCATCTGATACTTCTCAGAGAAGTCTTGGAAAATAAGATATGCTTCTTGTATTTTTGAACCACCCTGAAAATAGAATATATTTATGAATATTCACACCTAATAGTTTAGGCAACTAGATTTGGACTTGTTATATACCACTGCCAAGTTTAACCATGCATTTGCAAGTTGAGTTAGTGTATGATCTTCATCAACTTGCTGCATGATTCTCAACTGTTTCTCTGCATAATCCGACCTATGCATCTTAATGAGTATCTGGACATTCAGAGCATGCCTGCATAAGCACATTTAGTCAGGGAAATGAAAAGTATTTTGACATTCAAAGCATGCCTGCGTAAGTACATTTAGTCAGGGAAATGAAAAGTATTTTATACATAAATACTGATCTCAAAGTAGATAGTCGGAAAATAAAAAGTATTCTAGACCTCAAATCCATAAAGGCAGAAACTCATAAAAATGCCAAGACTACAATCTTTCAGTTGCATAACTTAAAAACATGACAAGGTACATCTAGAAACTAAACTTGCCAAGGTAAAGCAAGAAAGGAACGACAAATTCAGTTTGAAGGAAAGCTTCTTAATCTAGCTTAAGGCATAAATTCAAATGAAATATGGAGATGTATGTCTACAATTTCCTTAGCCAGCAATCTCATGATTTAATCACTGTCCTTCACAAATTTCAAAATGATTAACTTCCATCTTTTTTTTTGGTGATAAGTATGAAGTTCCATTCATTAGAATATCGTGATTGATAAAATCAATTAAGAAATAAAAAGGGAAACACGGTGTACCAAAGTGCACAAACAGAAATAGATAATCAAACAAGAGACTTAGAAAGAGCCATTTCAGAATCGGAAGTTGAACCACCTAAACTTCTGTGATTCGATCAGCTACCAGGAGATCTAGTATAAACTCATAATTGCAAAGGACTGCATTAAGATTATTAGCACTTCTAGGGTTCTAGTTACACTTCCCCAGAGAAGAAGTTATATTATTATATCCAATTATCCTTTCTTTAATACTTTCTGGTAGACGATCATTGTGTCTATCACGTCTCACATAGACATGCCTTTTATCTCAGAATGACCATTCACCCAGTTCCTGAAGCAGTATTTTTAAATAGCATTTGAACTTTGCTAAGGAAAAAAGTCAAGTCGTTTAGAACTGTATATAGACGCACACAAGCACCAGAGTATAGTTAGCACAATGCCAATAGTCACAGAAAATAAAGCAATCAATCCACCAAAAAGGAAATTCCTCATCGTATCTCTGCACTATTCAGCATAGTGACCTTTCAGAGCAAATTATACAACAGAAGAAATGATAGCAACTCACAGTTCCATTGTTCCACCAGCATTTGTGTGCTTCAGAGCTTCATTGTAATCCTGCTCATGCATGAAAACAATCCCAGCAATAAGCCTTAATATAGGGTTGCTTCCTATAGCAGGATCTCCTAATAATTCATGAAGACCGGCGATTGCTGTTTCCTATAACATAAGAAAGAACGTTACAACTAATTACCCTCCTCTTGTCCATAATAAATAGGAAAGAACACTTCTGCAAAGAGGCAAAATGATGATTATAATAAAGCATCTTCTGAATACTTTATAGTTACAAATAAATGATTCATTTTCTTTGATCAAGGACTATATAAGAGGGAGAACTCACCTCAACTCCTCTCCGTGTGTATCAATAAATAGGAACCCCTAATGTCACTCGAACTGAATTTCCTAAATTACTATTCCAGTAGCATATACTATAGATGAATGGATGTACTTGAGTTGCACCGATCATGTCCAGCAAATACATCACAGATCTTTCCAAACGGATTTACAGAGCAGGTTTCGTAGCAAGAGCTATAATACTATAAAACAACCTCAAACTATAATAACAATATTACCTTAGTGTACAAATTAGCAGATCCATCTCTCAAACTTACAGTTATTACTTTTAATATTTCAAATCACATAGCTACTATTGCAGATTAAAGTCATTTAGTGCAAAGCCCTGCTAGAAATGTGACCATATTGATTTAAAAAAAGATAACAATTAAAGCTACCCAATAACTCTACCAGAACTTGTAAAAAAAAAAAACATTTACCAGTTAAGTCAAAGTAGAAGTTCTCGAAAGCCTCTAGTTTCTTTCCGCAGTTACTGCTGAGAATGTATGGCCCACCAAGTTAAATAACACATACCACAGATTCTACTAAGGCTGGCCAGTGGGCCGGGTCAGCCCGGTCCCGCTTCGAACCCGACCTTTAAAAAAAAATTGCGGTATCGGAACTCGAACCGGGAATTACGAAAAAAATATTTTTTGATTTCTTTATAGGAGAGGACAAATCTATTTTTTTTCGATGCAAATTTGACACGACATAGGAGAAGCCGCCCTTTATCAAAAATTATATTATTATATTATTTTAAATAATAAAAAGGGGTTCCAACATATTAATATATTAATATAAAGTGAAGTGTTCCCCAGATTCAGAACTTCCCCGTCTTTAGAGAAAAAAAACAAGAGAAACGAATTTGTATAATAGTAATATATAGTTAGAAAGTTCTACTAACTAAATAAAATGTAAATAAGTATAATGGAAATAAAATCGGATTCCAGTCGATGAATCTTGCAATGAGATATGCCTTACAATAAACCAATAAACAAAGCAAACTAGGCGGTTTGATCTTATATCAAATGGTCAATCGAATTTTTATTCAACCTTATAGAATTAAGAATTAATAAATGTTTCCCTTGATTGATTAGAAAAAGAATGAATTGGTCTTTTTTTGTTCAATTATTGGATAGAAGGGAAAGACACCATGGTAACCTCTAGTTTGATCAGGGAAACCACAGAAAATGAATCTGCTAATGGAGGTTACAAATTCGGTCAAGAGGAAGAAACTTATAATATCGTAACCGCTCATGGTTATTTTGGCCGATTGATCTTCCAATATGCTAGTTTCATCCTTGGCCTCGACAAGGCA